>VDFB02086081.1:420405451-420454592 GCA_007258455.2 Sequoia sempervirens
TTGCTGCATCTTGTTGTACACAAGTTCTATAGATGAAATAGACATTGAAAGATATCACAGTGCTATATGATGATCCCATTTCTATCTTTTGTGATAATACAAGTGCAATTAACATTTCAAAGAATCCTATGATGCACTCGAGGATGAAGCATATATATATCATATATCATTTCTTGAGAGCAAAGGTCATGGAGAATGAAGCATATATATATCATATATCATTTCTTGAGAGAAAAGGTCATGGAGAATGAAGTCAAGCTTCAGTATGTTCTGACAAAGAATCAAATTGTTGATATATTTACAAAGGCTCTTCCTAAAGATACTTTTGAGTATCTCTGAGAGAAGGTATGGGTTATTTCCCCTCCTTTCATAAACTAAGATGCATTTGGAGATGCATCAGTCTGGTGGATTCATGGTTCTATCTTTTTGGATTGATGTTTTGGTGGCTACCTCTTAGGGGGAGCAGGTAGTTTCAAGTGTTGTCATTGTGAGTATTTTGTTTTCATGTCAAAGGAAGATTTAATGAATATATCTTTTTCCTTTTCCATTGATGTCAAAGGGGGAGAGAAATCACGTGAAAAGGAGAGAAAGATAATGAAATAAAGTAGGTAATGAGGTAGATGATCTTTTGAGGGGGAGAAGCAAAAAGAAAAATCTTGAGAAGTATATTTAGAACTAGTATGATGTCTTTGATGGTTGTTCACATCATGTGTTGCCATCAATGACAAAGGGGGAGATTGTTGCAAGAATGGATAAAGGAATGAAAGTGTTTTCATTGATGTCAATTGGTCAACTGGTTATCTACTAGTTGTTGTTGATTGTATATGTTGAGGATATTGAGAAAATTGTATTAAAGAGATTATAGGTATTCAGTTGTTGCTCAGGATGATGATCTGGTACATTTCCCTATGTTTGTGTGGTTAAAATATGTTGGTCATGGTTGTTGAAGGTTACTATATCCAATTTTTTTGCTATTGGTTCATTGTGAAGTTTGAGTTGTGTTCACCAGTTGTGAACTATGTTTTTCTATGTTCTGGTTGAGGTTTGGGAGAAAATTTGTTGGTTCATATTTCTCTTTGATGAATTCTTTTGACCCGTGGTTACAGAGTGAAGATATTTTTGGTTTCTAGAAGTTTCAAGCTTAATTTTTCTATGTGTTTTACACTAATTTGGCTAACCATGCGTTAAGCACTATCTTCAAAGTTGATGAAATGTGTTGGATCTATTTTGGGTCTCAATGAAGTGTGTTTTTGGGTTGCCCTCATTCTAATTCCACCCTAGGATGTTTTGGTGATGACCTAATTTGAATTTAAAGTTTTATGGATGACTTTGTATCTTTTTCAAGGTTGGAGATAGTATAAATACAAGATGAGCTAGTAATGAAAAGTGTACAAGTAGACACGACTTTGATGTTGTTTAGAAAGTGTGAGTTATTTATGTTTTAGATCAATGCAAAGCTTAATGTTGAGTTTCTGAATGTGGTGAGAAGAAGAAAAACTCTATCATTCATGCAAGTTGATCAAGTGATTATGGTGGAACCCTTTGTTGCATTGGGATTGTTGTCTCTCTGTAACAAGTCTTCTTTGTCTTCTTTGTATCTTTGTGGCAGTGAGCCTTTTGGGTTGTAGCCCTGTTGGACAATGAGTCCTTGTTCTGGATAGTGAGTCCTTATCTCAGGCAGTGAGCCTTTTTGTAATTTGTTTTGATATTCTTTATAGTGTGATTTAATCCTCACCATGGTTTTTCCCTCATTGGGTTCTCCATGTAAATCTGGTGTTATTGTGTTTATGCATTGGCATTTGATGATTAATTATTTAATTAGTTTAAGTATTAATTCCAGTAATTGAATTGAAGGTTAAAATTTGTCACAACTGATTCACTTCCCCTTTTAGTTGTCCTATTCAATAGAGGCATCATGAGATCTCAAGTTTCACCCTAAGCATGGATCTACAAAGTCATATTTTGGAGAAAGTTCTAGAGGATCCATAGTATTAGGAGGTTAGAGTAGATATTTAGTCACAAAAATCCATTGCAAGAAGGTATTATGGCTATACATTAGAGTAAGATGGAATACTACAACATTTGGGTTATATTTATATGTTGGTTTTCAATGATCCTTGTACTGTTATATTATCTGATGCATATCATGCCCCATATGTAACACATCTTGATGTGAAGAAGATGCATGTGGATATTAGGCAATTGTCTTATTAAACAAGGATGAGGTGTGATGATATTGATTTTGTGGCTAGGTTCCTAGAGTGTAAAAGGGTGAAGGTATAGCATCGGTATTTGATGGGTCTCCTACAGTTGCACACTATTCCCATGTGGAAATGGAACATGGTTTCATTATTTCATCGTTGGTTTTCCCATGACTTCATGTCCTTATGATATCATTGTGGTGATAGTGGACAAGCTAACCAAGTTTTCTCATTTTTCACCTATGAGATCCTTTTATGTTGTTGCATCTATGACACATCTTTATGGAGGAGATTATGTGCTTTCATGAGATTTCTCATAGGATCATTTCTTATCATAACCCAAATTTCATGTCCATGTTGTGGAAATATTTTTAGCATTCTTTGGGATCTCAAATTTCTTGGTAATTAAGGTGTCTCAAACTTTGTAATTTCCTAGTATTAATTTAATAATTTAATTATGCCTATGTTGTAATTTCTTACTCATTAATTTTTCATCTAATATGACTTGGTACGATGATTTTTTGACATGTTCAAAGGTGATATGGAAGGTGAAAAGTATTTTGTGGTCCCCACAATTAAATTTAGGTGTCCCACTTTGGGAAAAGATTATTAACATGTGTTGACATGTTTGAGGGATCTCTATGACAATTCTATGATGGAATCCTATGACGATCTTATGAAAAATTCCTATGATAAAGTTATAATGTGTAAGAGCTAAATTCTATGATGATTTGGATGTGTTGATTAGAATATTTACATGGGAAAGTGTTAGATGCATAGGACAACTGAGAGAGGTGGTGAATCAATTGTACACAAAACATCCAAACCCTCAATATCTTTTTAAACCCTTATCAACCATTAAACCCTTATTGTGGATTAGCATAATGTAAACATATGAAACAACAATGCAAACACATCCAAACACATAAGAACACTATATTTACATGGAAAACCTAAGAAGGGAAAAACCATGGTGACGATTAGCTCACATATATAAATTGCAACACTAAATATAATTAGGCTCACTACCTAGAAAAAGAAGAAAGGCCCACTATCGGGTGGCTCACTACCAAGAAGAAAGTTGATAGAAGAAAACTATTACAAAGAGATTCACTATCTCAAGGAAATAGGAGAAATCCACCACTAAAAATTTATGCCATTCACAACCTTTGGCTCACTACCTCTAGCAACTTCAAGCACACTAAAAATGTAGACCCTTCTGCTCATTTCTTCAGAGTCATAGGCATTAAGATTGCACTCAGATCACCACACTTAATAAAATTCACATATTTCATACACCTTCTATAGATCCACACTCATCTCCAACAATTCACCTTACATTTATACCATCCATGACCTAAACAATCGCAATTAGGTCGGCCTAAATGAAACGTATACACCTAAAATATGCAACACTAAAATAGGTCAGCACCAAACACCTTCATGGTGGAAATAATGGAAGGATGACGATACCAAGGGTTAACAAGGACCCAAATCCACATCACCACCCTACACAATACATTCAAAATCCATGAGGTACCTTTGCAAATAATGCTAGCATGCCAGGTCGACTAAACCTAAACTAACACTACAACAGACCACATACACGCTTCTTCATAACATGAAGACCACACAAAAACACTTTATAGCATCCGCAAAACAACTCAAAATATTATAGCATCATCATAATATTTTGTAATTCTTCCAAAACTACCTGAAACAAAGAACACTATCATTATGTGCAACTAGACATATTGTTACAGAACACAACTTACTAAACAACCTTGTTGAACACCTCAACACCTGAAATCTCAAGAGAAAAAGGTTACGGATAATATAAGATCATTCCTAAATCCACATGACAAGAAAACTTACTAAAGATAAATGCAAATCAATCTCATTTCTCCTAGACAACCTTCTACACAAATAGATAAACTGTTAAACACAACTTTCACTTTCGTACAATCTAGAACCCAGAACTCTAGATATATAGCCTTTGAACATATTTGATCATCATATCCAAACCACACAAGCACATCTTGAACCATGAATAAATGCAAAGCGTAACACTGAACACTCCTCTATCACACTACACACTCTTTTATTTAAATTTTCTCAAAATCACTTGGAGACCAAGTGAACTTACTGTAACTACAACACTTATCCATCAAGACATAAATGAAAACATTAATGAAAGCACCACAAAACCTTCTTATCAAACCATAGCACAATCACTTGACCACACGAACTGACGAGGGAGCAAACCCGAGACACAGAAATAATGCACACAACTAGAAAACTTTATTATTATTCAATAATGAAAATCTTACATGCAGAGGATCCAAAATCCTCAAGCTCTGCGATACATGCAAGCTACAAAAGTTTCAAAAAGATTACAGACATTACAGAAAATCCCCTTTTCGCAGCATGCGAACTCTTTCCCCAAAAAGCTACCCAAAAATCAGAAACTAGCCCATAAATAGCCCCTTTTCGGTTTGGAGGCAAAAACAACATTCGAGTTATGAGTTTTGGCGGTTTGGTGCCAAAATTACAATTTGAAATTCAAATTTAAATTCACATTCAAAAATTAGCACATTTCTAAAATATGCACCAACTTCCTAAGCCATAACTTTAATTCGACCGGCCGATCTTCAATGATAATACCTTAAGCCTCTATACACAATTTTCTATAATGTGGTGGCCTATGGTAAACCATTTCGCATTTTCACAAATTTTCGGCCCATCCGAACCGCTTTTAGTACCTCAAAATGGACTCCTAAGGTTTTTCAGTAAGTAAAAGCATGTTCCGAAGTCAACTTTCAAACCATAATGATCTTGATTTGATTTCATTTCCTACCAAAGTGTCATTTCTTTCCATCCCGAACCTTCCCATAAATTTCAATCTTCCCACGCTTTAGATTCCTCATTTACCTCAAAAATAGCAAATTGAGCATAAAAAGGCGTATAAAAGCAATTCCGGGAAGTTGGAAACTCTTGCCTGAGGTGGGTATCCGTGAATGCAAAAACATCTTACAAAAAGAAAACAACGGAACATAAAATGGAGCATATTTTTGGGTGATGTAAGATTGCTCTACACCCACCGGATGCTCCTACATCGTACACCCAGTAATTTGAGAAGTGACTCACACGCCCCGCCAGATGGTTGAGGAAACCCAACGTCAACTCCTCTTTAGACAACCAAGAAGAATCTTCCACAGGCCTTCCTTTCCATTTTACCAGATACTCTTCATACTGCCTGTTTCTGGTACTCCTTCCCACACCGCTATCTAGGATTTCTTCAATCTCCTCCTTCTCTGAAGTAGGTGTTGGAATGCCAAACTGTTCCATTGTAGGTGTTTCCTCTGCACCACCTTCATGATACTCTGTCAAATCTGAAATATTAAACACAGGGGAAATGTTGAATCCATCTGGCAACTCTACCTCATATGCATTCCCTGAATCATGCCTCTTCAAAATTTTACAGGGACCAAACTTCTTCATCTTTAATTTGTTATATGTTCCCATTGGAAACCTTTCTTTTCCTCAAGTGGACCATCACTTCATCACCAATCTGAAACTCCTTATACCTCCTCTTCTGATCTGCCTTAGCCTTATACTACATATTCATCTTGTTAATATGTTCTCTTACCTTCTCATGTATATCCTTGATGTGCTCTGCAAAGTCTTTGGCTTTGACACTTGTCTTCTTCTCTGGTCCATCTTTCTTAGTTCGAGGGTCCCGGACTGCCTCCATACAATAACTGAAATGGTGATCTACTCGCTTCTATTGACATAATTGTTGTAAGAAAATTTACCTAGGTAAGATCAAGTCCCATCCCTTGGGTTTATCTCCTACCAAGCATCTCAATAGGTTACCTGCATTCTATTCACAACCTTAGTCTGTCCATCAGTTTGTGGATGGTGTGCAGAACTAAACTTCAACTCTGTTTTCAACTTTTTCCACAAGGTCCTCCAAAAGTATCCAACAAATTTTGTGTCACAATCTGAGACTATACTCTTTGGCAGACTATGTAGCCTCACCACCTCTATGAAGAACAAGTCAGCAATGTGGACTGCGTCATGGGTCTTCTAGCATGGGATGAAATGTGCCATCTTCGAAAACCTGTCAACTACCACAAATACTGAGTCATTCCCTCTTTGTGTCCTTGGCAAACCAAGAACAAATTCCATACTTATATCCTCCCATGGCCTCTCTGGTACAGGTAAGGGCTAATACAACCTAGTATTCTGGCTCACTCCTTTAGCCATCTGACATACCCTACAACTCTGCATAAACTTCTTCACATCCTGTGATAATTGAGGCCAATAATAATGCTCACTGATAATGGCAATGGTCTTATCTCGACCAAAATGTCCTGCCATTCCTCCACTGTGCTTCTCCTTTATTAGGTTCTCCCTCATGGAACTCTTCGGAATACACAATTGGCTTCTCTTAAACAGCATGCCATCCTGGATTATGAAATCCATCCACTTCATCCTATCAACTGTAACAGGCTCCTTGCAAGCTTTCCAAGCCTCTGTGAAATCGAGATCTTCAGGATACAATGTCTTGAGTTCATTGAACCCAACCACTTCAATCTGCATCTTAGTCAAAAATGTTTGCCTCCTACTTAAGGCATCTGCAACCCTATTTGACTTGCCACTCCTATGCTTTAAAACAAAGGTATAACTATGCAAAAATTCTACCCATTTCATATGCCTCTAATTTAATTTTCCTTGACTACTCAGGTACTATAATGCTTGATGATCAATAAACAAAACAAATTCCTTCGATAAAAAATAATGTCTCCATTTCTTTAATGCTTGAACTATTGCATAAAATTCCTGATCATATACAGAGTACTTTCTCTTTGCATCATTTAACTTTTCACTGAAATAGGCAATGGGCTTACCTTCTTGGCTCATCACTACTCCAATGGCACAACCACTGGCATCACAATCCACCCGAAACACCTTATTGAAATCTGGGAGGGTTAAAATTGGTTGCTCTATCACCTTCTACTTCAACAAACTAAAGCTCTTCGCTACTTCAGTGCTCCACTTGAACTCTTTTCTATCCCTCTCATTGTTTCAGTCAGGGGTCCAAAAATACTACTGAAGTTTCTAATGAACTTTCTATAAAAACTATCCAAACCATGGAAAGATCTCACCTCATTAGAAGTTCTTGGCGTAGGCCATTCCATAATGGCCTTCACCTTCTTTGGGTCCATCTTGAGACCTTCCAAGACAACAAACCCCATATACACTAACTTCTTTTTCACAAAACTACACTTCTTTTAGATTTCAATCAACAATTTTTCTTTTCTCTCAACTTTTCAAAGATTCTACTTAATATGCATCAAATGTTTCCACCTGTGGACTTACTGACCATTTTAAAATATCATCTAAGTACATTAAATGACAAAATTCCCTGTAAACTCTTTCAGTACCTCGTTCATGAGCCGCATGAATGTGCTCAGTGCATTGGTTATCCCAAAAGGCATGACTAACCACTCGTATAGGCCCTCCTTGGTCTTGAAGGCAGTCTTCCATTCATCACCCTCTCGAATCTGGATCTGGTGATATCTGCTCTTCAGATCAATCTTCGTGAAGTATTGTGCTCCACTCAAATAGTCCATCAGGTCATCCATCCTTGGCAAGGGAAATTTGTACCTGATTTTTATCTTATTTATGGCTCGGGAGTCTGTACACATCCTCCACTCCCCATCCTTCTTTGGTGCTAGTACTGCAGGTACTGCACATGGGCTCAAACTCTCTCAAATCAAACCATTTCTCAACAAATCTTGAACTTGTCTGTTCAACTCCTCATTTTCTACAAGAGTCATTCTATGAGCTGCCTTATTTGGTAAACTGGCTCTAGGGATCAAGTCAATCTGATGACTGATCTTCCTCATTGGTGGTAAACCCTCAAGTACATTATTAGAAATAATCTCCTAAAACTCATCCAATAGTCTAGAAACTTCTACTGGCACCTTCTCACTATCTTCCTTTTCCATTCTAGGAATCAATGCATAACACATACGCTCATGCTTCATGCCTTCTAAAAATTTCCTTCCATCGACAAAACAAATTCTAGCACTACTGCATACCTTTTCTTCGTCCTTCTTCAGGGGTTTCAACTTATGGCAGACTTCATCCTTCATCAAGGAATAAGTGTTTGCATGGCCATCATGTACAACTCACCTATCAAACTACCATGGCCTCCACAACAACATGTGACATGCATCCATGGGGATGATATCACAGAGTACCTCATCATGATAGCTTCTGATCTTGAACTTCACCAGACACTGCTCATTGACTAGAACTTTGTGGTTTTTCTGCAACCAGGCAATCCGATATGGGTGTGGATGCCTTTCCCTTTTCAGCTTCAACTTCGTAACCATCTCTTCTGACACCAAATTATCAATGCTCCCACTATCAATAATGACTTCATAGCATTTGTCTTCACACTTGCACCCTGTGTGGAACATATTCTTCCTCTATTCTGGCCCCTTCTCTTCAGTCACCAAGGCTCTTCTAACCACTAGGGCTTCTCCCCTTTCAGCATCATCTGAATGCTTGGATTGAGCCTCCTCATCTGCATGTGCAACCCTTCCACAACCTTCTGGCCTTCTGTCTGTCCTTCCTTGGTGTTGCCGACATTCATAGGTTTGATGCCCTTCTTCACCACAATGGAAACAAGTTCCTCTAAAACCACCTCTTCCAGGCCTTGGCCCAGGTCTTCCTCATCCTCTACCTCTTTGATCACCACTATTTTGATCACGAGAGCAGTAGAATTTATCATTCCTAGTCTGGCTTCAACTGGTACCCACATCTTCATTTTTCCTTTCATCCTCATTTCGGCTCCCAAAAGATCTTCCACTACCCCTTCCGCTTTGACCTCCTCGGCCTTTTTGCTTGCTATCAAATCTTTTGTTCAACTTCTCCTCAACTTTCAGAGAAAACTGGTATGCATCCTCAATGGTGGTCATTTTGACCAGGCTTAGGTCCTCTTGAATGCTCGGTCGTAACCCATTAAGATAACGGGCTACCTTCTCCTTGTTGGCCTTTGCATGGCCTATTCTGATGATCATCTTGTGAAAATCTTCTGTGTATTCTTTCACAAATCTACTTCCTTGCTTCAACCCTTGCAATTTCTTCAGCAAATCTAACTCGTAGTCTACTAGTATGAACTGCTTCTTCAATTTCTCCACCATGCAATCCCAACTACTGATCTTTCCTTTTCCTCTTCGATTTCTCTCCAACTAGACCTCTTTCCACCAAATATTGGCATGGCCCTTTAGCTTTGTTTTTGCAAACTTAACCCGATCTGGGTCCTCTACTTCTTCATACTCAAAATATTCTTCTAGCTTGTTGATCCAGTCGATCAACTCTTCCAGGTTCAGACTTCTGGAATAACTGGGGACTTCTATTCTGGGTCTTTTTCCGATCTTTGAAATGGCCCTAATCAGCCGCATTTGATCTTGATCAATTGCTTCTTCCTCTTCTATGTCTGAATCTTCCACCTCTTCTTCATCCTCACTTTCTCCTCTCCTTCTTGGGTTTAACCCTCTTCTCATTTGTTCCTGCAATGCATCAATTTGTCTCTAGAGGGCTCTGAAACCCTCAGCCGCCAATGGATCTCTTCCACCAGCATTTCTGCCACCTCTGGCACCACCACGCCTACCAAAAATCACTCTTGGAGGCATCTTGAAGATTTTGAACCCACAACCACAGTCCTGGTGCAAACTGCCTCACGATCGGCGATCTGTTCACATGCTCAAGAAAACCCGCTCTGATACCACTTGACGAGGGAGAAAACCCGAGACACATAAATAATGCACACAACTAGAAAACTTTATTATTATTCAATAATGAAAATCTTACATGCAGAGGATCCAAAATCCTCGAGCTCTGTGATACATGCAAGCTACAGAAGTTTCAGAAAAATTACAGACATTACAGAAAATCCCCTTTTCGCAGCATGCGAACTCTTTCCCCAAAAAAGCTATCCAAAAATCAGAAACTAGCCCATAAATAGCCCATTTTCGGTTTGGAGCCAAAAACAACATTTTAGTTATGAGTTTTGGCGGTTTGGAGCCAAAATTACAATTTGAAATTCAAATTTAAATTCACATTCAAAAATTAGCACATTTCTAAAATATGCACCAACTTCTGGAAGCCATAACTTTTAATCTGACTGTTGGATCTTCAATGATAATACCTTTTCGGAAAGCTCTCAAAAAGATAATTTTCTACAAAATATGCCTATGGCAAACTACTTTGGCATTTTCACAAATTTTCGGGCCCATCCGAAACCGTTTAGTGCCTCAAAATGGACTCGGAAGGTTTTTCAGGGCAAAAAGCAGAAACTGGAAGTTGAATAACTTTCAAACCGTGAATGATCTTGACTTGATTCTTTCACAAAAGTGTTTATTTTTCCATCCTAAACCTTCCCATAAATTTTTTTCTTCCCACGCCTTCAGATTCACACCTGCTAAAAATAGCAGTTGAGTAGAAAAAGAAGAAAAGCAGTTCTGAAAGTTGGAAACTCTTATTCTACGAAAAGGGTATCCAAAAATGCAAAAACATCTACAAAAAGAAAACAACGGGAACATAAATGGAAAGCATATTTTTGGGTGATGCAAGATTTCCCTCACACCACTGGATGCTCCTGCATCACCAACCATCTCCATACTGTTGACATCAATGACCAACACCAGCAACTGTTAACATCAATGAAAACAATAGCTCTCTGAAAAACCATTAACAACAAAATCAACCAATGACCATTCTACAACAAGAAGCACTCCCCCTGACTGGGGCATCTTTTACTCTTCACACTCTCTCTTTTACTTCTGCTTCACTAACTTCTTCTCCCCCTACCTAGGGACTTCTTCATTCTCTCATACTCTTGTGAACACTCTCTCGCCATATGTTTTTCATACCATATTATTTCCTGGAATACTCCTTTGGACTATGGTTTTTCAACCAAATCTCTCCCCCTTTGACATCAATGGAAAAGGACCATAAACTCAGCCAACTCTCTTTATTGCATACTTCACATTTTTCATTGTTCTTTCTCTTTTTAGCATTGTACTTTTTTCTCTCCCCTTTGACAAAACTCAAATGGAAACACCTACACCTTTCACACATCATCTGCATAGAATTTTTTTTTTTCCCCTTTTGACATCTACATACACCACTTTGACACCACTTGCAAGACCAACAACCAACTTTTCTCTCACTCTCTCCACTACACTCACTTTTCTGCATTCTCCCCCTTAGGAGCACAAAATAAAAACATTGTGCTCAACCAGAAGCACTACTACCTACTCCCCCTAAGAGGTAGCCTTCAACATCAATCCAAAACAAAGAATGTATCTTGAATTCTCACCTGGATAGATGCACTAAATTATGCATCTAGTTAAAAGAAAGAGGGGCAATAACCCATAACTTTTTCCATAGATACTCAAAATTATCTTTTGGAAGAACCTTTGTAAGGATATTTGCAACTTGATCTTTTATAGTCAAATACTCTAGCTTCACCTCATTCTATACAACTTTCTTGCTTAGAAAGTGATACCAGATAGAGATATTTTTTTTTCTTGAATGCATTACTGGTTCCTTTGAGATATTTATAGCACTTGTATTATTGCATAAGATAAAAATAGGTTCATTGTATGATACTCTAATATCCTTTAATGTTTTATTCATTGAAAATGCATGTGTGCAACATGATGTTGTTGTAATATACTCTACCTTTGTAGTAGATAATGACATTGAATCCTACTTACTCAACCATGAAACCAATCTTCTTCTAAGAAAGAAAGCATTGCCACTTGTACTTCTTCTATCATCTTTACAACCTTCCCAATCTGCATCTATATATGCACTCAAGGAGAAATGAGTATCCCCAGGATGCTACAAACCATGGTCTAGAGTTCCCTTCAAGTATCTAAATATCCTCTTCACTGCTACAACATGATATTATCTAGGATCTTTTTGAAATATTTCCACAAGATAGACTACATGCATGATATCCAGTCTAGTAGCAATTAGATATAGCAATCCACCAATAATTGATCTATATTTTCTCTTCTCAGCCTTATGAGATTCATCATTATTTCTCAACTTACAACCAATAATCATAGGGGTACACAGTGGTTTAGAATCCTCCATCCCAAACTTCTTCAAAATTTTCTTGACATATTTTGACTGTGAAATAAAAATACCTCTTTATGATTGACCAATTTGTAATCCAAGGAAGAAATTCATTTCCCACATATTGGCATCTCAAACTCTTTCTATATTTCCTTTAAAAACTTCTTGCACATACCTTCATTCCCTCCAAACATAATTTCATCCACATACACTACCATAGTTAGGATTTCTTCTCCTTCAACCTTGAAGTATAGTTTACTATCTATAGTACCTTTCTTGAATCCTTGTTGTGACAAGTACTTATCTAACGTTGCATACCAATCTCTAGGAGCTTGTTTGAGTCCATATAATGCATTCTTCATGTTCAAATAATTTCATTTATGTTGTTGGAAACATGAGCATGAGGGATACATGCAAGGTATATTTCTATGTGTTGCAATGTTGTCATTGATGTCAACATTGTATATTGATATGAAGACCTTGGTGCAAATCATTTTGGTTGGTCTTGAAATTATTATGGTTACAATTTTTTAAGATGGTTTGATCTGGAGAAGTCAATTGTGTTGGAAATTGACTAAGTCTCAATTCTACTAATTTAGTGTGACAAAGAATTTGTTTTTTCATTCGCACTAGTCCACAAATGAATTTTTCACTCTATGCTTCTAACATTAATTTTTTTGTTGTTAGAAGTATTTGATTCCATAATTTCATTATGTTTTGGCTTTTGGTTTGAGAGATCTAAGTAACAAAAGTTCGTTCTAGTTGTTTAC
Organism: Sequoia sempervirens; assembly: GCA_007258455.2. Classification (NCBI taxonomy): domain Eukaryota; kingdom Viridiplantae; phylum Streptophyta; class Pinopsida; order Cupressales; family Cupressaceae; genus Sequoia; species Sequoia sempervirens. The sequence goes on from VDFB02086081.1 coordinate 420,418,590, forward strand.
AATTATTTTATGTACAGTGCATTTGACTAGGAGATTCTGCACTTCTTTGCAAATAAGTTTTTAGCTTTATGCTTTTGAGGATAAGTTGACATATGGAAATATTGTATGAATTCCAATTGGCATTGAGTTTTGAGCTCCCCGTGTTTGAATGTGGATACATAGTTGAATAATTTTGGTATTAGGTCTTCTTTGGTGCCAACCTAATAAGTTTGAAGGTATGTGAAGATTAAATAAGTGTTGCAGTCTTATATGGGATCTATCATAGGTCCATTTCAATGTGTTTCAATTTGTTTTGAATTTTGAACCTTGGTGTGAAGCATGTGTGAAAAGGATTGAAGCTAACAAGTTATGTTTTGAATATTACATCTGATTAGGTTGACCTAATTGATGTTATACTAGAAGTGAATATATATGTTAGATCTTTTTCGATGTTTTGTAAAGTGTGATGAATGTTGTGAATGTCCTACATGCAAATATTATTAGATCAGCGTGAATTTAAATTTGTTAATGTTGAGTAGAAGAAGTGATGCAAATTTAGAGGAAAGAAGAGTGTTAGATCAGAATCAAATGAAGTGTGTAAAGTCGATTTATTGAGCTTCATTAGAATTGTATTTCATTCATATGATAGATGCAATTATAACAATTCAAAATAGATTGTGAGCCACAATCTCACTTCTATCTTTCTCTCTGTGGGTAGTGAATCTACTTGGACAATGAGTCCACCTACAATGAGCACTTTTGTAAATATACTATAACCAGTTATAATATATTGTGAGCTAATCCTCATTGTGGTTTTTTCCATTTTGGGTTTTCCACCTAAAATTTTTGGTGTTCATGTGTTATGTGGTGTTGTTGATGTTTCATGATTTATTTCTTTATTATAGTTGAATATGCTTTGGTGATTGTATGTTTAATGTTTGAATGGTTTAAGAGAATATTGATTCACCCCCCCTCTCAATATTTTGGGTGTTCAACAATTGGTATCAATGCTCGATTCCTTGGAAGGAGCTTAACCACTTGGGGAAGACCTTAGAGGTTGAAAACATGGTTGATAAAAAAATTCTTATTGTGTGAGGGGGAAAATCATAGTGCGTAAACAAGATAATTCAATGAAATAGAGGCTAATCTAACTCAAAAACACTAATCTAGATCTATTCCTTCACTCAAAAAATTAAACTAAACTATTATTGAATTCAAGAAACAAAATCAAAAGATGAAAGCATACATGAATTCATAAAAATAATAGAGTTACCATCTCATGTCGGAGTGTATTTGCACGATGTTGGGTTGTTCATATCACTGTGAAGCCTCCATTGTTGTGTGCGAGAAGCTTTGATGTGATGCATGTGTTGATTGAAGAAATGTGTTGAAGCATTTTCAATGGTGATTATGATCTTGGCAGTACTTCATTGTGTAAATGATGTTGATTCTTCGATCCTTTTTGTGAGGAAAGAGGTTTATTATATAGATTTTTTGATTTAAAATGAACGCTCTGAATTGCACAGTAGAATATCGTAATCAACGGTCGAAAGATGTTGAGAGGATTTAGATGGGCATAATCTATGCAAAATAGATTATGTAATTAGTATGATTGTAGAAATAGATTGAATTATCTATGGGATTGAGAGATAGATTGATCAGTTAGGAATATAGATTGAGAAATCAGGGGATTGCAATTTACTCAATCAAGAAAGTGGTTGAGAATGATTAATTAATTGATTTAATTCATTCATTCTGGAGTTGAACATGCAAATCAATTTTGACTTTTGCAAAAAAAGTTGCATTTGTTTGATTTGATTTTTGATGATGTATGGAATAATTTATTCAAATTTGGAGGGAAAGTGAGTTAATTAAATTATTATGATTTAAGAATTTAATCGACTTAGGGGAATAAAGTGGACTAGCGACATAATTAATTAATTGGTGTTATTTAACTAATAAGGATGAATAATGTTATATTAGGAATTTATTAAATAAATGAAATTTATTTAATTGGTCAAAATGATAAAATGAGAATTAATTAAATAATATCGTATTATTCAATTATAGCAAAAATAAGGTTTTAGGACCTTAATAAATAAATAGAATTTATTTAATTAGTCAAAAATGATGAAAAAGTGAATTAATTAAATAATATATTATTCAATTAATAGGGGAAATTAGTGTTTTTTATTCTTTTGATGTGAAATGCAGTAATAATGATGTCAATGATGTGAAATTGTCATTTAGTATGTGTGATAAGTGTTAGGTCAATTTTATATGTCTACATTTTTCCCCTCTTTGATACAAAGTACGGGTTGCTTTGTTTCAAATATTTAATGTTAATATCAAGAATTTGAAAAAAAATTACACCCCATTGTTCCCCAGTAGTCAGCAGAATGATGGTAGGACTTTGTGCTACCCTCTCGAGAGGTTGGTTGAAATTTTTGATTTTGAGGTTAGGCTCATAACACTGTTCTATTTTAGTTTAGATGCATAGAGAGTAAAAAAATTAGGTCTATAGGTCCCTTTTTGCTTGTTCAAATGTTCCTAGGAGCACCTAATTTTAACCTAGGAAGGTCCCCTAAGTAGAAAGGAGGGTTTTTGAGGGCTAAAATAGGTAATTAGGGTTCTAATTACCTCATTTTCACTTTGAGCCTATAGTGAATTCTTGTCTCTGGATTTCCCATTTTATCAATTGTCAAGGAGCTATGGTGTTGATTCAGGGAGCCCCACAGTGTACAAATGTAGTTTGAGAGTATAGACGGTGCATAGGTGTTGGTGCCCTGGTATGTACCCTCTCAATTCTCATTTTCATTTTTTCATGTTCCTATAATTAATGCTTAAATTCCATCAAGTCAAAAGCATAGTTTTTAGAATTTTGGCACTATTGATTTGGTTTTCTTGCTTTTTCCATTTTGAAACTAGCACTTTTGAGATAACTATGTGCACTTGACTTACTTTAGCACCTTTGACTTAATTTTTTGCATTTGTAATTTGCTTTTGCTATACATTTTCACTTTTGAATTATCTTCCTCATTTTCTACGCTTTTGTTTTAGTTTTGCGCTTTTACCAAACTTTTTCGATTTTGATCTTTGAGCTCTTGTTATTTCTCCTCGCTTTTGCAAAAATTTCCTTGCACTTTCCTTTTTTCTTTGCTTTTGCAAAAATCTTCATCGCTTTTGCTACAAACTTTTCACTTTTGACTTTTCTAGAACCCTAAGTTAGTTTATTCATTGTTTTCATTTCGTTTTGCATGTTCAGAGCGAACCCCTAACATCGTGGGTTGAATGATTATAGGTGGTTCTTAAACCACTACAGTCAAGGAAGTGACAACCACAAGATCTATTTGATTTGATTGTCAATTTTGATGTTTTAGAGTGATATTTTCTAGATGCGATCAAGCTATGTCACATTTGTTACATGCCTCCCATCCGATGTCATAGTGCAATGATAACCGTGCTCGTGGAGCAGTGGCATTCAGATACTTCTTCATTCCATTTACCTATAGGGGAGGCCACCATTACCCTCGAGGATGATTAGAGGATTCTTTGCATACCTATCCATGGTGAGCTCATTACATACTCCATTCAATAGGATACCCACACTATGCAGCGTGTACTTGGTGTTACACACTTGAAGGTTCAACAATCTGAGATAGATTTATATGAGTTTGTTGGTAGTGTTGACCCTATTTCCCTTGTTCTTTGTGGGTTGATTTTAGGGCTAGTTATTCCCGATAGGAGAGGCCGCTAGTTCCCTATTGGATGGGGTATATGTATCAAGGAGATATTTGAGCATGGGACTAGATATACATAGGGTCCATGTCTTTTCGCCCACCTATATAGAGATATGCATGAGGTTACATATCGGGGTGGGAAATCCATTTCTGTAGGTATCTCTCTTATACATGTATGGGCCTAGGAGCACATTATAGTGATGCAGCCCGATGGCATACAAGATCATATTGATGGTGACCCATACTCCTCTCATTATGGAGATTTTCTACATTATACCTTTCTTGGGGAACTTTCATACTAGCATCATGTATTTAATGACATGTCAAGTTTTGTAGGGAAACCATATATGGATTGTGAGGCCTATCCAGATGATGCAGTACAAGGATGGGGGGTTTTGTGAAACAACCCATCCAAGTAGCCACAACAACCTTACTTCAAAAGTTGAAAACATTTGCAATAAATTTTTAGTGGAAAATATAACCAAATCTTCTTCATTCAAATTGAATAATTTTTTTCCATACAATTTTTAGCTACAACAACATATGCTACTAGCATTCCATAAGCTATATTGAAAATAATTCTACAAGAAAGAATCGCTAAAACTCCACAAACCCATCACTTTTGTTCATCATTTCTCCTTGATTATCACAAATTGTTTTGAAAACACCTTCTAGGTTTGGTGTACCTCATTCTCGGCTTTCTGGATCATTTTGAAATTCTTGATTTTGTTACCGTATGAGAAACTTATGCCTAATTTACTAAAACTAGGTATCACAGTCATGGCTAAAACAATCTTTCTCTCCCCAAAATGTCAATCAAACCTCTACCCCCTCCACTTTGAGCATGGGATTCATACCTTCAGCCCCTTAATTATTCTTTTTTGATAAGTTTTCAAATCTTTTCTTGAATTGGCATCCACTATCTCATTCCTACACCTCCACTACCTTAAGCACTTGCATTAGGAAGATTCCAACACTTATAAAATAATTTAAATTGATGGAGCATAAGGAGAAAATAATTTAAAAATAAATCATGCCTGCAAGACCACAACCAAAAGAAAGAAATTAAAATAACATAAATAATTTTGATGTGTAGGATTGCTCATGCACCTGGATCCTTCTGCATCAAACACCTAGGGTAAGAAGAAATGTTCCATGAGTTGGAACTCATCAACAGTTGAAAATCCTATGATTCTTCTTCAACCATCTTTCTTCTTTGTCAACCTATTTCTTCTTCTTCACCTTACTTTGAATCTTTGTATCTCTTCCTTCCTTCATCCTTCCACTCTTCCCCTCATTAAATTTATTTGACTGTACCATATTTCATATTTCCATTTAATTATATCATTCTCAACACTTGTATACAAATTGACATTAACAAATTCATAGAAATCAATGAATTCTATTTGCATTTCATTCTCACCTTTTCTTCTTTCATCCTCCTCTTTCTCTATATCAATAAAATTCATCATACCTTGTTTTTTTTCAGCTTGAAACCTGTTATTACTACCCCTAACCATCTTTCCCATTTCTCTTTCTTTCACCAATTCATCAAAATACAAATTAGTTTGAACATCAACTTTAAAAAAATTTGAAAAATTATCAAATATCTTAATTTTCTCCTCTTTCCCTAAGAGTGCATCAATCTCATTCCCACGATTCTAAACCATGTCATTTTCATGTAAAACAACCTCCTCTTTATCAGTAAATAATTCTAAAAGTTTAAACTTTACCTCTTTTTCAACTACAACTCTTGCTTTACCTATTGTCAATGCTATTCACTCCCTTTCAACTGCAGTAATTTGCATTAATAAGTCACCTTCTTCATTTTTTGTTTCTCCTTCAATTTTCTTATTCACTATCTTCCCCATATACTCTTCTTCACTCTATTTTCCCAAAATTTCTAATGTTTCCAAGTCCTTCAATAAACCAAACTTTGTTGCAACTTCATCGTCATCTTCTACAACAATAATGCACAAATTCATGTATCTCTTTCAAATCAAATTTTCTTTCACAAATATCATATGGATGACTATTTACTTGAATATTTTTTTTCTTCTCTATTGCTGCCCCAACTTCACAATCACCATATTCATTTATCTTTTCTTCATGCAAATTAATATTTACTTTGTAAAAATCAAAAGAAGGAGATAATACCTTTTTTTTTGTTGTTGCAACCTCTTTTCTTGTGTATGCAATTTCATTTTTATTTTCTTTTATATCATCAACAAGATGTAAATCTATTGCTACCTCTTACTTTCTCCATTTTATACTTGTGTCTTTCTTATTTCCTAGCTTTGTTTCATCTACATTCATGCGGGTTGCTCCCACATGACTTTCTTTCCATACTCTTTCCACCATAGGGTTGCTACACTGCACTTCAACATTCTATTTTTCATTGTCCTCTTTGCCAAACCTCTACTTTTCCTCTTTCTTCTCTTTGTTGTCCTCTATTACAACTTTGTTTCCTTCTTCATTTCGTGCACACAAATCATTATTTGTAAACTCATTCTGAAAAAAACAATGTAATTTAACTTCATATATTTTCTAATTTTCTTCAACTGTAGCTTTCTTTTTCATTCCCAAGCTTTCCTCTGTAGACACTGAAAAATGTCTTAAGTTTGTGAGCATCATTTTTCTTGGTCTTCATCCTTCAATAACTGAATCATTTTAATTATTCAATTATGTTTGATCATATTCCTCTGTTAATTAGATATTTTTTAATTATTTAATTAATTCACTTTCTAATCTCTATTCTATCCTGACCGATTAAATAATTTAATTGTGTTGCTAATGTACCCCATTTTCTTCTATAATTAAATAAATCATCATTTATTTAATTACTTCTCTATAGTCATATAATAATTATTATTTGACCCTTTATTCTTCCATGATTAAATAATTGTTGAAATTATTTTATCCCTCTCCAATTTTCATCCTCACATTCAATTAATTAAATGCTCCATCTTTTGTTTCCTCCAAATAAATAATTTGAATAAATTATTTATTTGCCACTTGTCCCCTTTCTCCATTTTTGAATAAATAATTTAAAATTTATCCCTCCATTTTGGTCAAAGATACCCTATCATTATTTCATGTCATAGCCTGCATGTCTTTCATAGCCTACATGTCTTTCATAGCCTACATATTTGTCATAGCTTGCATGTATGTCATAGCTTGCAGTCTATCTGTCATGATTCCTCCAAGAATAACATATTCTTGGTGCATCAATTCTAGACAATTGATCTTGGAATCTTTCTAGAAGTTTAATCTTGACCATCCATTTTATAACCTCCCTTTCATGCATCCTCCACCATTGATCTTGGAATCCTTCTAGAGGATTAATCTCAACCATTCATTCAAAAGGTTGTCTATAAAAGCAACCTTCCTCCTTCATTTTCACCTTAACAGCTAACTTTCTCCAACTTTCTTGCTTACTATTTGTAGGTATTTGCACAACTGCAACAAAAAAATTGAGGGAAATATTGGCATAAGAAGAAGGAGAGCAAGGGAAGTGAAGCAACTACAATGGGGAGTATTTATTTATGCATGCTTTCATTTTAATTTCTCATTGTTTGTATTCTCTTGTTGATGTGGTTTTGTAGTCTAGAGGTGTTTAGTTGTCACTATTCTAGGCTAGAAATTAAGAACCCCATCTTACATTGTGAACCTGACGTGAATCTTACAATTTTGTAGAGATTTCCATTTGTTTTCTTGTTTGTTTTTGTTGTTTTGTAGGTTAGAGCCAAGAATTTGCACAAAATCTCGTCATCTTCTTTTTAGCACAGAAAAATGAGCACACAAAATCTTAAAAAATGATTATCTGGGTTTTGTAGGCCTTGCTTTTAGCTTTCTGGAACTTTAAATGGTTTAAAATTTCATTAAGATTTGAGAAAGTTATGAATCTTTTAATATTTGTTGCTTTTTGAATTTAGTTGTTAAAACCCGTGTTTTCTTTTTCCTATAACATTTTTTCGTGCAGAATCTTGAAAAAATATTTTCTGGGTTTTGAAGGTTTGAGTTTCAACCTTCTATGGATTCAAACGATTTAAAATTTCATTAATTTGAGAAAATTATCGTTGTTTTAATTTTTTGTTGTCATTAAACTTTTCTTTTGAGTTACTAATCTCTTGTTTTCAACATGTGGCACAACTTGGAGGGAATCTAAAAACTATTTCTTTAGAAAAAAATCGATCTTTTCATTTCTTTAGGCATAATCAATTTTGTTTGCTTTCAACAACTACAACAAATTGCATTCACACTCATAAAGGTTAAAATGAACATGCATTTTCATTCATAAAGGTTAAAATGAACAACAAATTGCATATTTCATTCATGGGCTTAAAATGAACAACAAACTGCATATTTCATTCATGGGTTTAAAATGAATAACAAATTGCATATTTCATTCATGGGCTTAAAATGAACAACAAATTACATATTTCATTCATGGGTTTAAAATGAACAACAATTTGCATATTTTCACTCATGGGATTTAAAATTGACTTGAATCACATTTCATTGGCTTAATAAGAATCCAAGTATTTTCAAATAATAAGCAAGGTTTAAAATCAATTGACTATCTTTTAGTGTAGAAAACACTTCAATTGGTGCTTTAAAAAGAACAACTGTATTCTTTCACATAGATTAAACTAGAGGGTAAAAGAACACCATGTCTTAGTGTTTGAAGGTGGTAGGTATTATACTCTCACCTTGTGCAAAGATCAAAAATCCAAACCCATCCGCTTTTGTGTTTACCCATTAGAGGGTTTTCCTTAGTGGGAAAAAGTACTCACCCTAAGGGAACGACCCAAGCAGTAACAAGCCAAATCCAAGTCCTTTCGAACCGCTATATAAATTTGTGGCTATGAGGAAAGTTTGCGGTCAACAGGACAGTACATGATAGTTCTCCTCCAGTATCTTTATTATACAAGAAACCCTTGTTCTAAGGGTTGGGAGACCTCTCGAGGGAGTTTATCATCATATCCCCTGAACCAGATGCCCTTACTAGACATATTTTTTTTTAGAAGCCTAGCCATTTCTAGTCATTGCTTGGTATGGTGCATGGTATAGTATCATGCTCGAAGACACTCACTACTAACTCCCTTGAGTAGAGATAGTAGTTCCTAGGAAGTGACTACCTGGGAATTCAAAGTTGGCATGCCCATAGAAGTGAGTGTCGTGGAGGCGAGCCAGTACTACCAAGTTCCTAGGCTATCCTCTTTGAATAAGTGTGGTTGGATAACTCCAAGTGGGAATTCAATTAATATTTTCCTTGCCAACCTTAGGATTGTGTTTGTCTTCTTTAAAAATCAAACATTTTCACATCAAACCAGTCCTAAACAAATTGCTTGATATTGTATGTTGTGTTTTCCAATCATATCTCATCAGAAACAGTAAAAAAATTAGATCAAAACCATTTAAGAAACATCGAAACTATCAAAACAACATTTTGGAAAATAACAATTGCTAGATACAGAGCCACAACTGCCTAATTACCACAATTTTACAAAATCCTTGTCCAAAACTGAACCAATTCATCATAATAGTGATCTTGACTTCCAAACCAGAGATTTGCAAGGTTTAGCAATTCATTTTAGGCATTCCCATTAGAAATACATTGCATTATAGGTTGCATTCCTCAATCCTTTGCATTACACAAATTAGACCTTGAATTTTAAGCTGCATTTAAACCTTCAAATTTTGAACATAGGGAGACCTTTGAGCTTTTGAAAATTCTTGGTTCTTATTCTACTTGTCATTGACCATTGTCCTTGTCATTTGTCTTGTCATTGTCACTTTGTCAAGATGAGTCTTAGTCTTGTGTCTTTGTTTTGGTTGTCCTCTTATGGTCAATGACATTTGGAATATTTTTCCTTGGGTTAACATTAGCTTGAGTGCCACCCTTTGTTTAAAATTTTAGGATTCCTTTGCATTAGATCACCCTCATTTAGACTACCCTTCCTTAGATTGCACTTTACCCATTATTTCAAAAATACAAAAAAATAGCTCACTTTACCTTAGTATCATATCAATCCCTCATTACCCTTTCATTTTCATACCCCAAAATACAAAAACATAGATTAATCTCATTATCATCATAACCTTGCATTAGTATCATTTAGTCACCTTATCACTCACTTCAACCATCAATCAATCTTTTAGTGTCCTTTAGCATCCATTATCCCCTATCTTTTAGGCATTGTCATCCTTGCATTATCACCCTTGCATTTTCATATCCAAAAATCCAAAAAAAAAAACATATCCTTTGGTCATAGGGTCATATTATCATTCTACCATTCCTTAATATTGGTCTTAGGTGCATCCTTATATCCAAAAAAAAAAAAACATAGCATAGGTGCATACCTTCCATTGCATTGGCATCACTTAGGCTTCATACCATCCACCACCATGCCTTCCATTCACCTTGGTATGCTTAATAGTTAAGTTTAATACCAATTACTTTGCATTGGTCAATCCCAACAAGCCATAGACTTCAAAAGACAATACTTGGAATCCAAATACCAAAAAACCACAACCCATAGTCAATTACCGATCTATCCCTCTTATCAACACCCCATAAAATCTAGTCTTCCATCCATCTACCCTCATTATCAAGAGTCCCTTAGCACAATCCATGTCATTCCACAACAAATTTCCATTAGTCATCCCTATCCTAACTTTGACAAGGGAAACCAACCTTCCAAAAACCCATTCTAGGCTTCCACATCCTATCCCAGTCCATCATCCACTAATCCATTTATATTCACCCCATCCCAAGCTACATTTAGTCATGAAAATACATTTGATCATGGTCTCCAAAATTACATTGCATTTCCTACACCTTGGGATACATTCCAAAAGAAAAATCCAAAGCATGATATCATATCTTCACCTTCATGTCAAGATTAAAGTATGAAGTAGTCCATCCCATGACCCCAGCCTTAAGTCCATCCAAGAAGTCCTTCTAGATAATCATGGCATCCAAAATTCACTTATCCTTGATCAAGATCCCATTCCCAATCATGTCATCCAAGACAAACCTATTTTTGATCAAGATCCTACCCTTGAACATGAAATCCAAAATGATCCACTCATCAACCTTTATTCCATTCATGATCAAACATTTGAAGTCAATCATATCCAAGTACCAAACACATCTATTTCCCAAGATGAGACACTTGCCTCATTTGGACACATAGATAATCAAACAAATGACATGGATCAAGTCAAAGAGGAACATAAAAACGCTACTATGGATCAAGAAGAACATAAACAAGCTATTATGAATCAAGTCAAAGAAGAAGATACAAAAGCTACCATGGTTCAAATAAACATCCCAAATGATCAAGAAGAAACCAGCATGATGAATGATAAAGCCAAAATATCTTATCAACTAGGATCATCCACTTTTATCAAATTAGGCTTCTCATAGAGGAGAAGATTCCAAGCAGCAATTTTCACATACAGAATGATGGGTTTGCATCTTGTTTTCAAAGTAAAAAAATACCCCATCACAAATAGAATATTTCAAAGCATGCAATATCAAGGAAAAGGACTAGGTCTACATGAGCAAGGAATTCGAGAACCAATATAGTTTAATGAAAATCCTAGACATCAAGGTCTTGGCTATTCTTCAATCAGAAAATCTAATGATTTTAGTGGTACCTCCTCGATATTGGGGGAAACTTTATAAGATACAAACATCAAAATGGGGGCCATGAGTAGTCCTTGTCATAAGTTTGTTGCCAACACTCCTTCCATCCACACAATAAACTGTCATTTCAACATGAATAAACCTTATATTTGGAACTAACAAAAAGAAAATTATTACAAATCCAAAGTTCAAAATTATCAAATGTCAAAGGTCATTCAATCGAACAAAAATCCAAGTGGAAAAATGAAGTTAAAATGGATCAATTAAAGAAAATATTCCAAGTCCAAAAGTCAATCAAAATGTGGAGCTGCAAGAAAAGAGGACTCCCACATATAATAAATGTCCACCTCCTTCAAAATGGTAATCAAGCAAGGCATATAAAAGTGTTGGTTCCAAACACTATCCCAATCAAAATTCCAAACTCCATCATCCACCATCCCATGTTTGGAGAATAAAAATTGCTACATCCAAAACACCAAATAGTCCATCCACACCTACCATCATCCATCATAATCCTACATCTCACCTAAAGTCTAAAAATATCACATCACAAATCCATCGCATCTTGGCAGCAACTCTTTATCATAAGGACTCCCATGGTACTCTATCACAATGTGCATATTCTGATAAGGCCAACTCTAGTATCATAAAGGATCACAATGACATTGATCAATTGTATGCAAGTGTTATGATCCTGACAAGAAAAATACTCCACAAAGGTCACTATTGGCATATCATGACATCAGTATCTACATCAACACCATCAAAGGATTTAGAAAAATTAGCGATCATCTAGAATATCAAGCTGATATAAAAGATCAAAAAAATGTCACCTTGATGAAAACCTGGCAAACAGGCATCTTGTGTGACATCAAAAAAAAAGAAAAAAGAGAAAAAAGAAAAAAAGAAAAAAAAGTCAAAAAAAAGGTAAAGAGAAAAAAATTATCGAATAGTGAAAACCATTTATATGGCAATTTGGATAAGTACCATGATGAAAACTTGGGAAATAGGCATCGTGTGTAAGAGAAATTATCTATGTGGACCATTACACTTGGGGGAAAGTTGTCTCATCTCCCATGACTTTCTCATAACATTTCCATCTATCTAATCCATATTGTTTCCATCCATTTTCCCACCTACCTTGATCTTGATAAGAAATGGGGTAGAAACATAAATCATGCTTTGGGAAAATTTTTGACATGTCTATCCTTTGGTCATACACTATCCATGAAATATCATGTCATTTCTTTCATATAATTTATCCAAACTCATATCTCAAAGAAAACAAATTATTCTTGTGTGACATAGTCCTTAGAGATCATATGCTAATTCTTTTAGCCAATAATCTTCATTTCTCTATTCTTTGCCAAAATCAATCCATTATCTTTCCATACCTATTGTTGGACTTGGTTTCCCTTGTCATTGGTTTAAGGATTCTAATATGCTTATCCAAGTTCCCTCCATAATCCCATCTTGTCCTAAGGTTAGTCATTCTAGATGCAACAATCCTAATCCATACAATCTTGCTATGCAACCTAATGTATCATCCAAAACATTCATTGGCTTTGTTCTCAACCTTGCTACAGACCTTGATCCTTTAGTTACATTATCATCATTGGGATATGTCTTTCCCAATCCTCACATTGTTTCGAGATGTGTCCTTCCCATATCAAACAACGTTGTCATTTTCATGATCACCTATCAATTGGCTTTCAACTTGACTAGGGGCAAGATCATGTTTGTCCTTGGATCCTTGTGCATGCTTGCTTGGTTGATTGTGGGTATCTTTCACATGCATTTTCCTTGATCCTTATTGTTATCGTCCATAATAAATTATTATTCATCCATAATAAAGCTTTGTCATCCTTCCATGGACTGGAAACCACTGACATTTGGGTATCTTGATCATCCTTTGCATTCACTGTTATCCCTTTGCACATAATAAGTTGGTCTCGCACCTGAATGGGAGAAATTTCTTGATCTACGTCTTTCTCAACATGAAAATCTAAAAAAAATAGAAAACATAAAAATCCAAAAAAATCATAAAATCATCAAAATCAAAAAAATCAAAAAAAATCAAAAAACATCAAAATCCAAAAAAATCATAAAATCATCAAAATCCAAAAAAATCCAAAAACATCAAAATCCTAAAAACAGAGTCTAAGTTTGAGTCTGATTCTGAGTTAGTTTGTGTTAGAATGGTCGAACTACGTTACCTCTGCATGTTTGCTATGTAGGCAAGGCTCATCTTAAATGGGCCCCCGAGGCATTAGGTCAGTCCTTTTAGGTTGTCCAAATAAAATCATGACAAAGTTCTTTGTCAAATGAGACAAATTCAAGTTGTGTCGAACTATGAGGTCTGTGTGTGTATAACGTAGGCAAGTTAATCTGTCGATGAGCCCTCGAGGCCCCCTAGGTCAAGTCCCTTAGGGTTTGTCAGGTCTAGTCAAGTCCTTGGTCTGAAAATAATCATCATTCAAACCAAACCATAAAACAACAAACAAACATAACCAACAAAATCTTTCATCAATCAATCAAACCGGTCATTCAATAAAAATGGGGCAATCTGTCATTTATCTCATTCGGTCTTATCTCTTGTCTTTTATAAGGATGTGTCCTTCCTGAGGTTTGACTTTGTCACTTTGGTCATTCACCTTAAGCAGGATGTCTTTCCTATAGTTAGGTGCCTTGTCAACACTTATCACTTGATCAACGTTATCATATGTGTCCCTTGCCCTAAAAAAAGATGTTCCTTTCCTGCAGTTGGGTATCATCACATAACTTGATCATAATCATCAATCTTTGTCAAACAATCAATCAATCTTTCCTTGATTAGGATGTGTCCTTCTTGAAACTAGGTGTGGTCAACCAAATCAATTTTTCAACCCTTGTCAATCAATCTTTTTCAAAATCATCCAATCTTATCATCTTGATCAATCAATTTTTCCTTATTCAATATGTATCCTTCTTAAAACTAGGTGTAACCTTTATCAAATTAATTTTTCAACTTTTTTCAACTTAACAATCTTTGTCAACCTATCGATCAAGTCAACTTGTCATCTTTATCTATCAACTTTGTCAAATCGATCAATATTATCAGCTTGGTCAACTAATCTTTCCTACATCAGGATGTGTCCTTCTTGAGGCTAGGCGTGGTCAATCAAATCACTTTATCAATCAACTCAATCAATCTTGGTCAACTAAATCAATCAATCAAACAATCCTATCATTATCACTGGCAAACACTTTATTGGTTTGGAATTGTCTTATCTTTTCGATTGATTTTGGGTCACATTACTAGTCTCCTTGAGGATGCCCTATCAACATATTTAGAGGGAAAATGATGGATCGTAGCCTCTTTTCTTTGTTTTATGTATGTGGTTTGTCTTGGCAAAAAGACTGGGATAATTGGGTCCTTAGTATGAGCCAAGGCATTCCTTGTCTGTTGACTTTGTCTTTTGACTGCTTGTCTCTCCCAAATGGTCACCTTGTACACCTTGGTCTATGTCATACCATGGTGTTTGTGGTCCATTTGTGACATTTCGACGCCCAATGATGATAAATATAAAAATGTAAGCATGAAAGTTGGTTCCCTTATAATTTCATGTCTAACTTTCCATCTTCATCCTTCTTTCTCTTTCACGCTAACATCCATCCCCTTCCATGCTAACATTTCTTCTATCCTTCATCCTCTAGTCTTATTATCCATTTCAAGAGAGCATTCGTGTTCTTTGAACTCGCCTGTCCTCTCGAGGGGGCATACCACAACCCTCCTGGTCATCTTTCCTCACCCTGCTTTCACTAGGATATATTTCAAAATTAAATTTCTTTGACACAACATGATGAACTGCATTATGTCAAAGAGGGGAAAAATGTAGATACTAAAAAATGTCCTAAGTCTGCGAGCATCATTTTTCTTGGTCTTCATCCTTCAATAATTGAATAATTTTAATTATTCAATTATGTTTGATCATATTCCTCTATTAATTAGATAATTTTTAATTATTTAATTAATTCACTTTCTAATCTCTATTCTATCTTGACTGATTAAATAATTTAATTGTGTCGCTAATGTACCCCCTTTTCTTTTTTAATTAAATAAATCGTCATTTATTTAATTATTTCTCTATAGTTAGATAATAATTATTATTTGACCCTTTATTCTTCCATGATTAAATAATAGTTGAAATTATTTAATCCCTCTCCAATTTTCATCCTCACATTTAATTAAATTGAATAAATTTAATTAAATGCTCCATCTTTTATTTTCTCCAAATAAATAATTTGAATAAATTATTTATTTGCCACTTGTCCCCTTTCTCCATTTTTGAATAAATTATTTAAAATAAATTATTTATCCCTCCATTTTGGTCAAAGATACCCTGCATGTCTATCATAGTTTGCATGCCTTTCATAGCTTACATGTCTTTCATAGCCTACATATGTGACATAGCTTGCATGTTCGTATGTCATGATTCCTCCAATAATAGCATATTCTTGGTGCATCAATTATGGACCATTGATCTTGGCATCTTTCTAGAAGTTTAATCTTGACCATCCATTTTATAACCTCCCTCTCATGCATCCTCCACCATTGATCTTGGAATCCTTCTAGAGGATTAATTTGAACCATCCATTTGAAAGATTGTCTATAAAAGCAACCTTCCTCTTTCATTTTCACCTTAACAACTAACTTTTTCCAATTTTCTTGCTTTAGGGTATCAGCCCTCTATAGTCACAGGTCCTCCATGCAACAAACTCACTCTTACTTATCCTCTACCCAATAGATAGTTTCTAGATAGTAGTCACAGACCCTATTTTATGCTTACAACAAACATACTTTCTCGCAACTCTCTCTCTTGCAACTCCACTACTTCACTCTTCACGAAAAAAAACTCCTACAACAAACTCATACTCAACACATCTCACACCCCAGAAAGATCAAGTTGCTTTGATACCATTTGATGTAGTACAAGGATGGGGGTTTTTTTCAAACAACCCATCCAAGTAGCCATAACACTAGACCAACAACCTTACTTCAAAAGTTTAAAAAAATTGCAACAAATTTTTAATGGAAAATATAACCAAATCTTCTTCATTCAAATTGAATAATATTTTTTTCATACAATTTGCAGCTACAATAACAACATATGATATTGGAATTCCATAAGCTAAATTGAAATCAATTCTACAGGAAAGAATCGTTACAACTCCACAAACCTGTCACTTCGGTTCATCATTGCTCCTTGATTATCATGAATCTTTTAAAATTCCTTTTTTGTATGGTGTGCCTCGTTCTCAGCTTTCTGGATCATTTTGAAATTCTTGATTTTGTCACCGTATGAGAAATTTATGCCTAGTTTACTAAAACTAGGTTTCATAGTCACGGCTCAAACAATCTTTATCTCCCCAAAATTCCAGTCAAACCTCTACCTCCTCCACTCTGAGTGTGGGATTCATGCCTTCATCCCCTTAATTGTTCTTTTCTGATAATTTTTCAAATATTTTCCTAAATTGGCATCCGCTATCTCATTCCTACACCTCCACTACCTCAAGCACTTGCATTAGGAAGATTTCAGCACTTACAAAATAATTTAATATTGATGGAGCATGAGGAGAAAACAATTTAAAAATAAATCATGCCTACAAGACCACAACCAAAAGAAAGAAATTAAAATAACATAAATAATTTTGATGTGTAGGATTTCTCATGCACCTGGATGCTCCTGCATCACAAGAGGATCAAGAGAAGCTAGTACACTGTCGACAGACTAGATGGTTGATTGGTCGCACTCACTCTCTCCTAGAGTGATATTTACCTGACAAAGTATGCGGGAATTTTGGAGAGAGACAGGGTCGGTTTCCTAATGCATATGAGGCTTGGTTTGGTTGGACCACCAAAGAGGTCTGAATATGGGGTCATCATGCTGACAGATAGTTTTCTATTGTTGCGTTCAGAGTGCTTTCCCCAGTCAAATGGGGTTGGCTAGTGGGTTTAGTGGATCTGGGTACCACTCCCAATTTTGATCAGTGGTGGGAATGACATGTGCCATTGAGATTTACATATCCTGGTGTTGATCCTGCAATAGGCAGAGTAGGAATTATAGCTCAACGTGGAGAGAGACAACGTCTTGAGATTCTAACCAAGCAACTTGGTTGGGCCTGATAGGATGGGGCATAAGGTGATCAAGTGCAGAGTTAGGGACAGGTTCTAGACCCCCCTCCACCACCTGGGGATGGAGGTGCTAAGTTGGCTATGGAGATGGGGTAGTGATCAGCCATAGAGGCACATCTTGTCACTATGATAGCAGAGCGAGATAGTTTCAGAGCCAAGCGAGACATGGAGATTGGGCATCGTCTCATTATCGAGACCCGGTTATAGGTTGTCATCACAAAGAGGGATAGTCTAGGGATAGAGCGAGATAGTCTTCGCGTTGAGTGGGATTAGTTATTATAGAGGGATACATACCACCAAACTCTGTATGATGTGTTTATTCCTCGAGCACAGTGACGACCGAATTTGGAGTGCCTAGTGTTCTAGGTGGTGGTGTTTAGTCAGGTGGTCATTCTATTAGATAGCCAGATCTAGATGGTGATCCACAACCTGGTCTATAGAGTCATCCCTTTTCTGCCAGGTAGTGTTATATTTGTACTTGATCTTTATGATGTTTATTGCTCAAAGACTTCATATTATAGACATGACTTTGTATATACATTCACCAGCCCATTCGAGACCTCATATATATTTATCATTTTGTATTATCCTATCACACTTGTTTCACTAATGATGATGTACTATGACATTCTCCCTTTTTTGATGATGATATATATTAGATATACCTTCTTTGATTCAACTCATTTATATGTTTATGTGATGATTGTTACTTATTTTTTGCCTCAGCTCAAATGAAGGAGCTGGCTGATCGTTATTTAACATTAGGTGAAATTGCAGTGTCATGTTCGAATGCGGTTTCGCATCATTATCATTATGCATTGAATATCAGTTATGCATTTTAGTGAGGTGGAGTTGCAGAGTGCCATTCAAAAGTTGCAGATTTAAAAGAAAGACATAATTGAGTACATGTGCAAAATAGCATTTCAGATGCTTTTATTCATTTCAAAAAAGAACTCATATTTTTACAAGGCTTCATTTGATTTCACAATCAGAATAGTATTACAACATTGCATAAAATGCATTTTCTTTTCAACGTAAAAGCAGAATTGAAATCAAAGATCCACACAAGCCGTGGATGTAACTGTGACTGTGACAACACATTTCTAATAACATGTTGCACTACTGAAGATGCGAAAAGAAAAGCACATAAGTGGCAACATAGTCATCATTGCTTGATTATCGACGCTTAATGTTGAATGGTGCACCTCGTCGTCTCGAGCTTCGTCGACCTGTAAGAGGAAAAGAGGGGTGTCAATGGCTTCGACTATGATGTAACCTATATGATGCACCGACAATAGTACAACATACTATTAGCAATGCATCGAAACAATCAAAATCAATCAAGTATAGTATGAAAGAAGTAAGCTGAAGGAGAAATAGCAACAACATAATCATCGTGTTCCATTTTTATGCTAACACTGTTTGTTTCCGTGTGCAGGTATAGGTAAATTCATGAAGCTGAACATTATTCAAAGACCAAGCATGTGGAGTAAAATGGGCTCCCACAAGGGTACAGCTCGGCATGCTACCCTATGCATTAAATGGGCCGATTTTGAAAGATATTTCATCATATACATGGAATGAAATGAAATACAACTGAAGTATAAAACAGAGTTATCCATCAAGTAACGAAACCAACTGTACATTCATAATGATCAGCTTTTCTTTTTGAAGGCTACAGGTGAGCAGTGAGTTTAGTTCACTTAAGGAATTTAACAGAGTGCATTTGCATCAGAAATTACTGAATTACTTCATTTTTTGTGCTGATTATAATCATATGTCATGTGAGTTTCAATTCATTATTTCTCTTTTGGATAGTGAACAGGCATACATATGCCTTAATGTTTTGTTCTAATTTTCATCATCAAAGAGAACAGTTTCTGAGAGCAGTTTGTGCAGTGAAATATAAAAATGCATGAAGAGTACCATGTTGCTCAGGAATACAAACACAGACAATGCATTTGAGTATTAAATGATTCTGAGTTACCAGTTAGATATGAACTAGTGAGTAAAGGAGGTGGTACTAATGCAATGTCACAGTTCGAGAGCAAAAAGGTAAGACCTCTACAAAATTCAAATGTAGAAAATGAAAGCTGTTGTGTTAGAGTTGAGTACTGGTTATTAGGAGCTACAGCAAGGACAGTGAATTCATTCTGGTTGGGATGGTGCCTCAGACGGGTTCGTGTATCTATGATTAGTGGAGGACAGCAATCAAATGTGATACAAGTTTCAAGTAAGACATCACTTGTAATAGGTCAAGCCATGAATTAGATACAACAAATGTGCAGGATTGTGATCGTTTTCAGATTACTCAGTCAAGGTCTTGACAGAACAATGAGGTAAAGTTTCTGTCATATCTACAAGATGAGCACAAAATGCAATAGGGAACCATAATGGAATTTTTAGTTTTGAGCTTCATATGTATATGAAGTTCCAAAATGTTCATTCAAGACAGATCTTTCAGATTCTTAGTACCTGGAGAGTACTCTCAGAATGTGTATTGGATTTTCATTTTAAGGATAGTCTACAGCTCTATGTCGATGATAGTTCTGTGAATTGAGCTCAGGTGTTATAGCTATCAAGGAGAGCTACAAAAATGTCAAAACGGATACCTAGTAATATGGGCCAATTAAAATAGACAAGCACACAGATTCTTGTTGTTCCCATTATGTTCTTTTTATTTTTCTAAAGGTATATTAAAGTAAGCAACAGTGATGCAATGAGTTGTTTTCTTGGGATGAGCAGAATGCTAGGAGGTCGAGCTTTGTCAGGAAGTAAGAATATATGCTTTTGTTTTGAAAGTCTCCAAAACCCATGATATTATTTTGTTTGAGAAGTTCATGGTAGGTTTTATGTCCTGGGTCGAATTCAAAATAAATCAAAGGAACTTTATCGGTGTGAGTTTTGTTTTCTCTTGGCGATCTGAAGTAGTAAATAATTTTGGCAAAACACAAGCTCTCTACAAGAGGTCTCTACGATCATGGTAAGTTATAGTGACACTCATAAGACAGAAACTAGAGATTCATGAAGTTTTCATAAACCAAGGGTTGAGCTCTCAAACTGATGGTTGAGCTTTAAAAGGACAGAAAATGTAATAATCTATAATACCCATTTTGGGTTTTACATTCAAAAGTAGTATGGCTACAAGTATGCAGATTTTTGTGCTAGGTCGAGCTTCAGAGATAAAGGAACTACAATTTTCTTTAATGATTTCAAATACCCACATGTGGGTTTATTCTCAAAATACAGAAAATGCAATTTTCCTTAAAAAATTTCGAGTACCCATCTTCAGTTTGGCTTCAAAATGCAAAGGAGATAGCTACAGAAATACCCATGTGAGATCTTGATTTAAAAGGCAAGAATATACAACAAATGCGAGCTCCCATATTTTAATCGAAATGTAGGAGGGTAATGCAAAATTATTGAAATTTCTTTAATACCCATATGCAGAAATATTATTAGATCGACATAATGGAAATTTATTGTTCTGGGTCAAGCCGAAAAGTCAAGAAATTGTTTCTTATAGTGCTCTTTTGGCACGGCCTGAACATGGCTAGAGGTTCATGAAATAAAGAGAGATTTTTAGGGTTTCTACAGAGCAAAGAGAGTTACGAGTCTGTATTTCACAAGAGTCTAAAGCTGCGGCCATAGCTTCCTATTTAGCTTCCCAGGGCATGATTTCAAGTTTTGAAGAATGGCCGAGCTCTTATGGTGAAAATAATGCACGGAAATGAGCATGAGAAAAACATAGAAAATGCAGAATAAAGACATTAGAGGGTGTTCATCATGGCCTCAGGGCCAAAATGAAGGTTCTAAAAATTATTAAATAAAGCTTACCTCTGCACAGTGAAGGAGAATAAGAGCACAAGTTGAAGCTTTCATGGAATGGACTGTAGAAGTCGAGTTCGAACTCATGATGGCATGGAGGAGCAAAGGAAAGATCAGAGTCAAAAACAAACTCATGCAGGCCGCGACATTATCTCTTTTTTGTATTCAAATAAGAAGTGGAAAGAGCTTCAATACTCTGAAGTCAGACTTACCCACTGAAGTTTCAGTCAACTAGAGAGCAGAGAAAGATTACTGAAGCACATGAGCTTGAATCCAACACCATCATAGTGGCGTTGTTCATGCAGATAGGGTTTCTTTCTTTCCAAAGTCACGGGTGTGAAATGATGATAATTAGGGTTTGACCCTGTTTTGATCAAAGCCCTAATTTGAGCCTTATGAAGTTCCAGAATGTTCATTCAAAATGCACATGTTGAATATCAAATGGTGGTCGAACCCATAATGCTTTCCTTATGATTTATTCAAACCTAAGTCTAAATCAATGATTATGTAAGGCCGAAATTCTATGCTAGGGTGATGTCTTAGGTATTGAAGACTTATTGTTTTTCCTTAGAGAAGTATGGGTTTATGCCTTAGGGTATTGTTTTAAATGAAGAGGCAATTAGGGGATATTTATGAATGCCTTATGCTTAATGCCATATTTTTAGGGTTTCTCATTTTAATTGGTTTTATGAGAAATCAATGAGAAGTTTTGATAAGAAGAAGATTATGTAATGTGTTTTATGATTTTTTTTGAGAAAAATCAATTATTGTAATGGAGAAATAAGGGTGATTCTTTCTTTTTGCTAAAGATTTCCACTCTTTAAATTGCAAAAAATAAGGCAAATTGTAAAAATCTGCATCTTGTAAAAGCATAATCATAAAGCGATATTCTATAAATTGCTTTATGTTTTCTTGCTATTTTTAGCAGATCTTTGACTGACTTTTCTTCTTGGTCGGATTTCAGACTTGTCTTGGAGAGATAAGGTGTTTTTTGTGCTTTTAAAGTAGATTTAGCCTATTTTTAGAGGCTTGACAGGTTCATCATAAAAGCATTGTGCTTTTTTCTGCTTTTAAGCAGTTTTTTGAGTTTGTTTGAAGCCTTTTTTCCTTGAGCTTTTTCTGAGCTTAGATTAGGGTTTCCTTGAGAGTTCTTTTGATAGATTTAGTCTTTCAACTCTCCATTCTCAGTAGTTCAGATTAGAGTTTCTTGCCCTTGCACATTTTGGGGAGCTTGTAAACTTATGTGTGCTCAGATTCTGAGAGTTTTTGACTCCATCATTCAATAAACAACAGAGTTTTTCCTTTCTCATTTCCTTTTCATGACTTGGAATAGTAATCTGATTTGTTATGTGATTCAAATCTGTTGGATCCTTTTTCTTTTCTTACTATTGTCAAGAAATTTGCAGGAGTTGCATGCTAGTTCAGGTTATGCCTTGTGTTAACTTAACCTTTGCATAAATCACTGTTGAACTGCCTGTGTTGTGAGATTGTGAGATTTCAATTTTAAAGAGTTGGTGAGAGTGAGTTATTATTAGGATTTCCTTACAGTTAATCATTATTTTTAGAATGATAGAATTTTAGTGTTAGATTTCAGATCCAGTCTATCCTCCTATCCTTTTTCCTAAAGAGACACTTAGAATAGAATTCATCATTTGGAGAACCAGCTCACTCTGGATATTCCTCTTTCATGCAGATCACCCACATCTGAAAGAGGTTTCCATGTTTCAGTAGTTTGCTGAATATTGTATTCAGCAGGGTGCAAAACTATTGATAACAATTTTTGGCACGCCCGGTGGGACTCTGAAAATCAATTTCAGAGAATTTTGAATCCTTTAAGGTTGCTGTTTGGTGTATGCAGCAAGTTATTCAACCTTTTGGAGGCCCTTTTCAATATACCTGGTGACTCTGTTCTCTGATTTTCAAGCAGATCCAGTGTGAACAACGCACAAAAGAACACATATTGAAGGGTCAGTTGTTCCGTTCAGAATTATCATCCTTTGGAGGCATAGTCATGAAACACCATGGCGACTCTGAGAAGCCTTTTCTAGTTTCAAAACGATCAAGTGCTGGTATGCTGTTAGAGATTCTAAGTTTTGCTCGTTTTTAGCCTTTAGATGAATAAATATGTCAATATTTCATGGGCATGTATCATATCACCCGTCATATCATGAAGATACTTCTTACCCATCTCCATATCATCCACATTCACATAATCATGCTGCTAGTTTCAATTCCCTGGCTTTTCAAAACTAGCATGCACAGTATAGTTGCCACCCACCCACCCCTGCTCATTATTCATCTCAGCCCTCCTATGTTAAAAATCAGTCCCAAGAGATAGAAGACTTGAGTTTTAGAGAAATAAGGTTGAACTATGAAAGGAAAATGAGTCAAATAGATCAGCAAGAGGAGATGGCAAGTATAAAAAGCACGCTGCTTGATTACATGAATCAGCTCGCAGAGATCAAGAAGCAGTATGAGTATAATCAGTAGCAGCAGGAGCTGGCTTATCAAGCCCATCTTCATGATCAAGAGCTGGAGACCCAAAGAGCACAGTTTGAGGAGGATTTAGAGAGAGAGGCAGCCGCACAGACAAATCTTTTGCTTGTTCGGTGTCAAAAGTTGGAAGCCCAAACAGCTCCTGTCAGTTCTAAACATCCTATTCAAGAAGAGGTTCATAAATTCAAGTTTCCAAGTTTTATGAAAGTTGCGTCTCCTAACCCTACTAAAGTCAAAATTCCTAGCTTTAGAGATTTTTTACCTTTGCAAGAATCTAGATTAGAACTTTCTGAACCTCTGAGCACTCAAGTCCAGTCCATTAGGAAGCGACCTCCTTTCCTCCAAGAAACTCCAAAAATCCAACAAGTTTCCCAGCCAAATAATTTTGATTATCTCGTCTCTATTGAGGACAGACCTATTGACTCGGGGAATGATTCATCATTCACCATGGAGGAAGATGGAAGAGTGAATTTATTGCATATATCTATGGAGGAATATCGCTTGCAGCAACGAAAGATTGAACGAGAAGAACCTTGTTTTGTGGAGGATGATGGAAGGTTTTTAGAGGAACAATTGCTGCAACATGCAGAGCAGGCGGTTGCTGCTGATTGCACTCCTTTCTCGGCTGAGCCAAAGAGTGCTGCATGTGCAGAGGAAGTTCATTCTTTGGAACAGCAGAATATCTATGATTTTTTCAAAGTATCCAGTTGGTACAGCGATAAAGAATGTCAGGAGCAGTTGCTACAGGAGGTAGAGGAGGCTGTGTTTGAGGAACCACAAGTTCAAGATCAAGAAATGGCCGACAGCTTTCAAGTTCTCCCTGATTTGCTCAATGAGTTACCATTTTTTGTCGATAATAAGGAAATCTCATCTCAGATTACATCTGTACCAGCTCTAGAGCAACAGGAAGAAGTTCAAAGTTCTAATGTTTTGATACCTCAGAGGAGCTGTAGCAGAGTAACTATTAGTCTTCCTCCACAAGAAGTTGAAAGTGAGAAGGAAGACGACATGTTTTGGGATGACCTTGAAGCTTTTGTTTCAAAATTAGATGCCAAACACTCACCTTTTGAGGGAGAAAATTTGGAGTAGCAGCTTGAGGAGACAAAAGGGGGTGTCCAAACTCAAGGTTTGACCAATTTATTTGAAGAACTTCCTTTATTTTTTAGTAATGATGAAGATAATGCATGTGAGATAACAAATCCATCAAGTTTTGATCAGCAAAGCAATGAAGATGTCAATGATAAGGTGTCGATCTGTTCACAAGGAAGTGAAGATAACATGGTTATCAGATGTCAGAACCCCAATGAACCTGATGCAATAGCTCAAATACAACGAGATCAAGCTGCACATAAGCATGACACTATTGTACAAGGT
Organism: Sequoia sempervirens; assembly: GCA_007258455.2. NCBI lineage: Eukaryota > Viridiplantae > Streptophyta > Pinopsida > Cupressales > Cupressaceae > Sequoia > Sequoia sempervirens. The sequence goes on from VDFB02086081.1 coordinate 420,443,839, forward strand.
AATGGCCTTGATATCTTTACAAGTTTTCAAGAAAATAGCCAGGAGGACACCTCAAGGCCTATTATGCATATAGAAGATAATAGTGGGACCCACGAGGACTTGTACACTAATATAATTGATGAGTTTTGCGCAAAGTTGGATGATATGTTTTCAAATGATCCTCATCAGAAGGATGAGATTGAAGTAGTAAGTAACCAGCAAATAAGCAGAGGGGCAAGTTCCGGTTTCACCCTTTCAAGAGGCTGCCCCATCAGACATCTAGCTAGGGTTGTTGGCCGGGTCCAAAGGATTTCCAGTGCACCTAAGGATGAGGTGGTAGTCGAGGGGCAGTAGGTCCCACTTATTCATTATAGGAAAACTAGAGGTATGCTTGATCAGACTCACACAATCTACGTCATTGATTGTTTTTTACAAGTTGCAACAGAACAATGTGTGGGGAGTATCTTCATTTTTCATCTCTTACTGCAAATTTGTGAGCGTTTGAAGTATCCTCAGCTGATTAGGAGAGGAAATTTTTTTTCAAAACATGTAAACGGTTTCGTTTGACTACCTTCTTGCTGGTTAGAGTAGGTTAGAGTTAGTAGTTTGCAAATAAGTGTGTTTCACACATTTCATTTCAGTAGTTTGCTTTCTCTAAGCGCTGCTGCACATTCTTTGTTGGCCATCAGGGCCTTTTGGTTGCTTTCAGTTTTTTTCATTTTCTTGCTGCTATTTGGAGTGTTGTTGTTCATCTTTTCTAAGTTCACAAGAAGAGGCAAAATTGACTCCACACCCAATGAATTATTTTAAAGGCCATTAATCTATGCTTAACAGGCAAGCATATAGCGGAAATCGCCAAAATGCTACTTATTTTTCGCCTCAGCTCAAATGGAGGAGCTGGTTGATCGTTATTTAACATTAGGTGAAATTGCAATGTCATGTTCAAATGTGGTTTCACATCATTATCATTATGCATTGAATATCAGTTATGCATTTTAGTGAGGTGGAGTTGCAGAGTGCCATTCAAAAGTTGCAGATTTAAAAGAAAGACATAATTGAGTACATGTGCAAAATAGCATTTCAGATGCTTTTATTCATTTCAAAAAAGAACTCATATTTTTACAAGGCTTCATTTGATTTCACAATCAGAATAGTATTACAACATTGCATAAAATGCATTTTCTTTTCAACGTAAAAGTAGAATTGAAATCAAAGATCCACACAAGCCGTGGATGTAACTGTGACTGTGACAACACATTTCTAATAACATGTTGCACTACTGAAGATGCGAAAAGAAAAGCACATAAGTGGCAACATAGTCATCATTGCCTGATTATCGATGCTTAATGTTGAATGGTGCACCTCGTCGTCTCGAGCTTCGTCAACCTGTAAGAGGAAAAGAGGGGTGTCAATGGCTCCGACTATGATGTAACCTATATGATGCACCGACAATAGTACAACATACTATTAGCAATGCATTGAAACAATCAAAATCAATCAAGTACAGTATGAAAGAAGTAAGCTGAAGGAGAAATAGCAACAACATAATCATCGTGTTCCATTTTTATGCTAACACTGTTTGTTTCCTTGTGAGGGTATAGGTAAATTCATGAAGCTGAACATTATTTGAAGACCAAGCATGTGGAGTAAAACGGGCTCCCACAAGGGCAGAGCTCGGCATGCTGCCCTATGCATTAAATGGGCTGATTTTGAAATATATTTCATCATATACATGGAATGAAATGAAATACAACTGAAGTATAAAACAGAGTTATCCATCAAGTAACGAAACCAACTGTACATCCATAACGATCAGCATTTCTTTCTGAAGGCTACAGGTGAGCAGTGAGTTTAGTTCACTTAAGGAATTTAACAGAGTGCATTTGCATCAGAAATTGTTGAATTACTTCATTTTATGTGCTGATTATAATCATATGTCATGTGAGCTTCAATTCATTACTTCTCTTTTGGATAGTGAACAGGCATACATATGCCTTAATGTTTTGTTCTAATTTTCATCATCAAAGAGAACAGTTTCTGAGAGCAGTTTGTGCAGTGAAATATAAAAATGCATGAAGAGTACCATGTTGCTCAGGAATACAAACACAGACAATGCATTTGAGTATTAAATGATTCTGAGTTACCAATTAGATATGAACCAGTGAGTAAAGGAGGTGGTACTGATGCAATGTCGCAGTTCGAAAGCAAAAAGGTAAGACCTCTACAGAATTCAAATGTAGAAAATGAAAGCTGTTGTGTTAGAGTTGAGTACTGGTTATTAGGAGCTACAGCAAGGATAGTGAATTCATTCTGGTTGGGATGGTGCCTCAGATGGGTTCGTGTATCTATGATTAGTGGAGGATAGCAATCAAATGTGATACAAGTGTCAAGTAAGACATCACTTGTAATAGGTCAAGCCATGAATTAGATACAACAAATGTGCAGGATTGTGATCGTTTTCAGATTACTCAGTCAAGGTCTTGACAGAACAGTGAGGTAAAGTTTCTGTCATATCTACAAGATGAGCACAGAATGCAGTAGGGGACCATAATGGAATTTTCAGTTTCGAGCTTCATATGTATATGAAGTTCCAGAATGTTCATTCAAGACAAATCTTTCAGATTCTTAGTACCTGGAGAGTACTCTCAGAATGTGTATTGGATTTTCATTTTAAGGATAGTCTACAACTCTATGTCGATGATAGTTCTATGAATTGAGCTCAGGTGTTATAGCTATCAAGGAGAGCTAAAAAAATGTCAAAATGGATACCTAGTAATATGGGCCAATTAAAATAGACAAGCACACAGATTCTTGTTGTTCCCATTATGTTCTTTTTATTTTTCTGAAGGTATATTAAAGTAAGCAACAGTGATGCAACGAGTTGTTTTCTTGGGATGAGCAAAATGCTGGGAGGTCGAGCTCTGTCAGGAAGTAAGAATATATGCTTTTGTTTTGAAAGTCTCCAAAACCCATGATATTATTTTGTTTGAGAAGTTCATGGTAGGTTTTATGTCCTGGGTCGAATTCAAAATAAATCAAAGGAACTTTATCGGTGTGAGTTTTGTTTTCTCTTGGCGATCTGAAGTAGTAAATAATTTTGGCAAGACACAAGCTCTCTACAAGAGGTCTCCCCGAAAGTGGTATGCCATAGCGACAGGAGTGAAAGCATGAGTTTTCGGCAAGACATGGGATGCTCTACGAGATGTCACCCTGACTACACATTGTCTTGGCGACTAGGAAGTAATAAAGAATTTCGGCAAGACACAAGCTCTCTACAAGAGGTCTTCGTGATGATGGTAAGTTATAGCGACACTCATAAGACAGAAACCAAGGGTTTAGCTCTCAAACTGATGGTCGAGCTTCAGAAGGAGAGAAAATGTAATAATCTACAATACCCATTTTGGGTTTTACATTCAAAAGCAGTATGGCTACAAGTATGCAGATTTTTGTGCTAGGTTGAGCTTCAGAGATAAAGGAACTACAATTTTCTTTAATGATTTCAAATACCCACATGTAGGTTTATTCTCAAAATACAGAAAATGCAGTTTTCCTTAAAAAAATTTGAGTACCCATCTTCAGTTTGGCTTCAAAATGCAAAGGAGATAGCTACAGAAATACCCATGTGAGATCTTGATTTAAAATTTTAGTCGAAATGCAGAAGGAGGGTAATGCAGAATTATTGAAATTTCTTTAATACCCATATGCACAAATATTATTAGATCGACATAATGGAAATTTATTGTTTTGGGTCAAGCCCAAAAGTCAAGAAATTGTTTCTTATAGTACTCTTTTGGCACGGCCTGAACATGGCCAGAGGTTCATGAAATAAAGAGAGCTTTTTAGGGTTTCTACAGAGCAAAGAGAGTTACCAGTCCATATTTCACAAGAGTCTAAAGCCACGGCCATAGCTTCATGTTTAGCTTCCTAGGGCATCATTATAATGCACGGAAATGAGCACGAGAAACACACAGAAAATGCAGAATAAAGACATTAGAGGGTGTTCATCACGGCCTCAGAGCCAAAATGGAGGTTCTGAAAATTATTAAATAAAGCTTACCTCTGCATAGTGAAGGAGAATAAGAGCACAAGTCAAATCTTTCATGGAATGGACTATAGAAGTCAAGTTCGAACTCATGATGGCATGCAGGAGCAAAGGAAAGATCAGAGTCAAAAACAAACTCATGCAGGCCGCGGCATTATCTCTTTTTTGTGTTCAAATAAGAAGTGGAAAGAGCTTCAATACTTTGAAGTCAGACTTACCCACCGAAGTTTCGGTCAACTAGAGAGCAGAGAAATATTACTAAAGCACACAAGCTCGAATCCAACACCATCATAGCGGTGTTGTTCATGTAGACAGGGTTTCTTTTTTTCCAAAGTCACGGGTGTGAAATGATGATAATTAGGGTTTGACCCTATTCTGATCAAAGCCCTAATTCGAGCCTTATGAAGTTCCAAAATTTTCATTCAAAATGCACATGTTGAATATCAAATGGTGGTCGAACCCATAATGCTTTCCTTATGATTTATTCAAACCTAAGTCTAAATCAATGATTATGTAAGGCCGAAATTCTATGCTAGGGTGATGTCTTAGGTATTGAAGACTTATTGTTTTTCCTTAGAGAAGTATGGGTTTATGCCTTAGGGTATTGTTTTAAATGAAGAGGCAATTAGGGGATATTTATGAATGCCTTATGCTTAATGCCATATTTTTAGGGTTTCTCATTTTAATTGGTTTTATGAGAAATCAATGAGAAGTTTTGATAAGAAGAAGATTATGTAATGTGTTTTATGATTTTTTTTGAGAAAAATCAATTATTGTAATGGAGAAATAAGGGTGATTCTTTCTTTTTGCTAAAGATTTCCAATCTTTAAATTGCAAAAATTAAGGCAAATTGTAGAAATTTGCATCTTGTAAAAGCATAATCATAAAAGCGATATTCTATAAATTGCTTTATGTTTTCTTGCTATTTTTAGCAGATCTTTGACTGACTTTTCTTCTTGGTGGATTTCAGACTTGTCTTGGAGAGATAAGGTGTTTTTTGTGCTTTTAAAGCAAATTTAGCCTATTTTTAGAGGCTTGACAGGTTCATCATAAAATCATTGTGCTTTTTTCTACTTTTAAGCAGTTTTTTGAGTTTGTTTGAAGCCTTTTTTCCTTGAGCTTTTTCTGAGCTCGGATTAGGGTTTCCTTGAGAGTTCTTTTGATAGATTTAGTCTTTCAACTCTCCATTCTCAGCAGTTGAGATTAGAGTTTCTTTCCCTTTCACATTTTGGGGAGCTTGTAAACTTATGTGTGCTCAGATTCTGAGAGTTTTTGACTCCATCATTCAATAAACAACAATTTTTTTCCTTTCTCATTTCCTTTTCATGACTTGGAATAGTAATCGATTTGTTCTGTGATTCAAATCTATTGGATCCTTTTTCTTTTCTTACTATTGTCAAGAAATTTGCAGGAGTTGCATGCTAGTTCAGGTTATGCCTTGTGTTAACTTAACCTTTGCATAAATCACTGTTGAACTGCCTGTGTTGTGAGATTGTGAGATTTCAATTTTAAAGAGTTGGTGAGAGTGAGTTATTATCAGGATTTCCTTACAGTTAATCATTATTTTTAGAATGATAGAATTTTAGTGTTAGATTTCAGATCCAGTCTATCCTCCTATCCTTTTTCCTGAAGAGACACTTAGAATAGAATTCATCATTTGGAGAACCAGCTCGCTCTAGATATTTCTCTTTCATGCAGATCACCCACATCTGAAAGAGGTTTCCATGTTTCAGTAGTTTGTTGAATATTGTATTCAGCAGGGTGCAAAACTATTGATAACAATGATCATGGATGACTTTGTATGATGATGTATGTCGATGTATGTTTATATATGTTTTTTTGTACTTTTCTAATGTATGCATATGACGTGGATGTATGGATCATATTTTATATCATATGATGTTTTATTATGGATGATTAATATATCATTTTTGATATATGATTATATGATGTTGATATATGATGGATGTATTCCTTATACATTATACATGATGTTTTTATTGCTTTATTATCATCATGATATGTATTAATGACATTGTGGATGCAGGATGGATATGGTACTAATGATATTGTGATGTAAGATGGATGTTATTTAGAAGAAATATTTGATTGTGGATAGAAATTTGATGTTTTTAGTTGTTGATGTGTTGCTTTTGCTTTTCTTGGAGGCTTCACAGTTTGAACAACCCTGTTTGATGTAGTAAACAGATACAATGCAGCAGGGTATTAATGACTAGGGTGACTTTGTATCCATTGTGTGGACTCTGAATTGACATACAAAGAAAATTCTCGTTCATACCAGACATACAAAAACTTTGTTTAACATATATAGTCTGGTTGTGTTAAAAAAATTTAGACCAATTGCACAAAGAGGTATAGGATACCTAACATGTACCTACTACATGAACTATTTCAAGACAACTTCCATACACTCAATAAAGAAAGTATTCACCATGGTAAAATTACAAAAACATCTTACAAACAACAAATCGAAATTATGCTCAATTTCCCCCATTTCTTCTTCTCTAAATCCTTATGAAAATTCTCGAGAGATCATGGGAATGAGTCAATAAAATAAGTCATAAGGATAAGACTATAAAAAGATAAAATCAAAGTTGTAGTATCACTTGCCATATCCGTTTGGGGTGGGGCTATTATCCAGTTTTGATCATGTCTATTGTAGGAATGGATCCGTTAAGGCATATCTCAGGATGTTGTTGGTGACTTGTCAAAAGATAGGTAGACAGTACTTTGGCATTGTTTCTGTCTATTTTTTGATCAAATTTTTTGTGATTATTTTGCTTGAAAGTTCTAGCTTGTTGTTGTTTGCTCTTTTTTTTTTTTTGTTAAAGGGTGAGTGCAATAATTTGTTTATTATGGGTGAAAATTTTATTGTGGATTTGGATGTTGGGGTTAGGATATTTTTTTGATTTTCTGAGTTTTATGATGTTTATGTTGTTTTCAGGGGACTAACCTAGGGCCTCAGAAACTCATCAAAGATAAGCCTTGCCTACATTATACATGCAGAGGCTCGTAGTTTGCTTCGTTTGAATGTTTTTGACCTTTTCTATTTTGTGAATATTTTTGGATTCTATAATTTTGACTAAGTTGAAATAAAGCATGATAGAAACCTAAGGGGACTGACCTATGACCTTGGGGGCTAATAAGCCTTGCCTACATTGTACACATAGAGACCACGTAGTTTGACTAGTTGACTCAAAGCGTAAACATGTTTTTGTAATTTCAAACAACATTGCTAACTTGGATTGATATTCCACTTTTGTTTCTAGAGGATATGTTGTGGGAAATCTACTTGAACTAGTTGTGAGGTTCATGCAAATGTTGATATCTTAGACTGTTTGAGTGAAGGAATAATCCAATGATGTTTCATTTTCAATGTTTTCAAATTTTATTTTATTTTGTTATTTTTTCGAATGTTTTTTATTTTATTTTTTTTGGATGTTTTTTATTTTATTTTTTTCAAATGTTTTTATTTTTGTTGTTTTCAAATGTTTTTGATTTTGTTGTTTTTTTGATTTTTTTTATTTTGTTTTTTTTTACCATGATAGGATGCACAAAGATCTAATCCATGACCATCTTCGGGAAGTTTCCCCCAGTTGGAGACAAGACTACTTTCCTTAATCAGTAACAAGAAATAGTTGGATACATGTTTTATTATTGAATGAATGGGTGAATGCTTTGATTGTATCAATAGATAATGGTGCAAGCCTTATTCAAACATAGTGCCTGTTTGCTAGCTTTTCACTATGGTACATGTTCTAGGAGTGCCACAAAGTGTTTTTCACTCAAGGAACATTTTATTTCTCTTTACTTTTTTTCTTTCTTTTTTATTTTTTTGTATTTTTATCGTTTTCTATTTTTTTGGATTTCTACCCTTTTTCTTGGGGTATTCTTACGTGCTTCATGTGTAGAAATTCTTGAGATGGTTGTTGTTTAGCGGTTCAGCTAAGGGTTCTCCTTCAGGGGTAGCCAACTAATATGCTTCTAAACCATAGCTTGTTGTGATGATAAATGGGCCTAATTAGTTGGGTTCAAATTTTCCTTTTTCATCCTGATTTAGTTGTACCTTCTAGTTCTCTTTGAGGACTAGGTCACCAACTTGAAAGTTCTTGTCCTTGTTCTTTTTATCATTGCTTCATTTGAGATGATTCTTATAAACCTAAAGATGGTTTAACGTGCTCAAACGTCTTTCATATATGAGCTTCAATTCATTTAGCCTGGATACCCAGTATTATTCGTTGCTAACCATGCCTTTTAATGATATTTGCAATTAGGGGATTTCAACCTCGATAGGTAAGACAACCTCTAATCTGTAGATCGAGGAAAATGGCGTCGCACCTGTAGATATTTGGATACTAGTTTGATAAGCCCATAGGGTTGGTTTTAGCTGCAAATGCCAATCATGACTAGCTTCATTAACAATATTTTTTAGTATCTTTAATATGGTTTTAATAGATGCTTCAGCTTAACTATTTCCTTGGGGGTAATACTGCATGGATAATCTATGCTAGATAGAAAATTGGGAGAAAAGTTCTTGGACGTATTGATTTTTGAATGGGGTTCCATTTTCTGTTATGATTGTTTAAGGAATTCTATACCTACAAATCAGATAATTCAGAATGGACTTTGATATCTATTTTTCGATGATGTAGGTCAATGGAATTGCCTCTATCCATTTAGTGAAATACTTTGTTGATGTGATAATAAACTTGTGCCCATTAGATGAAGCAAGTGAAATCTTACCTACTAGGTCTAATCCCCATTGTGAGAAAGGTCATGGTGTTGTGATGGGTCTCAACTCCTGTGTTGGTACATGAATAAGGTCACTATACTATTGGCATTGACAGTACTTTCTAAAATACTGAATGCATTCCTATTCCATGGAGGGCCAATAATACCCCACTATGAGTAGTTTTTGGACTAGGTTAGGTCTGCTAGAGTGGGACCCACAAACGCCTTCATATACCTCTTGTAAGGCCATTTGTGCTTCTTTTACATTAAGAAACTAGAGTAACATACCATATAGACTATGACGGTATAGGGTATCTCCTAGGATTATAAAGTAGGAAGTTCTACAGGTGAAGGTTTTCTTTTGAGTGGTCATTAGGTCAAGTGGTATGATATTGTGTTGGATGTAGTATAATGTATCTTGGTACCATGGGGAGTTAGGAACAACAACAAGACATACCAGTTCTAATTTTGGGATGTCGAATGCAGGTACGAGTAGTTGTTCCATGAGGAACTCATACTTAGGAACATTTTGTGGAATATCAAGAAGTGAGCCTATTATTTCCATTGCATCGACAGCTTTGTTGTTGATCCGAGGAACTTTTTCAAAGGTTATTATGACAAAATATTCCTTAAAGCTATCCACCATCCTTTTATACGACATTAGCTTGTCATATTTTTTTTAGTATTCATTGTTCACCTATCTGATCACTAGCTAAGAGTTTTCGAAGACATGTAGCTCTTTTATTCTCCATTCAATAGCCATTTTGAGCCATGTGATTAAAGCTTCATATTCTGAGATATTGTTCGTGAATGGGAAAGTGATCCAATATGCCTTGGGTATACTATCTCCTTGTGGTGTAATAAATAGAATACCTACTCCAAAGCCATGTTGAGTGTGGGACCCGTTAAATTATAGATTCCAATGGCCTATTTGTTCTGTCATCAAGATACTTTCATCTAGAAAGTCCACTGTGAGAGGCTTGTGGCCATCTATAGGTACTCCGGCCAGCTATTCTACTATGATTTTTCACTTCATGGCTCTTCTATCCACATACTCTATATAAAATTCACTCAAGATCATCACCCATTTGGAAATTCAGCCTATTAGGGTTGCTTCTGCTAGTAGGTACTTTAGTGGGTCTACTTTTGAAATCAAATTTACCTTCCTATTTAAGATGTAGTGTCTCAACTTTTGTGTCACAAATATGACTAAGAGACATGCTCTTTATATGGTCAAGTAGTTTAGTTCATATACCACCAGTGTTTGGTTGATATAGTAGACCACTCTTTATTTGTTATCATCATCTAGCTAGGTCGGGAGAGCTCCCAACATTGCTTGTGTGGTAGACACATAGAGTACCATTTCCTTGTCTCGAAGAGGTGGCATGAGTATAGGAGGAGTAAGTAGGTACTCCTTGACTTGTCGGAATGCTTGGTCACATCTCCCATCCCACTTGAAGGTGATTTCCTTATGCAGGAGATGAATGAAAGGGTGACATTTTTCTGCCAATTGTGTGATAAATCACCTGATGGATTTCAGCTTCCCTTGTAAACTCATCAGTTGTTTCAATATCTTTGGTGGAGGAATCTCTAGAATAGCTTTTACTTTTGTAGGATCCACTTCAATCCCCCTTCTTGACACTATGTACCCTAAAAAAAATTGGATGTTACTCTGAACACACACTTCTTAGGGTTGAGTCTCAAATTATATTGCTCAAGCCAATCAAACACCTTTGCAAGATTGGTCAAGTGATCTTCCCTTTTGACTGACTTTGCTAGAATTTCATCCACATATTCTTCCATGATTGTATGTAGCATATCATGGAAGATGGTTTCCATTTCACTTTTATATGTTGCTCCCGTATTCTTTAGACCAAATGGCATTACATTCCAGCAGAAGTCCCCAAGCACAAGTAAATTTTGTTTTGTGTTGATCATCTAGAGAGATTTTTATCTAGTTATATCAAGAGAAACCATCAAT
>VDFB02086081.1:420454692-420470002 GCA_007258455.2 Sequoia sempervirens
GGGTGTTAGTGGCTCCGACTATGATGTAACCTATATGATGCACCGACAATAGTACAACATACTATTAGCAATGCATCGAAACAATCAAAATCAATCAAGTACAGTATGAAAGAAGTAAGCTGAAGGAGAAATAGCAACAACATAATCATTGTGTTCCATTTTTATGCTAACACTGTTTGTTTCCGTGTGCAGGTATAGGTAAATTCATGAAGCTGAACAGTATTTGAAGACCAAGCATGTGGAGTAAAATGGGCTCCCACAAGGGTACAGCTCGGCATGCTACCCTATGCATTAAATGGGCCAATTTTCAAAGATATTTCATCATATACATGGAATGAAATGAAATACAACTGAAGTATAAAATAGAGTTATCCATCAAGTAACGAAACCAATTGTACATTCATAATGATCAGCATTTCTTTTTGAAGGCTACAGGTGAGCAGTGAGTTTAGTTCACTTAAGGAATTTAACAGAGTGCATTTGCATCAGAAATTACTGAATTACTTCATTTTATGTGTTGATTATAATCATATGTCATGTGAGTTTCAATTCATTATTTCTCTTTTGGATAGTGAACAGGCATACATATGCCTTAATGTTTTGTTCTAATTTTCATCATCAAAGAGAACAGTTTCTGAGAGTAGTTTGTGCAGTGAAATATAAAAATGCATGAAGAGTACCATGTTGCTCAGGAATACAAACACAGACAGTGCATTTGAGTATTAAATGATTCTGAGTTACCAGTTAGATATGAACCAGTGAGTAAAGGAGGTGGTACTGATGCAATGTCGCAGTCCGAGAGAAAAAAGGTAAGACCTCTATAGAATTCAAATGTAGAAAATGAAAGCTATTGTGTTAGAGTTGAGTACTGGTTATTAGGAGCTACAACAAGGACAGTGAATTCATTCTGGTTGGGATGGTGCCTTAGACGGGTTCGTGTATCTATGATGAGTGGAGGACAGCAATCAAATGTGATACAAGTGTCAAGTAAGACATCAATTGTAATAGGTCAAGCCATGAATTAGATACAAAAAATGTGCAGGATTGTGATCGTTTTCAAATTACTCAGTCAAGGTCTTGAAAGAACAATGAGGTAAAGTTTCTGTCATATCTACAAGATGAGCACAGAATACAGTAGGGAACCATAATGGAATTTTTAGTTTCGAGCTTCATATGTATATGAAGTTCCAAAATGTTCATTCAAGATAGATCTTTCAGATTCTTAGTACCTGGAGAGTACTCTCAGAATGTGTATTGGATTTTCATTTTAAGGATAGTCTATAGCTCTATGTCGATGATAGTTCTGTGAATTGAGCTTAGGTGTTATAGCTATCAAGGAGAGCTACAAAAATGTCAAAACGGATACCTAGTAATATGGGCCAATTAAAATAGACAAGCACACAGATTCTTGTTCCCATTATGTTCTTTTTATTTTTCTTAAGGTATATTAAAGTAAGCAACAGTGATGCAACGAGTTGTTTTCTTGGGATGAGCAGAATGCTGGGAGGTCAAGCTCCATCAGGAAGTAAGAATATATGCTTTTGTTTTGAAAGTCTCCAAAACCCATGATATTATTTTGTTTGAGAAGTTCATGGTAGGTTTTATGTCCTGGGTCGAATTCAAAATAAATCAAAGGAACTTTATCGGTGTGAGTTTTGTTTTCTCTTGGCGATCTGAAGTAGTAAATAATTTTGGCAAGACACAAGCTCTCTACAAGAGGTCTCTGCGATCATGGTAAGTTATAGCGACACTCATAAGACAGAAACCAGAGATTCATGAAGTTTTCAGAAACCAAGGGTTGAGCTCTCAAACTGATAGTCGAGCTTTAGGACATAAAATGTAATAATCTATAATACCCATTTTGGGTTTTACATTCAAAAGTAGTATGGCTACAAGGATGCAGATTTTTGTGCTAGGTCGAGCTTCAGAGATAAAGGAACTACAATTTTCTTTAATGATTTCAAATACCCACATGTGGGTTTATTCTCAAAATACAGAAAATGCAGTTTTCCTTAAAAAAATTCAAGTACCCATCTTCAGTTTGGCTTCAAAATGCAAAGGAGATAGCTACAGAAATACCCACGTGAGATCTTGATTTAAAAGGCAAGAATATACAACAAATGCGAGCTCCCAGATTTTAATCAAAATGTAGGAGGGTAATGCAAAATTATTGAAATTTCTTTAATACCTATATGCAGAAATATTATTAGATCGACATAATGGAAATTTATTGTTCTGGGTCAAGCCCAAAAGTCAAGAAATTGTTTCTTATAGTGCTCTTTTGGCACGGCCTGAACATGGCCAAAGGTTCATGAAATAAAGAGAGATTTTTAGGGTTTCTACAGAGCAAAGAGAGTTACGAATCCATATTTCACAAGAGTCTAAAGCTGCGGCCATAGCTTCCTATTTAGCTTCCCAGGGCATGATTTCAAGTTTTGAAGAACGGTCGAGCTCTTATGGTGAAAATAATGCATGGAAATGAGCACGAGAAAAACATAGAAAATGCAGAATAAAGACATTAGAGGGTGTTCATCATGGCCTCAGGGCCAAAATGAAGGTTCTGAAAATTATTAAATAAAGCTTACCTCTGCACAGTGAAGGAGAATAAGAGCACAAGTCAAAGCTTTCATGGAATGGACTGTAGAAGTCGAGTTTGAAATCATGATGGCATGGAGGAGCAAAGGAAAGATCAGAGTCAAAAACAAACTCATGCAGGCCGCGGCATTATCTCTTTTTTGTGTTCAAATAAGAAGTGGAAAGAGCTTCAATACTTTGAAGTTAGACTTACCCACTGAATTTTTTGTCAACTAGAGAGCAGAGAAAGATTACTGAAGCACACGAGCTTGAATCCAACACCATCATAGTGGCGTTGTTCATCCAGACAGAGTTTCTTTCTTTCCAAATTCACGGGTGTGAAATGATGATAATTAGGGTTTGACCCTGTTTTGATCAAAGCCCTAATTCGAGCCTTATGAAGTTCCAGAATGTTCATTAAAAATGCACATGTTGAATATCAAATGGTGGTCGAACCCATAATGCTTTCCTTATGATTTATTCAAACCTAAGTCTAAATCAATGATTATGTAAGGCCGAAATTCTATGCTAGGGTGATGTCTTAGGTATTGAAGACTTATTTTTTTGCCTTAGAGAAGTATGGGTTTATGCCTTAGGGTATTGTTTTAAATGAAGAGGCAATTAGGGGATATTTATGAATGCCTTATGCTTAATGCCATATTTTTAGGGTTTCTCATTTTAATTGGTTTTATGAGAAATCAATGAGAAGTTTTGATAAGAAGAAGATTATGTAATGTGTTTTATGATTTTTTTTGAGAAAAAACAATTATTGTAATGGAGAAATAAGGGTGATTCTTTCTTTTTGCTAAAGATTTCCACTCTTTAAATTGCAAAAAATAAGGCAAATTGTAAAAATCTGCATCTTGTAAAAGCATAATCATAAAGCGATATTCTATAAATTGCTTTATCTTTTCTTGCTATTTTTAGCAGATCTTTGACTGACTTTTCTTCTTGGTCGGATTTCAGACTTGTCTTGGAGAGATAAGGTGTTTTTTGTGCTTTTAAAGCAAATTTAGCCTATTTTTAGAGGCTTGACAGGTTCATCATAAAAGCATTGTGCTTTTTTCTTCTTTTAAGCAGTTTTTTGAGTTTGTTTGAAGCCTTTTTTCCTTGAGCTTTTTCTGAGCTCGGATTAGGGTTTCCTTGAGAGTTCTTTTGATAGATTTAGTCTTTCAACTCTCCATTCTCAGCAGTTCAGATTAGATTTTCTTGCCCTTGCACATTTTGGGGAGCTTGTAAACTTATGTGTGCTCAGATTCTGAGAGTTTTTGACTCCATCATTCAATAAACAACAGAGTTTTTCCTTTCTCATTTCCTTTTCATGACTTGGAATAGTAATCTGATTTGTTCTGTGATTCAAATCTATTGGATCCTTTTTCTTTTCTTACTATTGTCAAGAAATTTTCAGGAGTTGCATGCTAGTTCAGGTTATGCCTTGTGTTAACTTAACCTTTGCATAAATCACTGTTGAACTGCCTGTGTTGTGAGATTGTGAGATTTCAATTTTAAAGAGTTGGTGAGAGTGAGTTATTATTAGGATTTCCTTACAGTTAATCATTATTTTTAGAATGATAGAATTTCAGTGTTAGATTTCAGATCCAGTCTATCCTCCTATCCTTTTTCCTGAAGAGACACTTAGAATAGAATTCATCATTTGGAGAACTAGCTCGCTCTGGAGATTCCTCTTTCATGCAGATCACCCACATCTGAAAGAGGTTTCCATGTTTCAATAGTTTGCTGAATATTGTATTCAACAGGGTGCAAAACTATTGATAACAACTTTTGGCATGCCCGGTGGGACTCTGAAAATCAATTTCAGAGAATTTTGAATCCTTTAAGGTTGTTGTTTGGTGTATGCAACAAGTTATTCAACCTTTTGGAGGCCCTTTTCAATATACCTGGCGACTCTGTTCTCTGATTTTCAAGCAGATCCAGTGTGAACAGCACACAAAAGAACACATATTGAAGGGTCGGTTGTTCCCTTCAGAATTATCATCCTTTGGAGGCATAGTCATGAAACACCATGGCGACTCCGAGAAGCCTTTTCTGGTTTCAAAATGATCAAGTGCTGGTATGTTGTTAGAGATTCTAAGTTTTGCTCATTTTTAGCCTTTAGATGAATAAATATGTCAATATTTCATGGGCATGTATCATATCACCCGTCATATCATGAAGATACTGCTTACCCATCTCCATATCAGCCACATTTGCATAATCATGCTACTAGTTTCAATTCCCTGGCTTTTCAAAACCAGCATGCGCAGTATAGTTGCCACCCACCCACCCCTGCTCATTATTCATCTCAGCCCTCCTATGTTAAAAATCAGTCCCAAGAGATAGAAGACTTGAGTTTTAGAGAAATAAGGTTGAACTATGAAAGGAAAATGAGTCAAATAGATCAGCAGGAGGAGATGGCAAGTATAAAAAGCACGCTGCTTGATTACATGAATCAACTCGCAGAGATCAAGAAGTAGTATGAGTATAATCAGCAGCAGGAGGAGCTGGCTTATCAAGCCTATCTTCATGATCAGGAGCTGGAGACCCAAAGAGCACATTTTGAGGAGGATTTAGAGAGAGAGGCAGTCGCATAGACAAATCTTTTGCTTGTTCGGTGTCAAAAGTTGGAAGCCCAAACAGCTCCTGTCAGTTCTAAACATCCTATTCAAGAAGAGGTTCATAAATTCAAGTTTCCAAGTTTTATGAAAGTTGCGTCTCCTAACCCTACTAAAGTCAAAATTCCTAGATTTAGAGATTTTTTACCTTTGCAAGAATCTAGATTAGAACTTTCTGAACCTCTGAGCACTCAAGTCCAGTCCATTAGGAAGCGACCTCCTTTCCTCCAAGAAACTCCAAAAATCCCACAAGTTTCCCAGCCAAATAATTCTGATTATCTCGTCTCTATTGAGGACAGGCCTATTGACTCGGGGAATGATTCATCATTCGCCATGGAGGAAGATGGAAGAGTGAATTTATTGCATATATCTATGGAGGAGTATCGCTTGCAGCAACGGAAGATTGAACGAGAAGAACCTTGTTTTGTGGAGGATGATGGAAGGTTTTTAGAGGAACAATTGCTGCAACATGCAGAGCAGGCGATTGCTGCTGATTGCACTCCTTTCTCGGCTGAGCCAAAGAGTGTTGCATGTGCAAAGGAAGTTCATTCTTTGGAACAGCAGAATATCGATGATTGTTTCGAAGTATCCAGTTGGTACAACGATAAAGAATGTCAGGAGTAGTTGCTACAAGAGGTAGAGGAGGCTGTGTTTGAGGAACCACAAGTTCAAGATCAAGAAATGGCCGACAGCTTTCAAGTTCTCCCTGATTTGCTCAATGAGTTACCATTTTTTGTCAATAATAAGGAAAGCTCATCTCAGATTACATCTGTACCAGCTCTAGAGTAACAGGAAGAAGTTCAAAGTTCTAATGTTTTGATACCTCAGAGGAGCTGTAGCAGAGTAACTATTAGTCTTCCTCCACAAGAAGTTGAAAGTGAGAAGGAAGATGACATGTTTTGGGACGACCTTGAAGCTTTTGTTTCAAACTTAGATGCCAAACACTCACCTTTTGAGGGAGAAAATTTGGAGCAGCAGCTTGAGGAGACAAAAGGGGGTGTCCAAACTCAAGGTTTGACCAATTTATTTGAAGAACTTCCTTTATTTTTTAGTAATGATGAAGATAATGCATGTGAGATAACAAATCCATCAAGTTTTGATCAGCAAAGCCATGAAGATGTCAATGATAAGGTGTCGATCTATTCACAAGGAAGTGAAGATAACATGGTTATCAGATGCCGGAACCCCGATGAACCTAATGCAATAGCTCAAATACAATGAGATCAAGCTGGGCATAAGCATGACACTGTTGTACAAGGTAATGGCCTTGATATCTTTACAAGTTTTCAAGAAAATAGCCAGGAGGACACCTCAAGGCCTATTATGCATACAAAAGATAATAGTGGGACCCACGAGGACTTGTACACTAATATAATTGATGAGTTTTGTGCAAAGTTGGATGATATGTTTTCAAATGATCCTCATCAGAAGGATGAGATTGAAGTAGTAAGTAACTAGCAAATAACCAGAGGGGCAAGTTCCGGTTTCACCCTTTCGAGAGGCTGCCCCATCAAACATCTAGCTAGGGTTGTTGGCAGGGTCCAAAGGATTTCCAGTGCACCTAAGGATGAGGTGGTAGTCGAGGGGCAGCAGGTCCCACTTATTCATTCTGGGAAAACTAGAGGTATGCTTGATCAGACTCACACAATCTACGTCATTGATTTTTTTTTACAAGTTGCAACAGAACAATGTGTGGGGAGTATCTTCATTTTTCATCTCTTACTGCAAATTTGTGAGCGTTCAAAGTATCCTCAGCTGATTAGGAGAGGAAGTTTTTTTTCAAAACCTGTAAACGGTTTCGTTTGACTACCTTCTTGCTGGTTAGAGTAGGTTAGAGTTAGTAGTTTGCAAATAAGTTCATTTCACACATTTCATTTCAGTAGTTTGCTTTCTCTAAGTGCTGTTGCGCATTCTTTGTTGGCCATCAGGGCCTTTTGGTTGCTTTCAGTTTTGTTTCATTTTCTTGCTGTTGTTTGGAGTGTTGTTGTTCATCTTTTATGAGTTCACAAGAAGGGGCATAATTGACTCCACACCCAATGAATTATTTTAAAGGCCACTAATCTATGCTTAGCAGGCAAGCATATAGCGGAAATCACCAAAATGTTACTTATTTTTCGCCTCAGCTCAAATGCAGGAGCTGGCTGATCGTTATTTAACATTAGGTGGAATTGCAGTGTCATGTTTGAATGTGGTTTCGCATCATTATCATTATGCATTGAATATCAGTTATGCATTTTAGTGAGGTGGAGTTGCAGAGTGCCATTCAGAAGTTGCAGATTTAAAAGAAAGACAGAATTGAGTACATATGCAAAACAACATTTCAGATGCTTTTATTCATTTCAAAAAAGAACTCATATTTTTACAAGGCTTCATTTGATTTCACAATCAGAATAGTATTACAACATTGCATAAAATGCATTTTCTTTTCAACTGAAAAGCAGAATTGAAATCAAAGATCCACACAAGCCGTGGATGTAACTGTGATTGTGACAACACATTTCTAATAACATGTTGCACTACTAAAGATGCGAAAAGAAAAGCACATAAGTGGCAACATAGTCATCATTGCCTGATTTCTGACTCTTGATGTTGAATGGTGCACCTCGTCGTCTCGAGCTTCATCGACCTGTAAGAGAAAACGAGGGGTGTCAGTGGCTCTAACTATGATGTAACCTATATGATGCACCGACAATAGTACAACATACTATTAGCAATGCATTGAAACAATCAAAATCAATCAAGTACAGTATGAAAGAAGTAAGCTGAAGGAGAAATAGCAACAACATAATCATCGTGTTCCGTTTTTATGCTAACACTGTTTGTTTCCTTGTGCAAGTATAGGTAAATTCATGAAGCTGAACATTATTCGAAGACCAAGAATGTGGAGTAAAATGGGCTCCCACAAGGGTAGAGCTCGGCATGCTGCCCTATGCATTAAATGGGCTAATTTTGAAATATATTTCATCATATAAATGGAATGAAATGAAATACAACTGAAGTATAAAATAGAGTTATCCATCAAGTAACAAAACCAACTGTACATCCATAACGATCAACATTTCTTTCTGAAGGCTACAGGTGAGTAGTGAGTTTAGTTCACTTAAGGAATTTAACAGAGTGCATTTGCATTAGAAATTGTTGAATTACTTCATTTTATGTGCTGATTATAATCATATGTCATGTGAGCTTCAATTCATTATTTCTCTTTTGGATAGTGAACAGGCATACATATGCCTTAATGTTTTGTTCTAATTTTCATCATCAAAGAGAACAGTTTCTGAGAGCAGTTTGTGCAGTGAAATATAAAAATGCATGAAGAGTACCATGTTGCTCAGGAATACAAACACAAACAGTGTATTTGAGTATTAAATGATTTTGAGTTACCAGTTAGATATGAACCAGTGAGTAAAGGAGGTGGTACTGATGCAATGTCGCAGTCCGAAAGAAAAAAGGTAAGACCTCTACAGAATTCAAATGTAGAAAATGAAAGCTGTTGTGTTAGAGTTGAGTACTGGTTATTAGGAGCTACAGCAAGGACAATGAATTCATCTGGTTGGGATGGTGCCTCAGACGGGTTCGTGTATCTATGATTAGTGGAGGACAGCAATCAAATGTGATACAAGTGTCAAGTAAGACATCACTTGTAATAGGTCAAGCCATGAATTAGATACAACAAATGTGCAGGATTGTGATCATTTTCAGATTACTCAGTCAAGGTCTTGACAGAACAGTGAGGTAAAGTTTTTGTCATATCTACAAGATGAGCACAGAATGCAGTAGGGGACCATAATGGAATTTTAAGTTTTGAGCTTCATATGTGTATGAAGTTCCAGAATGTTCATTCAAGACAGATCTTTTATATTCTTAGTACCTGGAGAGTACTCTCAGAATGTGTATTGGATTTTCATTTTAAGGATAGTCTACAGCTCTATGTCGATGATAGTTCTATGAATTGAGCTCAGGTGTTATAGCTATCAAGGAGAGCTACAAAAATGTCAAAACGGATACCTAGTAATATGGGCCAATTAAAATAGACAAGCACACAGAATCTTGTTGTTCCCATTATGTTCTTTTTATTTTTCTTAAGGTATATTAAAGTAAGCAACAGTGATGCAACAAGTTGTTTTCTTGGGATGAGCAGAATGCTGGGAGGTCGAGCTCTGTCAGGAAGTAAGAATATATGCTTTTGTTTTGAAAGTCTCCAAAACCCATGATATTATTTTGTTTGAGAAGTTCATGGTAGGTTTTATGTCCTGGGTCGAATTCAAAATAAATCAAAGGAACTTTATCGGTGTGAGTTTTGTTTTCTCTTGGCGATCTAAAGTAGTAAATAATTTCGGCAAGAAACAAGCTCTCTACAAGAGGTCTCCTCGAAAGTGGTATGTCATAGCGACAGGAGTGAAAGCATGAGTTTTCGGCAAGACACGGGATGCTCTATGAGATGTCACCCCGACTACACATTGTCTTGGCGACTAGGAAGTAATAACGAATTTCGGCAAGATACAAGCTCTCTACAAGAGGTCTTCATGATGATGGTAAGTTATAGCGACACTCATAAGACAGAAACCAGAGATTCATGAAGTTTTCAGAAACCAAGGGTTTAGCTCTCAAACTGATGGTCGAGCTTCAGAAGGACAGAAAATGTAATAATCTACAATACCCATTTTGGGTTTTACATTCAAAAGCAGTATGGCTACAAGTATGCAGATTTTTGTGCTAGGTCGAGCTTCAGAGATAAACTACAATTTTCTTTAATGATTTCAAATACCCACATGTGGGTTTATTCTCAAAATACAGAAAATGCAGTTTTCCTTAAAAAAAATTGAGTACCCATCTTCAGTTTGGCTTCAAAATGCAAAGGAGATAGCTAAAGAAATACCCATGTGAGATCTTGATTTAAAAGGCAAGAATATACAACAAATGCGAGCTCCCAAATTTTAGTCGAAATGCAGAAGGAGGGTAATGCAGAATTATTGAAATTTCTTTTATACCCATATGCAAAAATATTATTAGATCGACATAATGGAAATTTATTGTTCTGGGTCAAGCCCAAAAGTCAAGAAATTGTTTCTTATAGTACTCTTTTGGCACGGCCTAAACATGGCCAGAGGTTCATGAAATAAAGAGAGCTTTTTAGGGTTTCTACAGAGCAAAGAGAGTTACGAGTTCGTATTTCACAAGAGTCTAAAGCCGCAGCCATAGCTTCATGTTTAGCTTCCCAGGGCATGATTTCAAGTTTTGAAGAACGGTCGAGCTCTTATGGTGAATATAATGCACGGAAATGAGCACGAGAAACACACAGAAAATGTAGAATAAAGACATTAGAGGGTGTTCATCATGGCCTCAGGGCCAAAATGGAGGTTCTGAAAATTATTAAATAAAGCTTACCTCTACATAGTGAAGGAGAATAAGAGCACAAGTCGAAGCTTTCATGGAATGGACTGTAGAAGTCGAGTTCAAACTCATGATGGCATGGAGGAGCAAGGGAAAGATCAGAGTCAAAAACAAACTCATGCAGGCCGCGACATTATCTCTTTTTTGTGTTCAAATAAGAAGTGGAAAGAGCTTCAATACTTTGAAGTCAGACTTACCCACTGAAGTTTCGGTCAACTAGAGAGCAGAGAAATATTACTAAATCACACAAGCTCGAATCCAACACCATCATAGCGGCATTGTTCATGCAGACAAAGTTTCTTTCTTTCCAAAGTCACGGGTGTGAAATGATGATAATTAGGGTTTGACCCTGTTTTGATCAAAGCCCTAATTCGAGCCTTATGAAGTTACAAAATGTTCATTCAAAATGCACATGTTGAATATCAAATGGTGGTCGAACCCATAACGCTTTCCTTATGATTTATTCAAACCTAAGTCTAAATCAATGATTATGTAAGGCCGAAATTCTATGCTAGGGTGATGTCTTAGGTATTGAAGACTTATTGTTTTTCCTTAGAGAAGTATGGGTTTATGCCTTAGGGTATTGTTTTAAATGAAGAGGCAATTAGGGGATATTTATGAATGCCTTATGCTTAATGCCATATTTTTAGGGTTTCTCATTTTAATTGGTTTTATGAGAAATCAATGAGAAGTTTTGATAAGAAGAAGATTATGTAATGTGTTTTATGATTTTTTTTGAGAAAAATCAATTATTGTAATGGAGAAATAAGGGTGATTCTTTCTTTTTGCTAAAGATTTCCAATCTTTAAATTGCAAAAATTAAGGCAAATTGTAGAAATTTGCATCTTATAAAAGCATAATCATAAATCGATATTCTATAAATTGCTTTATGTTTTCTTGCTATTTTTAGCAGATCTTTGACTGACTTTTCTTCTTGGTTGGATTTCAGACTTGTCTTGGAGAGATAAGGTGTTTTTTGTGCTTTTAAAGCAAATTTAGCCTATTTTTAGAGGCTTGACAGGTTCATCATAAAATCATTGTGCTTTTTTCTACTTTTAAGCAGTTTTTTGAGTTTGTTTGAAGCCTTTTTTCCTTGAGCTTTTTCTGAGCTCGGATTAGGGTTTCCTTGAGAGTTCTTTTGATAGATTTAGTCTTTCAACTCTCCATTCTCAGCAGTTGAGATTAGAGTTTCTTTCCCTTTCACATTTTGGGGAGCTTGTAAACTTATGTGTGCTCAGATTCTGAGAGTTTTTGACTCCATCATTCAATAAACAACAATTTTTTTCCTTTCTCATTTCCTTTTCATGACTTGGAATAGTAATCGATTTGTTCTGTGATTCAAATCTATTGGATCCTTTTTCTTTTCTTACTATTGTCAAGAAATTTGCAGGAGTTGCATGCTAGTTCAGGTTATGCCTTGTGTTAACTTAACCTTTGCATAAATCACTGTTGAACTGCCTGTGTTGTGAGATTGTGAGATTTCAATTTTAAAGAGTTGGTGAGAGTGAGTTATTATCAGGATTTCCTTACAGTTAATCATTATTTTTAGAATGATAGAATTTTAGTGTTAGATTTCAGATCCAGTCTATCCTCCTATCCTTTTTCCTGAAGAGACACTTAGAATAGAATTCATCATTTGGAGAACCAGCTCGCTCTAGATATTTCTCTTTCATGCAGATCACCCACATCTGAAAGAGGTTTCCATGTTTCAGTAGTTTGTTGAATATTGTATTCAGCAGGGTGCAAAACTATTGATAACAATGATCATGGATGACTTTGTATGATGATGTATGTCGATGTATGTTTATATATGTTTTTTTGTACTTTTCTAATGTATGCATATGACGTGGATGTATGGATCATATTTTATATCATATGATGTTTTATTATGGATGATTAATATATCATTTTTGATATATGATTATATGATGTTGATATATGATGGATGTATTCCTTATACATTATACATGATGTTTTTATTGCTTTATTATCATCATGATATGTATTAATGACATTGTGGATGCAGGATGGATATGGTACTAATGATATTGTGATGTAAGATGGATGTTATTTAGAAGAAATATTTGATTGTGGATAGAAATTTGATGTTTTTAGTTGTTGATGTGTTGCTTTTGCTTTTCTTGGAGGCTTCACAGTTTGAACAACCCTGTTTGATGTAGTAAACAGATACAATGCAGCAGGGTATTAATGACTAGGGTGACTTTGTATCCATTGTGTGGACTCTGAATTGACATACAAAGAAAATTCTCGTTCATACCAGACATACAAAAACTTTGTTTAACATATATAGTCTGGTTGTGTTAAAAAAATTTAGACCAATTGCACAAAGAGGTATAGGATACCTAACATGTACCTACTACATGAACTATTTCAAGACAACTTCCATACACTCAATAAAGAAAGTATTCACCATGGTAAAATTACAAAAACATCTTACAAACAACAAATCGAAATTATGCTCAATTTCCCCCATTTCTTCTTCTCTAAATCCTTATGAAAATTCTCGAGAGATCATGGGAATGAGTCAATAAAATAAGTCATAAGGATAAGACTATAAAAAGATAAAATCAAAGTTGTAGTATCACTTGCCATATCCGTTTGGGGTGGGGCTATTATCCAGTTTTGATCATGTCTATTGTAGGAATGGATCCGTTAAGGCATATCTCAGGATGTTGTTGGTGACTTGTCAAAAGATAGGTAGACAGTACTTTGGCATTGTTTCTGTCTATTTTTTGATCAAATTTTTTGTGATTATTTTGCTTGAAAGTTCTAGCTTGTTGTTGTTTGCTCTTTTTTTTTTTTTGTTAAAGGGTGAGTGCAATAATTTGTTTATTATGGGTGAAAATTTTATTGTGGATTTGGATGTTGGGGTTAGGATATTTTTTTGATTTTCTGAGTTTTATGATGTTTATGTTGTTTTCAGGGGACTAACCTAGGGCCTCAGAAACTCATCAAAGATAAGCCTTGCCTACATTATACATGCAGAGGCTCGTAGTTTGCTTCGTTTGAATGTTTTTGACCTTTTCTATTTTGTGAATATTTTTGGATTCTATAATTTTGACTAAGTTGAAATAAAGCATGATAGAAACCTAAGGGGACTGACCTATGACCTTGGGGGCTAATAAGCCTTGCCTACATTGTACACATAGAGACCACGTAGTTTGACTAGTTGACTCAAAGCGTAAACATGTTTTTGTAATTTCAAACAACATTGCTAACTTGGATTGATATTCCACTTTTGTTTCTAGAGGATATGTTGTGGGAAATCTACTTGAACTAGTTGTGAGGTTCATGCAAATGTTGATATCTTAGACTGTTTGAGTGAAGGAATAATCCAATGATGTTTCATTTTCAATGTTTTCAAATTTTATTTTATTTTGTTATTTTTTCGAATGTTTTTTATTTTATTTTTTTTGGATGTTTTTTATTTTATTTTTTTCAAATGTTTTTTTATTTTTGTTGTTTTCAAATGTTTTTGATTTTGTTGTGTTTTGGATTTTTTTTATTTTGCTTTTTTTTACCATGATAGGATGCACAAAGATCTAATCCATGACCATCTTCGGGAAGTTTCCTCTAGTTGGAGACAAGACTACTTTCCTTAATCAGTAACAAGAAATAGTTGGATACATGTTTTATTATGGAATGAATGGGTGAATGCTTTGATTGTACCAATAGATAATGGTGCAAGCTTTATTCAAACATAGTGCATGTTTGCTAGCTTTTCACTATGGTACATGTTCTAGGAGTGCCACAAAGTGTTTTTCACTCAAGGAACATTTTATTTCTCTTTACTTTTTTTCTTTCTTTCTTTTTTTTTTTATTTTTATCATTTTCTATTTTTTTGGATTTTTACCCTTTTTCTTGGGGTATTCTTACATGCTTCATGTGTAGAAATTCTTGAGATGGTTGTTGTTCAGCGGTTCAGCTAAGGGTTCTCCTTCAGGGGTAGCCAACTAATATGCTTCTAAACCATAGCTTGTTGTGATGATAAATGGGCCTAATTAGTTGGGTTCAAATTTTCCTTTTTCATCCTGATTTAGTTGTACCTTCTAGTTCTCTTTGAGGACTAGGTCACCAACTTGAAAGTTCTTGTCCTTGTTCTTTTTATCATTGCTTCATTTGAGATGATTCTTATAAACCTAAAGATGGTTTAACGTGCTCAAACGTCTTTCATCTATGAGCTTCAATTCATTTAGCCTGGATACCCAGTATTATTCGTTGCTAACCATGCCTTTTAATGATATTTGCAATTAGGGGATTTCAACCTCGATAGGTAAGACAACCTCTAATCTGTAGATCGAGGAAAATGGTGTCGCACCTGTAGATGTTTGGATACTAGTTTGATAAGCCCATAGGGTTGGGTTTAGCTGCAAATTCCAATCATGACCAGCTTCATTAACAATATTTTTTAGTATTTTTAGTATGGTTTTAATAGATGCTTCAGCCTAACTATTTCCTTGGGGGTAATGCGGCATGGAGAATCTATGCTAGATAGAAAATTGGGAGCAAAGTTCTTGGACGTATTGATTTTTGAATGGGGTTCCATTTTTTGTTATGATTGTTTAAGGAATTCTATACCTACAAATCAGATAATTCAAAATGGACTTTGACATCTATTTTTCGATGATGTAGGTCAATGGAATTTTTCGATGATGTAGGTCAATGGAATTGCCTCTATCCATTTAGTAAAATACTTTGTTGATGTGATA
>VDFB02086081.1:420470102-420607191 GCA_007258455.2 Sequoia sempervirens
AGGGAGACCTTTGAGCTTTTGAAAATTCTTGGTTCTTATTCTACTTGTCATTGACCATTGTCCTTGTCATTTGTCTTGTCATTGTCACTTTGTCAAGATGAGTCTTAGTCTTGTGTCTTTGTTTTGGTTGTCCTCTTATGGTCAATGACATTTGGAATATTTTTCCTTGGGTTAACATTAGCTTGAGTGCCACCCTTTGTTTAAAATTTTAGGATTCCTTTGCATTAGATCACCCTCATTTAGACTACCCTTCCTTAGATTGCACTTTACCCATTATTTCAAAAATACAAAAAAATAGCTCACTTTACCTTAGTATCATATCAATCCCTCATTACCCTTTCATTTTCATACCCCAAAATACAAAAACATAGATTAATCTCATTATCATCATAACCTTGCATTAGTATCATTTAGTCACCTTATCACTCACTTCAACCATCAATCAATCTTTTAGTGTCCTTTAGCATCCATTATCCCCTATCTTTTAGGCATTGTCATCCTTGCATTATCACCCTTGCATTTTCATATCCAAAAATCCAAAAAAAAAAACATATCCTTTGGTCATAGGGTCATATTATCATTCTACCATTCCTTAATATTGGTCTTAGGTGCATCCTTATATCCAAAAAAAAAAAAACATAGCATAGGTGCATACCTTCCATTGCATTGGCATCACTTAGGCTTCATACCATCCACCACCATGCCTTCCATTCACCTTGGTATGCTTAATAGTTAAGTTTAATACCAATTACTTTGCATTGGTCAATCCCAACAAGCCATAGACTTCAAAAGACAATACTTGGAATCCAAATACCAAAAAACCACAACCCATAGTCAATTACCGATCTATCCCTCTTATCAACACCCCATAAAATCTAGTCTTCCATCCATCTACCCTCATTATCAAGAGTCCCTTAGCACAATCCATGTCATTCCACAACAAATTTCCATTAGTCATCCCTATCCTAACTTTGACAAGGGAAACCAACCTTCCAAAAACCCATTCTAGGCTTCCACATCCTATCCCAGTCCATCATCCACTAATCCATTTATATTCACCCCATCCCAAGCTACATTTAGTCATGAAAATACATTTGATCATGGTCTCCAAAATTACATTGCATTTCCTACACCTTGGGATACATTCCAAAAGAAAAATCCAAAGCATGATATCATATCTTCACCTTCATGTCAAGATTAAAGTATGAAGTAGTCCATCCCATGACCCCAGCCTTAAGTCCATCCAAGAAGTCCTTCTAGATAATCATGGCATCCAAAATTCACTTATCCTTGATCAAGATCCCATTCCCAATCATGTCATCCAAGACAAACCTATTTTTGATCAAGATCCTACCCTTGAACATGAAATCCAAAATGATCCACTCATCAACCTTTATTCCATTCATGATCAAACATTTGAAGTCAATCATATCCAAGTACCAAACACATCTATTTCCCAAGATGAGACACTTGCCTCATTTGGACACATAGATAATCAAACAAATGACATGGATCAAGTCAAAGAGGAACATAAAAACGCTACTATGGATCAAGAAGAACATAAACAAGCTATTATGAATCAAGTCAAAGAAGAAGATACAAAAGCTACCATGGTTCAAATAAACATCCCAAATGATCAAGAAGAAACCAGCATGATGAATGATAAAGCCAAAATATCTTATCAACTAGGATCATCCACTTTTATCAAATTAGGCTTCTCATAGAGGAGAAGATTCCAAGCAGCAATTTTCACATACAGAATGATGGGTTTGCATCTTGTTTTCAAAGTAAAAAAATACCCCATCACAAATAGAATATTTCAAAGCATGCAATATCAAGGAAAAGGACTAGGTCTACATGAGCAAGGAATTCGAGAACCAATATAGTTTAATGAAAATCCTAGACATCAAGGTCTTGGCTATTCTTCAATCAGAAAATCTAATGATTTTAGTGGTACCTCCTCGATATTGGGGGAAACTTTATAAGATACAAACATCAAAATGGGGGCCATGAGTAGTCCTTGTCATAAGTTTGTTGCCAACACTCCTTCCATCCACACAATAAACTGTCATTTCAACATGAATAAACCTTATATTTGGAACTAACAAAAAGAAAATTATTACAAATCCAAAGTTCAAAATTATCAAATGTCAAAGGTCATTCAATCGAACAAAAATCCAAGTGGAAAAATGAAGTTAAAATGGATCAATTAAAGAAAATATTCCAAGTCCAAAAGTCAATCAAAATGTGGAGCTTCAAGAAAAGAGGACTCCCACATATAATAAATGTCCACCTCCTTCAAAATGGTAATCAAGCAAGGCATATAAAAGTGTTGGTTCCAAACACTATCCCAATCAAAATTCCAAACTCCATCATCCACCATCCCATGTTTGGAGAATAAAAATTGCTACATCCAAAACACCAAATAGTCCATCCACACCTACCATCATCCATCATAATCCTACATCTCACCTAAAGTCTAAAAATATCACATCACAAATCCATCGCATCTTGGCAGCAACTCTTTATCATAAGGACTCCCATGGTACTCTATCACAATGTGCATATTCTGATAAGGCCAACTCTAGTATCATAAAGGATCACAATGACATTGATCAATTGTATGCAAGTGTTATGATCCTGACAAGAAAAATACTCCACAAAGGTCACTATTGGCATATCATGACATCAGTATCTACATCAACACCATCAAAGGATTTAGAAAAATTAGCGATCATCTAGAATATCAAGCTGATATAAAAGATCAAAAAAATGTCACCTTGATGAAAACCTGGCAAACAGGCATCTTGTGTGACATCAAAAAAAAAGAAAAAAGAGAAAAAAGAAAAAAAGAAAAAAAAGTCAAAAAAAAGGTAAAGAGAAAAAAATTATCGAATAGTGAAAACCATTTATATGGCAATTTGGATAAGTACCATGATGAAAACTTGGGAAATAGGCATCGTGTGTAAGAGAAATTATCTATGTGGACCATTACACTTGGGGGAAAGTTGTCTCATCTCCCATGACTTTCTCATAACATTTCCATCTATCTAATCCATATTGTTTCCATCCATTTTCCCACCTACCTTGATCTTGATAAGAAATGGGGTAGAAACATAAATCATGCTTTGGGAAAATTTTTGACATGTCTATCCTTTGGTCATACACTATCCATGAAATATCATGTCATTTCTTTCATATAATTTATCCAAACTCATATCTCAAAGAAAACAAATTATTCTTGTGTGACATAGTCCTTAGAGATCATATGCTAATTCTTTTAGCCAATAATCTTCATTTCTCTATTCTTTGCCAAAATCAATCCATTATCTTTCCATACCTATTGTTGGACTTGGTTTCCCTTGTCATTGGTTTAAGGATTCTAATATGCTTATCCAAGTTCCCTCCATAATCCCATCTTGTCCTAAGGTTAGTCATTCTAGATGCAACAATCCTAATCCATACAATCTTGCTATGCAACCTAATGTATCATCCAAAACATTCATTGGCTTTGTTCTCAACCTTGCTACAGACCTTGATCCTTTAGTTACATTATCATCATTGGGATATGTCTTTCCCAATCCTCACATTGTTTCGAGATGTGTCCTTCCCATATCAAACAACGTTGTCATTTTCATGATCACCTATCAATTGGCTTTCAACTTGACTAGGGGCAAGATCATGTTTGTCCTTGGATCCTTGTGCATGCTTGCTTGGTTGATTGTGGGTATCTTTCACATGCATTTTCCTTGATCCTTATTGTTATCGTCTATAATAAATTCTTATTCATCCATAATAAAGCTTTGTCATCCTTCCATGGACTGGAAACCACTGACATTTGGGTGTCTTGATCATCCTTTGCATTCCCTGTTATCCCTTTGCACATAATAAGTTGGTCTCGCACCTGAATGGGAGAAATTTCTTGATCTACGTCTTTCTCAACATGAAAATCTAAAAAAAATAGAAAACATAAAAATCCAAAAAAATCATAAAATCATCAAAATCAAAAAAAATAAAAAAAACATCAAAATCCAAAAAAATCATAAAATCATCAAAATCCAAAAAAATCATAAAATCATCAAAATCAAAAAAATCAAAAAACATCAAAATCCTAAAAACAGAGTCTAAGTTTGAGTCTGATTCTGAGTTAGTTTGTGTTAGAATGGTCAAACTACGTTGCCTCTACATCTTTGCTACGTAGGCAAGGCTCATCTTAAATGGGCCCCCGAGGCATTAGGTCAGTCCTTTTAGGTTGTCCAAATAAAATCATGACAAAGTTCTTTGTCAAATGAGACAAATTCAAGTTGTGTCGAACTATGAGGTCTGTGTGTGTATAACGTAGGCAAGTTAATCTGTCGATGAGCCCTCGAGGCCCCCTAGGTCAAGTCCCTTAGGGTTTTTCAGGTCTAGTCAAGTCCTTGGTCTGAAAATGATCATCATTCAAACCAAACCATAAAACAACAAACAAACATAACCAGCAAAATCTTTCATCAATCAATCAAACCGATCATTCAATCAAAATGGGGCAATATGTCATTTATCTCATTTGGTCTTATCTCTTGTCTTTTATAAGGATGTGTCCTTCCTGAGGTTTGACTTTGTCACTTTGGTCATTCACCTTAAGCAGGATGTCTTTCCTACAGTTAGGTGCCTTGTCAACACTTATCACTTGATCAACGTTTTCAGATGTGTCCCTTGCCCTAAAAAAAGATGTTCCCTTCCTGCAGTTGGGTATCATCACATAACTTGATCATAATCATCAATCTTTGTCAAACAATCAATCAATCTTTCCTTGATCAGGATGTGTCCTTCCTGAAACTAGGTGTGGTCAACCAAATCAATTTTTCAACCCTTGTCAATCAATCTTTGTCAAAATCATCCAATCTTATCATCTTGATCAATCAATTTTTCCTTATTCAATATGTATCCTTCTTAAAACTAGGTGTAACCTTTATCAAATCAATTTTTCAACTTTTTTCAACTTAACAATCTTTGTCAACCTATCGATCAAGTCAACTTGTCATCTTTATCTATCAACTTTTTCAAATCGATCAATCTTATCAACTTGGTCAACTAATCTTTCCTACATCAGGATGTGTCCTTCTTGAGGCTAGGCGTGGTCAATCAAATCACTTTATCAATCAACTCAATCAATCTTGGTCAACTAAATCAATCAATCAAACAATCCTATCATTATCACTGGCAAACACTTTATTGGTTTGGAATTGTCTTATCTTTTCGATTGATTTTGGGTCACGTTACTAGTCTCCTTGAGGATGCCCTATCAACATATTTAGAGGGAAAATGATGGATCATAGCCTCTTTTCTTTGTTTTATGTATGTGGTTTGTCTTGGCAAAAAGACTGGGATAATTGGGTCCTTAGTATGAGCCAGGGCATTCCTTGTCTTTTGACTGCTAGTCTCTCCCAAATGGTCACCTTGTACACCTTGGTCTATGTCATACCATGGTGTTTGTGGTCCATTTGCAACATTTCGATGCCCAATGATGATAAATATAAAAATGTAAGCATGAAAGTTGGTTTCCTTATAATTTCATGTCTAACTTTCCATCTTCATCCTTCTTTCTCTTTCACGCTAACATCCATCCCCTTCCATGCTAACATTTCTTCTATCCTTCATCCTCTAGTCTTATTATCCATTTCAAGAGAGCATTCATGTTCTTTGAACTCGCCTGTCCTCTCGAGGGGGCATACCACAACCCTCCTGGTCATCTTTCCTCACCTTGCTTTCACTGGGATATATTTCAAAATTAAATTTCTTTGACACAACATGATGAACTGCATTATGTCAAAGAGGGGAAAAATGGAGATACTAAAAAATGTCCTAAGTCTGCGAGCATCATTTTTCTTGGTCTTCATCCTTCAATAATTGAATAATTTTAATTATTCAATTATGTTTGATCATATTCCTCTATTAATTAGACAATTTTTAATTATTTAATTAATTCACTTTCTAATCTCTATTCTATTTTGACTGATTAAATAATTTAATTGTGTCGCTAATGTACCCCCTTTTCTTTAATTAAATAAATCGTCATTTATTTAATTATTTCTCTATAGTTAGATAATAATTATTATTTGACCCTTTATTCTTCCATGATTAAATAATAGTTGAAATTATTTAATCCCTCTCCAATTTTCATCCTCACATTTAATTAAATTGAATAAATTTAATTAAATGCTCCATCTTTTATTTTCTCCAAATAAATAATTTGAATAAATTATTTATTTGCCACTTGTCCCCTTTCTCCATTTTCGAATAAATAATTTAAAATAAATTATTTATCCCTCCATTTTGGTCAAAGATACCCTGCATGTCTGTCATAGTTTGCATGCCTTTCATAGCTTACATGTCTTTCATAGCCTACATATGTGACATAGCTTGCATGTTCGTATGTCATGATTCCTCCAATAATAGCATATTCTTGGTGCATCAATTATGGACCATTGATCTTGGCATCTTTCTAGAAGTTTAATCTTGACCATCCATTTTATAACCTCCCTCTCATGCATCCTCCACCATTGATCTTGGAATCCTTCTAGAGGATTAATTTGAACCATCCATTTGAAAGGTTGTCTATAAAAGCAACCTTCCTCTTTCATTTTCACCTTAGCAGCTAACTTTTTCCAATTTTCTTGCTTTAGGGTATCAGCCCTCTATAGTCACAGGTCCTCCATGCAACAAACTCACTCTTACTTATCCTCTACCCAATAGATAGTTTCTAGATAGTAGTCACAGATGTCACGCCCCGCCGTGCGAACCCCAAAGGAACTAAAACAACGGAACAATTTTTTTTTTTAAAAGAATAAAGAACATAAAATAAACATACTTCAGTATTATATCATAACAATGTATTAAGAGGCACAACTTGTTCCAATGGGGTACACGAAGTGACATGACTATTCTAACCCAAAACCACGACAATAAATTAAACCATAATTAAACAGTTACAATAAATCCATTCATTCTCATTTCATCATCTACATATCCATTGAACAATAACTACATTCATGACATAAGTACATATGATAACACACATAATTAGAATGATATAAAGTGATACATATTTCGATAGATACAACATAACATATCCAGCTATTACAAGTGATTGCTCCAGAATCAAATCATGGCTCGAATATACATTACATCCCAAATAATAATAAAATACAATTAACTGAAGGTACATCTCAATAACCACATATCCAAATTACATCGAGGTCATCCAAACACATGTGGGAGACGATACATCAATAAAAAACATGAAATACATTACAACTGAAGTATATACAACTATCTGGTGCATAAGAATAACTGGATCATCAACATCTTCCAAAAGCCCTGCAATGAAAATACACCTGTAATAGAAGGGGAAACCCAACGGGGTGCGAAGCACGTTCCACCCAACCACCCCCGTGCTGAGAGTAGACAAGGAAGGGTCCCCGACCAAGCACGTCTAACAATAACACAAACTAACTCCAAGTAGAACAACATAACACCAAAGACCACGTAGAAACACAACCATGGCAAATCCAAAAGGCACAACAAACCACCGAAGAACATAACAACCAGACATGATCACAACATCAACGAACCTCAAGACATAATATTGAACATTACTTACAACAGCAACCAAAGACAAACCAATAAATCACTTCCAGAGGACTTCAGTAAATCAACACAAACAGAATGTTAGAGTAGAGTGTCATCGCATGGTTTCGCATGGATTCTCCAGACAACCTATTACAAGGTGCCGCCTCCATCTCTACATGGATTCTCCAGACATCGAAGTTAAGGTGCCGCTTCCATCTATGGTTCTCCAGACGGCCTATCTCAAGGCGCCGCTCCATAGGGTCACTCATGCGGAGTCATTGACCTTTCGTGAGGGCAAGGTAATGACCTTGCCAACCACGGCCTTCTCAGTCCCCTTTAGTCTGTGATAGCACTAACAGGCGGACGAGGTTTCACAATTATCTTATTAGTGTTTAATCCCCACCCGTGGTTTATTACTTATGTTATCACTTATTAATCTAACTCTATGTGGGTTACCCTGACAGCCCCTTTGTGCGCCGGCCCCCACTAGAGCCACTCTCTCTAGACACTCTAGCACAAGAATATCCAACTCACAGGATTATATCAACAAGGAAAAACTGAACCAACAATGGCTCAATCACGAGGCACAACCCTCTCGCCCAAAATCACATGTATGACATTCATAAACGATACAATCCAAGTAAACATCAATACCACATCCGAAGCCAAAACATACGGACAATATCAAAATACAAGATCGAACACAAATAACAATATCCACGCCTCTGGAAGTCCTAAACACGACTTCGACTCCTATAACTGATTGCATTGATTCTAGGGTTCTCGACACGACCTAAACCCAAATTAAAGAAAACCACAACAATTACATGAATAAACTTGAGAGAAAACGGTTACATGAATGATACCATAAAACTCTTTTAAATAACAACAAATCTCATCTATAACTAAATCCATTGCTCGAGAGGAATCGGTCACATTCAAAGCACAATTGAATTCTATTTCTAATTTTCTCAATCAACCTATGTCATTGCATACATGTAAAATATTACCCCTTTAATTCAAAATATCACTATATCGTAGTCTTAAAATATATATAAAAATACCTATACATTAATATATATATATATATACATTTTATAATAATTTACACAAATATATATATTTTAAATCATTAACAAAAATACATAATAAAGATAAAATTACTTTTATAAAAATTGTTCTACCAACGGTACCCTACAAAATTCAATAACTATCCTATTTTCAAATTATATTTTAATAAATTATTTAACAATTAATAAATATTAATATATATATATATTAAATAATATATAATATATATAAATTAATATATATATTAAATAATATTAATATATATATTAGTTAATATATAATATATATTAAAATAATATATAATATAAAAAATTAAAACGCACAATAAAAAAAACAAAAATAAACAAAAAAGTAAACATCATTGTCCCTGTGGTACTGCGTACCACAGTCGCCTGTGGTACGCACGGTACCACAGGGCACAGCCCGGCTGGCCGCGGCCCACCATAGGCTGCGACCAGCAGCCTAGGCTGCCGTGCGCAGCCTGGGCTGCTGTGCGCAGCCCGTGGCGGCTGCCAGTGGCCGCCCACAGGGGCCGTGGGGGGTACGGCTCCAGCCGGCCCCCATTCCCCAATTAAATTTTATTTTATTTTATTTTTATATTTAATAAAATTTATTTATAAAGATTTCAAAATTTTATATTATTTTTTTAAAAAAAAACTCACTGTTATATTCAGTCGCCCATTCGGGCACGAAAATCAAACATACAAAACATATTTATATATATATTTATATTTATATATTATATTATTTTATTTTATTTATAATCCAGAACAATAGCTCAACACAAAGTACAGTATATTAGTCTGAATGGAAGAACAGAGTTAAATATTTATATGTATATATAGAAAAACTATATATATATATATATATATATTTAACACAAATGACTCAACAGATGGCATGAATTTAAAATTGTTTTTCTTTAACAGAACTAAGAGGAAACAGGGTTCAGCAATTAAATTTATAATAACAACTATTTTCTTTTTCAACACAATTATTTCAACAACTACATTTTATAACAAAGAAATTCAGAGTATTTTACTATAGTTTTCCTTTCAAGAACTACGGGTTTTTCAAATCCTAACCGATAGATTTTTCCCTACTAATACAGATCTAACATGCAAACTCAGCCTTCAATCCAAAACGATTTTTATTTCACATACAATAAATTTGCACAACTAAATTATATTGAAGGAATTTTAAAAGAAGATTCGAGGGTTTCATTCGAATAAATTTCAAACCACAGAATTTCTTTCTATAAATTTTTCAATATATGCATCAACAGGTATTATTCAAAGTACAGAAAAATAATAAATAGCAAAGGAAGAACCTGGAATCCTTCGTCTGAAGAAGAATGCCCCTTCTGATAGCTCCTTTCGAATTCCTCCTGCAGCTCCTTCTCGATCGCCTCCTGCAACTCCCTTCTCCAATCTCTCTATTTTCCAATCAATTATTTTCTCTGAAGTTCTTAACCAAATTTCTTATCTTTTCTTTTATTTTTATGTTTATTTTTTTTTTAGTTTTTCCTCTTCAGATTCCAGAACAACAGAATAGCAGAAGTTCCGTGTGTGAGAATCATCTTCTCATCCAAATAATAAATCAAAAAATAAAACTCCTTAAAGCACTTCTGCTTTCTTTTCACAAAAATCCCCCTTCCTATTGGTCCTTTTTAGCTTTTAAAAGCACAGATTTATCCACAGTTTGTAATTAAAATAATTTATTTAATCTGGATATTATCTATGCAAGATGTGTTAATTTAATATTTATAAAAATATATTATTTAATTATCTTCAACACTATTTATTTAATTTAATTATCGTCAACATTATTAATTTAAAATAATTATTTACTCTTATAATAAATTAAATCACTTTTTAATTTATAATATATTTAAATTTAACCATTTAACTAACACACAATTAAATCAAACAACTAAACAACCTTAATCCATCATCTTATAAAATAACGTTAATTAAATAAACATGAACCATAAATCACTGAATACTTCAACAAAACAAATTACACAAACAACGAAAACGAAAACCACAGTCATAACGTGACTCACAACAGACGACGACTTGGGACGGGGACGCTTCCAAACCTACTCCCTTTTTTAACATTTTTACCCGTTGGGCTAGTTTATTGCTCGCCCTGTCCTGCCGAAGCAGGTGGAATCGAGACTTATTCCTGCAATCCTGCATCCAAGCAAACGTCAAGTAGCACATGTATACATATATATATAAAATCAACATCCTACCGTGAGAAGGAATCGCAGTGTAGCAGGGCACTCGTGAACGAGTGATGCTACCTTGTCCTCTCACCTAATCTACTCTAACAATTACAATATCACTAGCAAACTAACATTTCTATCCAGATAGATCATAAGACAATATTCTAATTAACTACTGCATCATAATTAATTACTAACCCATTGCATTATAAAGTAACACAGAATTCAAATCACATGATCAAAGAATTATCACATCGACATTTAAAACATTAGAGAGAAAGCATTTCCTAATAAAATAGTCCAAACCCTACATATAGAGTATCATAAATCATAATAAAATATCAATTGTAGCAATCAATTAAACTACACAACCACACACCAAAATGATGAATCAGTCACCAATACAAATCAGTATCACGCTACACACAAGAGAAATCAATAGTAGCAATTAGTATTAGAAAACATGGGGGTATTACAACAGACCCTATTTTATGCTTACAACAAACATACTTTCTCGCAACTCTCTCTCTTGCAACTCCACTACTTCACTCTTCACGAAAAAAAACTCCTACAACAAACTCATACTCAACACATCTCACACCCCAGAAAGATCAAGTTGCTTTGATACCATTTGATGTAGTACAAGGATGGAGGTTTTTTTCAAACAACCCATCCAAGTAGCCATAACACTAGACCAACAACCTTACTTCAAAAGTTTAAAAAAATTGCAACAAATTTTTAATGGAAAATATAACCAAATATTCTTCATTCAAATTGAATAATATTTTTTTCATACAATTTGCAGCTACAATAACAACATATGATATTGGAATTCCATAAGCTAAATTGAAATCAATTCTACAGGCAAGAATCGTTACAACTCCACAAACCTGTCACTTCGGTTCATCATTGCTCCTTGATTATCATGAATCTTTTAAACTTCCTTTTTTGTATGGTATGCCTCGTTCTTAGCTTTCTGGATCATTTTGAAATTCTTGATTTTGTCACCGTATGAGAAATTTATGCCTAGTTTACTAAAACTAGGTTTCATAGTCACGGCTCAAACAATCTTTATCTCCCCAAAATTCCAGTCAAACCTCTACCTCCTCCACTCTGAGTGTGGGATTCATGCCTTCATCCCCTTAATTTTTCTTTTCTGATAATTTTTCAAATGTTTTCCTAAATTGGCATCCGCTATCTCATTCCTACACCTCCACTACCTCAAGCACTTGCATTAGGAAGATTTCAGCACTTACAAAACAATTTAATATTGATGGAGCATGAGGAGAAAACAATTTAAAAATAAATCATGCCTACAAGACCACAACCAAAAGAAAGAAATTAAAATAACATAAATAATTTTGATGTGTAGGATTTCTCATGCACCTGGATGCTCCTGCATCACAAGAGGATCAAGAGAAGCTAGTACACTGTCGACAGACTAGATGGTTGATTGGTCGCACTCACTCTCTCCTAGAGTGATATTTACCTGACAAAGTATGC
Organism: Sequoia sempervirens; assembly: GCA_007258455.2. Taxonomy (NCBI): domain Eukaryota; kingdom Viridiplantae; phylum Streptophyta; class Pinopsida; order Cupressales; family Cupressaceae; genus Sequoia; species Sequoia sempervirens. Next base: position 420,482,518 of record VDFB02086081.1, read on the forward strand.
GGGAATTTTGGAGAGAGACAGGGTCGGTTTCCTAATGCATATGAGGCTTGGTTTGGTTGGACCACCAAAGAGGTCTGAATATGGGGTCATCATGCTGACAGATAGTTTTCTATTGTTGCGTTCAGAGTGCTTTCCCCAGTCAAATGGGGTTGGCTAGTGGGTTTAGTGGATCTGGGTACCACTCCCAATTTTGATCAGTGGTGGGAATGACATGTGCCATTGAGATTTACATATCCTGGTGTTGATCCTGCAATAGGCAGAGTAGGAATTATAGCTCAACGTGGAGAGAGACAACGTCTTGAGATTCTAACCAAGCAACTTGGTTGGGCCTGATAGGATGGGGCATAAGGTGATCAAGTGCAGAGTTAGGGACAGGTTCTAGACCCCCCTCCACCACCTGGGGATGGAGGTGCTAAGTTGGCTATGGAGATGGGGTAGTGATCAGCCATAGAGGCACATCTTGTCACTATGATAGCAGAGCGAGATAGTTTCAGAGCCAAGCGAGACATGGAGATTGGGCATCGTCTCATTATCGAGACCCGGTTATAGGTTGTCATCACAAAGAGGGATAGTCTAGGGATAGAGCGAGATAGTCTTCGTGTTGAGTGGGATTAGTTATTATAGAGGGATACATACCACCAAACTCTGTATGATGTGTTTATTCCTCGAGCACAGTGACGACCGAATTTGGAGTGCCTAGTGTTCTAGGTGGTGGTGTTTAGTCAGGTGGTCATTCTATTAGATAGCCAGATCTAGATGGTGATCCACAACCTGGTCTATAGAGTCATCCCTTTTCTGCCAGGTAGTGTTATATTTGTACTTGATCTTTATGATGTTTATTGCTCAAAGACTTCATATTATAGACATGACTTTGTATATACATTCACCAGCCCATTCGAGACCTCATATATATTTATCATTTTGTATTATCCTATCACACTTGTTTCACTAATGATGATGTACTATGACATTCTCCCTTTTTTGATGATGATATATATTAGATATACCTTCTTTGATTCAACTCATTTATATGTTTATGTGATGATTGTTACTTATTTTTTGCCTCAGCTCAAATGAAGGAGCTGGCTGATCGTTATTTAACATTAGGTGAAATTGCAGTGTCATGTTCGAATGCGGTTTCGCATCATTATCATTATGCATTGAATATCAGTTATGCATTTTAGTGAGGTGGAGTTGCAGAGTGCCATTCAAAAGTTGCAGATTTAAAAGAAAGACATAATTGAGTACATGTGCAAAATAGCATTTCAGATGCTTTTATTCATTTCAAAAAAGAACTCATATTTTTACAAGGCTTCATTTGATTTCACAATCAGAATAGTATTACAACATTGCATAAAATGCATTTTCTTTTCAACGTAAAAGCAGAATTGAAATCAAAGATCCACACAAGCCGTGGATGTAACTGTGACTGTGACAACACATTTCTAATAACATGTTGCACTACTGAAGATGCGAAAAGAAAAGCACATAAGTGGCAACATAGTCATCATTGCTTGATTATCGACGCTTAATGTTGAATGGTGCACCTCGTCGTCTCGAGCTTCGTCGACCTGTAAGAGGAAAAGAGGGGTGTCAATGGCTTCGACTATGATGTAACCTATATGATGCACCGACAATAGTACAACATACTATTAGCAATGCATCGAAACAATCAAAATCAATCAAGTATAGTATGAAAGAAGTAAGCTGAAGGAGAAATAGCAACAACATAATCATCGTGTTCCATTTTTATGCTAACACTGTTTGTTTCCGTGTGCAGGTATAGGTAAATTCATGAAGCTGAACATTATTCAAAGACCAAGCATGTGGAGTAAAATGGGCTCCCACAAGGGTACAGCTCGGCATGCTACCCTATGCATTAAATGGGCCGATTTTGAAAGATATTTCATCATATACATGGAATGAAATGAAATACAACTGAAGTATAAAACAGAGTTATCCATCAAGTAACGAAACCAACTGTACATTCATAATGATCAGCTTTTCTTTTTGAAGGCTACAGGTGAGCAGTGAGTTTAGTTCACTTAAGGAATTTAACAGAGTGCATTTGCATCAGAAATTACTGAATTACTTCATTTTTTGTGCTGATTATAATCATATGTCATGTGAGTTTCAATTCATTATTTCTCTTTTGGATAGTGAACAGGCATACATATGCCTTAATGTTTTGTTCTAATTTTCATCATCAAAGAGAACAGTTTCTGAGAGCAGTTTGTGCAGTGAAATATAAAAATGCATGAAGAGTACCATGTTGCTCAGGAATACAAACACAGACAATGCATTTGAGTATTAAATGATTCTGAGTTACCAGTTAGATATGAACTAGTGAGTAAAGGAGGTGGTACTAATGCAATGTCACAGTTCGAGAGCAAAAAGGTAAGACCTCTACAAAATTCAAATGTAGAAAATGAAAGCTGTTGTGTTAGAGTTGAGTACTGGTTATTAGGAGCTACAGCAAGGACAGTGAATTCATTCTGGTTGGGATGGTGCCTCAGACGGGTTCGTGTATCTATGATTAGTGGAGGACAGCAATCAAATGTGATACAAGTTTCAAGTAAGACATCACTTGTAATAGGTCAAGCCATGAATTAGATACAACAAATGTGCAGGATTGTGATCGTTTTCAGATTACTCAGTCAAGGTCTTGACAGAACAATGAGGTAAAGTTTCTGTCATATCTACAAGATGAGCACAAAATGCAATAGGGAACCATAATGGAATTTTTAGTTTTGAGCTTCATATGTATATGAAGTTCCAAAATGTTCATTCAAGACAGATCTTTCAGATTCTTAGTACCTGGAGAGTACTCTCAGAATGTGTATTGGATTTTCATTTTAAGGATAGTCTACAGCTCTATGTCGATGATAGTTCTGTGAATTGAGCTCAGGTGTTATAGCTATCAAGGAGAGCTACAAAAATGTCAAAACGGATACCTAGTAATATGGGCCAATTAAAATAGACAAGCACACAGATTCTTGTTGTTCCCATTATGTTCTTTTTATTTTTCTAAAGGTATATTAAAGTAAGCAACAGTGATGCAATGAGTTGTTTTCTTGGGATGAGCAGAATGCTAGGAGGTCGAGCTTTGTCAGGAAGTAAGAATATATGCTTTTGTTTTGAAAGTCTCCAAAACCCATGATATTATTTTGTTTGAGAAGTTCATGGTAGGTTTTATGTCCTGGGTCGAATTCAAAATAAATCAAAGGAACTTTATCGGTGTGAGTTTTGTTTTCTCTTGGCGATCTGAAGTAGTAAATAATTTTGGCAAAACACAAGCTCTCTACAAGAGGTCTCTACGATCATGGTAAGTTATAGTGACACTCATAAGACAGAAACTAGAGATTCATGAAGTTTTCATAAACCAAGGGTTGAGCTCTCAAACTGATGGTTGAGCTTTAAAAGGACAGAAAATGTAATAATCTATAATACCCATTTTGGGTTTTACATTCAAAAGTAGTATGGCTACAAGTATGCAGATTTTTGTGCTAGGTCGAGCTTCAGAGATAAAGGAACTACAATTTTCTTTAATGATTTCAAATACCCACATGTGGGTTTATTCTCAAAATACAGAAAATGCAATTTTCCTTAAAAAATTTCGAGTACCCATCTTCAGTTTGGCTTCAAAATGCAAAGGAGATAGCTACAGAAATACCCATGTGAGATCTTGATTTAAAAGGCAAGAATATACAACAAATGCGAGCTCCCATATTTTAATCGAAATGTAGGAGGGTAATGCAAAATTATTGAAATTTCTTTAATACCCATATGCAGAAATATTATTAGATCGACATAATGGAAATTTATTGTTCTGGGTCAAGCCGAAAAGTCAAGAAATTGTTTCTTATAGTGCTCTTTTGGCACGGCCTGAACATGGCTAGAGGTTCATGAAATAAAGAGAGATTTTTAGGGTTTCTACAGAGCAAAGAGAGTTACGAGTCTGTATTTCACAAGAGTCTAAAGCTGCGGCCATAGCTTCCTATTTAGCTTCCCAGGGCATGATTTCAAGTTTTGAAGAATGGCCGAGCTCTTATGGTGAAAATAATGCACGGAAATGAGCATGAGAAAAACATAGAAAATGCAGAATAAAGACATTAGAGGGTGTTCATCATGGCCTCAGGGCCAAAATGAAGGTTCTAAAAATTATTAAATAAAGCTTACCTCTGCACAGTGAAGGAGAATAAGAGCACAAGTTGAAGCTTTCATGGAATGGACTGTAGAAGTCGAGTTCGAACTCATGATGGCATGGAGGAGCAAAGGAAAGATCAGAGTCAAAAACAAACTCATGCAGGCCGCGACATTATCTCTTTTTTGTATTCAAATAAGAAGTGGAAAGAGCTTCAATACTCTGAAGTCAGACTTACCCACTGAAGTTTCAGTCAACTAGAGAGCAGAGAAAGATTACTGAAGCACATGAGCTTGAATCCAACACCATCATAGTGGCGTTGTTCATGCAGATAGGGTTTCTTTCTTTCCAAAGTCACGGGTGTGAAATGATGATAATTAGGGTTTGACCCTGTTTTGATCAAAGCCCTAATTTGAGCCTTATGAAGTTCCAGAATGTTCATTCAAAATGCACATGTTGAATATCAAATGGTGGTCGAACCCATAATGCTTTCCTTATGATTTATTCAAACCTAAGTCTAAATCAATGATTATGTAAGGCCGAAATTCTATGCTAGGGTGATGTCTTAGGTATTGAAGACTTATTGTTTTTCCTTAGAGAAGTATGGGTTTATGCCTTAGGGTATTGTTTTAAATGAAGAGGCAATTAGGGGATATTTATGAATGCCTTATGCTTAATGCCATATTTTTAGGGTTTCTCATTTTAATTGGTTTTATGAGAAATCAATGAGAAGTTTTGATAAGAAGAAGATTATGTAATGTGTTTTATGATTTTTTTTGAGAAAAATCAATTATTGTAATGGAGAAATAAGGGTGATTCTTTCTTTTTGCTAAAGATTTCCACTCTTTAAATTGCAAAAAATAAGGCAAATTGTAAAAATCTGCATCTTGTAAAAGCAGAATCATAAAGCGATATTCTATAAATTGCTTTATGTTTTCTTGCTATTTTTAGCAGATCTTTGACTGACTTTTCTTCTCAGTCGGATTTCAGACTTGTCTTGGAGAGATAAGGTGTTTTTTGTGCTTTTAAAGTAGATGTAGCCTATTTTTAGAGGCTTGGCAGGTTCATCATAAAAGCATTGTGCTTTTTTCTGCTTTTAAGCAGTTTTTTGAGTTTGTTTGAAGCCTTTTTTCCTTGAGCTTTTTCTGAGCTTAGATTAGGGTTTCCTTGAGAGTTCTTTTGATAGATTTAGTCTTTCAACTCTCCATTCTCAGTAGTTCAGATTAGAGTTTCTTGCCCTTGCACATTTTGGGGAGCTTGTAAACTTATGTGTGCTCAGATTCTGAGAGTTTTTGACTCCATCATTCAATAAACAACAGAGTTTTTCCTTTCTCATTTCCTTTTCATGACTTGGAATAGTAATCTGATTTGTTATGTGATTCAAATCTGTTGGATCCTTTTTCTTTTCTTACTATTGTCAAGAAATTTGCAGGAGTTGCATGCTAGTTCAGGTTATGCCTTGTGTTAACTTAACCTTTGCATAAATCACTGTTGAACTGCCTGTGTTGTGAGATTGTGAGATTTCAATTTTAAAGAGTTGGTGAGAGTGAGTTATTATTAGGATTTCCTTACAGTTAATCATTATTTTTAGAATGATAGAATTTTAGTGTTAGATTTCAGATCCAGTCTATCCTCCTATCCTTTTTCCTAAAGAGACACTTAGAATAGAATTCATCATTTGGAGAACCAGCTCACTCTGGATATTCCTCTTTCATGCAGATCACCCACATCTGAAAGAGGTTTCCATGTTTCAGTAGTTTGCTGAATATTGTATTCAGCAGGGTGCAAAACTATTGATAACAATTTTTGGCACGCCCGGTGGGACTCTGAAAATCAATTTCAGAGAATTTTGAATCCTTTAAGGTTGCTGTTTGGTGTATGCAGCAAGTTATTCAACCTTTTGGAGGCCCTTTTCAATATACCTGGTGACTCTGTTCTCTGATTTTCAAGCAGATCCAGTGTGAACAACGCACAAAAGAACACATATTGAAGGGTCAGTTGTTCCGTTCAGAATTATCATCCTTTGGAGGCATAGTCATGAAACACCATGGCGACTCTGAGAAGCCTTTTCTAGTTTCAAAACGATCAAGTGCTGGTATGCTGTTAGAGATTCTAAGTTTTGCTCGTTTTTAGCCTTTAGATGAATAAATATGTCAATATTTCATGGGCATGTATCATATCACCCGTCATATCATGAAGATACTTCTTACCCATCTCCATATCATCCACATTCACATAATCATGCTGCTAGTTTCAATTCCCTGGCTTTTCAAAACTAGCATGCACAGTATAGTTGCCACCCACCCACCCCTGCTCATTATTCATCTCAGCCCTCCTATGTTAAAAATCAGTCCCAAGAGATAGAAGACTTGAGTTTTAGAGAAATAAGGTTGAACTATGAAAGGAAAATGAGTCAAATAGATCAGCAAGAGGAGATGGCAAGTATAAAAAGCACGCTGCTTGATTACATGAATCAGCTCGCAGAGATCAAGAAGCAGTATGAGTATAATCAGTAGCAGCAGGAGCTGGCTTATCAAGCCCATCTTCATGATCAAGAGCTGGAGACCCAAAGAGCACAGTTTGAGGAGGATTTAGAGAGAGAGGCAGCCGCACAGACAAATCTTTTGCTTGTTCGGTGTCAAAAGTTGGAAGCCCAAACAGCTCCTGTCAGTTCTAAACATCCTATTCAAGAAGAGGTTCATAAATTCAAGTTTCCAAGTTTTATGAAAGTTGCGTCTCCTAACCCTACTAAAGTCAAAATTCCTAGCTTTAGAGATTTTTTACCTTTGCAAGAATCTAGATTAGAACTTTCTGAACCTCTGAGCACTCAAGTCCAGTCCATTAGGAAGCGACCTCCTTTCCTCCAAGAAACTCCAAAAATCCAACAAGTTTCCCAGCCAAATAATTTTGATTATCTCGTCTCTATTGAGGACAGACCTATTGACTCGGGGAATGATTCATCATTCACCATGGAGGAAGATGGAAGAGTGAATTTATTGCATATATCTATGGAGGAATATCGCTTGCAGCAACGAAAGATTGAACGAGAAGAACCTTGTTTTGTGGAGGATGATGGAAGGTTTTTAGAGGAACAATTGCTGCAACATGCAGAGCAGGCGGTTGCTGCTGATTGCACTCCTTTCTCGGCTGAGCCAAAGAGTGCTGCATGTGCAGAGGAAGTTCATTCTTTGGAACAGCAGAATATCTATGATTTTTTCAAAGTATCCAGTTGGTACAGCGATAAAGAATGTCAGGAGCAGTTGCTACAGGAGGTAGAGGAGGCTGTGTTTGAGGAACCACAAGTTCAAGATCAAGAAATGGCCGACAGCTTTCAAGTTCTCCCTGATTTGCTCAATGAGTTACCATTTTTTGTCGATAATAAGGAAATCTCATCTCAGATTACATCTGTACCAGCTCTAGAGCAACAGGAAGAAGTTCAAAGTTCTAATGTTTTGATACCTCAGAGGAGCTGTAGCAGAGTAACTATTAGTCTTCCTCCACAAGAAGTTGAAAGTGAGAAGGAAGACGACATGTTTTGGGATGACCTTGAAGCTTTTGTTTCAAAATTAGATGCCAAACACTCACCTTTTGAGGGAGAAAATTTGGAGTAGCAGCTTGAGGAGACAAAAGGGGGTGTCCAAACTCAAGGTTTGACCAATTTATTTGAAGAACTTCCTTTATTTTTTAGTAATGATGAAGATAATGCATGTGAGATAACAAATCCATCAAGTTTTGATCAGCAAAGCAATGAAGATGTCAATGATAAGGTGTCGATCTGTTCACAAGGAAGTGAAGATAACATGGTTATCAGATGTCAGAACCCCAATGAACCTGATGCAATAGCTCAAATACAACGAGATCAAGCTGCACATAAGCATGACACTATTGTACAAGGTAATGGCCTTGATATCTTTACAAGTTTTCAAGAAAATAGCCAGGAGGACACCTCAAGGCCTATTATGCATATAGAAGATAATAGTGGGACCCACGAGGACTTGTACACTAATATAATTGATGAGTTTTGCGCAAAGTTGGATGATATGTTTTCAAATGATCCTCATCAGAAGGATGAGATTGAAGTAGTAAGTAACCAGCAAATAAGCAGAGGGGCAAGTTCCGGTTTCACCCTTTCAAGAGGCTGCCCCATCAGACATCTAGCTAGGGTTGTTGGCCGGGTCCAAAGGATTTCCAGTGCACCTAAGGATGAGGTGGTAGTCGAGGGGCAGTAGGTCCCACTTATTCATTATAGGAAAACTAGAGGTATGCTTGATCAGACTCACACAATCTACGTCATTGATTGTTTTTTACAAGTTGCAACAGAACAATGTGTGGGGAGTATCTTCATTTTTCATCTCTTACTGCAAATTTGTGAGCGTTTGAAGTATCCTCAGCTGATTAGGAGAGGAAATTTTTTTTCAAAACATGTAAACGGTTTCGTTTGACTACCTTCTTGCTGGTTAGAGTAGGTTAGAGTTAGTAGTTTGCAAATAAGTGTGTTTCACACATTTCATTTCAGTAGTTTGCTTTCTCTAAGCGCTGCTGCACATTCTTTGTTGGCCATCAGGGCCTTTTGGTTGCTTTCAGTTTTTTTCATTTTCTTGCTGCTATTTGGAGTGTTGTTGTTCATCTTTTCTAAGTTCACAAGAAGAGGCAAAATTGACTCCACACCCAATGAATTATTTTAAAGGCCATTAATCTATGCTTAACAGGCAAGCATATAGCGGAAATCGCCAAAATGCTACTTATTTTTCGCCTCAGCTCAAATGGAGGAGCTGGTTGATCGTTATTTAACATTAGGTGAAATTGCAATGTCATGTTCAAATGTGGTTTCACATCATTATCATTATGCATTGAATATCAGTTATGCATTTTAGTGAGGTGGAGTTGCAGAGTGCCATTCAAAAGTTGCAGATTTAAAAGAAAGACATAATTGAGTACATGTGCAAAATAGCATTTCAGATGCTTTTATTCATTTCAAAAAAGAACTCATATTTTTACAAGGCTTCATTTGATTTCACAATCAGAATAGTATTACAACATTGCATAAAATGCATTTTCTTTTCAACGTAAAAGTAGAATTGAAATCAAAGATCCACACAAGCCGTGGATGTAACTGTGACTGTGACAACACATTTCTAATAACATGTTGCACTACTGAAGATGCGAAAAGAAAAGCACATAAGTGGCAACATAGTCATCATTGCCTGATTATCGATGCTTAATGTTGAATGGTGCACCTCGTCGTCTCGAGCTTCGTCAACCTGTAAGAGGAAAAGAGGGGTGTCAATGGCTCCGACTATGATGTAACCTATATGATGCACCGACAATAGTACAACATACTATTAGCAATGCATTGAAACAATCAAAATCAATCAAGTACAGTATGAAAGAAGTAAGCTGAAGGAGAAATAGCAACAACATAATCATCGTGTTCCATTTTTATGCTAACACTGTTTGTTTCCTTGTGAGGGTATAGGTAAATTCATGAAGCTGAACATTATTTGAAGACCAAGCATGTGGAGTAAAACGGGCTCCCACAAGGGCAGAGCTCGGCATGCTGCCCTATGCATTAAATGGGCTGATTTTGAAATATATTTCATCATATACATGGAATGAAATGAAATACAACTGAAGTATAAAACAGAGTTATCCATCAAGTAACGAAACCAACTGTACATCCATAACGATCAGCATTTCTTTCTGAAGGCTACAGGTGAGCAGTGAGTTTAGTTCACTTAAGGAATTTAACAGAGTGCATTTGCATCAGAAATTGTTGAATTACTTCATTTTATGTGCTGATTATAATCATATGTCATGTGAGCTTCAATTCATTACTTCTCTTTTGGATAGTGAACAGGCATACATATGCCTTAATGTTTTGTTCTAATTTTCATCATCAAAGAGAACAGTTTCTGAGAGCAGTTTGTGCAGTGAAATATAAAAATGCATGAAGAGTACCATGTTGCTCAGGAATACAAACACAGACAATGCATTTGAGTATTAAATGATTCTGAGTTACCAATTAGATATGAACCAGTGAGTAAAGGAGGTGGTACTGATGCAATGTCGCAGTTCGAAAGCAAAAAGGTAAGACCTCTACAGAATTCAAATGTAGAAAATGAAAGCTGTTGTGTTAGAGTTGAGTACTGGTTATTAGGAGCTACAGCAAGGATAGTGAATTCATTCTGGTTGGGATGGTGCCTCAGATGGGTTCGTGTATCTATGATTAGTGGAGGATAGCAATCAAATGTGATACAAGTGTCAAGTAAGACATCACTTGTAATAGGTCAAGCCATGAATTAGATACAACAAATGTGCAGGATTGTGATCGTTTTCAGATTACTCAGTCAAGGTCTTGACAGAACAGTGAGGTAAAGTTTCTGTCATATCTACAAGATGAGCACAGAATGCAGTAGGGGACCATAATGGAATTTTCAGTTTCGAGCTTCATATGTATATGAAGTTCCAGAATGTTCATTCAAGACAAATCTTTCAGATTCTTAGTACCTGGAGAGTACTCTCAGAATGTGTATTGGATTTTCATTTTAAGGATAGTCTACAACTCTATGTCGATGATAGTTCTATGAATTGAGCTCAGGTGTTATAGCTATCAAGGAGAGCTAAAAAAATGTCAAAATGGATACCTAGTAATATGGGCCAATTAAAATAGACAAGCACACAGATTCTTGTTGTTCCCATTATGTTCTTTTTATTTTTCTGAAGGTATATTAAAGTAAGCAACAGTGATGCAACGAGTTGTTTTCTTGGGATGAGCAAAATGCTGGGAGGTCGAGCTCTGTCAGGAAGTAAGAATATATGCTTTTGTTTTGAAAGTCTCCAAAACCCATGATATTATTTTGTTTGAGAAGTTCATGGTAGGTTTTATGTCCTGGGTCGAATTCAAAATAAATCAAAGGAACTTTATCGGTGTGAGTTTTGTTTTCTCTTGGCGATCTGAAGTAGTAAATAATTTTGGCAAGACACAAGCTCTCTACAAGAGGTCTCCCCGAAAGTGGTATGCCATAGCGACAGGAGTGAAAGCATGAGTTTTCGGCAAGACATGGGATGCTCTACGAGATGTCACCCTGACTACACATTGTCTTGGCGACTAGGAAGTAATAAAGAATTTCGGCAAGACACAAGCTCTCTACAAGAGGTCTTCGTGATGATGGTAAGTTATAGCGACACTCATAAGACAGAAACCAAGGGTTTAGCTCTCAAACTGATGGTCGAGCTTCAGAAGGAGAGAAAATGTAATAATCTACAATACCCATTTTGGGTTTTACATTCAAAAGCAGTATGGCTACAAGTATGCAGATTTTTGTGCTAGGTTGAGCTTCAGAGATAAAGGAACTACAATTTTCTTTAATGATTTCAAATACCCACATGTAGGTTTATTCTCAAAATACAGAAAATGCAGTTTTCCTTAAAAAAATTTGAGTACCCATCTTCAGTTTGGCTTCAAAATGCAAAGGAGATAGCTACAGAAATACCCATGTGAGATCTTGATTTAAAATTTTAGTCGAAATGCAGAAGGAGGGTAATGCAGAATTATTGAAATTTCTTTAATACCCATATGCACAAATATTATTAGATCGACATAATGGAAATTTATTGTTTTGGGTCAAGCCCAAAAGTCAAGAAATTGTTTCTTATAGTACTCTTTTGGCACGGCCTGAACATGGCCAGAGGTTCATGAAATAAAGAGAGCTTTTTAGGGTTTCTACAGAGCAAAGAGAGTTACCAGTCCATATTTCACAAGAGTCTAAAGCCACGGCCATAGCTTCATGTTTAGCTTCCTAGGGCATCATTATAATGCACGGAAATGAGCACGAGAAACACACAGAAAATGCAGAATAAAGACATTAGAGGGTGTTCATCACGGCCTCAGAGCCAAAATGGAGGTTCTGAAAATTATTAAATAAAGCTTACCTCTGCATAGTGAAGGAGAATAAGAGCACAAGTCAAATCTTTCATGGAATGGACTATAGAAGTCAAGTTCGAACTCATGATGGCATGCAGGAGCAAAGGAAAGATCAGAGTCAAAAACAAACTCATGCAGGCCGCGGCATTATCTCTTTTTTGTGTTCAAATAAGAAGTGGAAAGAGCTTCAATACTTTGAAGTCAGACTTACCCACCGAAGTTTCGGTCAACTAGAGAGCAGAGAAATATTACTAAAGCACACAAGCTCGAATCCAACACCATCATAGCGGTGTTGTTCATGTAGACAGGGTTTCTTTTTTTCCAAAGTCACGGGTGTGAAATGATGATAATTAGGGTTTGACCCTATTCTGATCAAAGCCCTAATTCGAGCCTTATGAAGTTCCAAAATTTTCATTCAAAATGCACATGTTGAATATCAAATGGTGGTCGAACCCATAATGCTTTCCTTATGATTTATTCAAACCTAAGTCTAAATCAATGATTATGTAAGGCCGAAATTCTATGCTAGGGTGATGTCTTAGGTATTGAAGACTTATTGTTTTTCCTTAGAGAAGTATGGGTTTATGCCTTAGGGTATTGTTTTAAATGAAGAGGCAATTAGGGGATATTTATGAATGCCTTATGCTTAATGCCATATTTTTAGGGTTTCTCATTTTAATTGGTTTTATGAGAAATCAATGAGAAGTTTTGATAAGAAGAAGATTATGTAATGTGTTTTATGATTTTTTTTGAGAAAAATCAATTATTGTAATGGAGAAATAAGGGTGATTCTTTCTTTTTGCTAAAGATTTCCAATCTTTAAATTGCAAAAATTAAGGCAAATTGTAGAAATTTGCATCTTATAAAAGCATAATCATAAATCGATATTCTATAAATTGCTTTATGTTTTCTTGCTATTTTTAGCAGATCTTTGACTGACTTTTCTTCTTGGTTGGATTTCAGACTTGTCTTGGAGAGATAAGGTGTTTTTTGTGCTTTTAAAGCAAATTTAGCCTATTTTTAGAGGCTTGACAGGTTCATCATAAAATCATTGTGCTTTTTTCTACTTTTAAGCAGTTTTTTGAGTTTGTTTGAAGCCTTTTTTCCTTGAGCTTTTTCTGAGCTCGGATTAGGGTTTCCTTGAGAGTTCTTTTGATAGATTTAGTCTTTCAACTCTCCATTCTCAGCAGTTGAGATTAGAGTTTCTTTCCCTTTCACATTTTGGGGAGCTTGTAAACTTATGTGTGCTCAGATTCTGAGAGTTTTTGACTCCATCATTCAATAAACAACAATTTTTTTCCTTTCTCATTTCCTTTTCATGACTTGGAATAGTAATCGATTTGTTCTGTGATTCAAATCTATTGGATCCTTTTTCTTTTCTTACTATTGTCAAGAAATTTGCAGGAGTTGCATGCTAGTTCAGGTTATGCCTTGTGTTAACTTAACCTTTGCATAAATCACTGTTGAACTGCCTGTGTTGTGAGATTGTGAGATTTCAATTTTAAAGAGTTGGTGAGAGTGAGTTATTATCAGGATTTCCTTACAGTTAATCATTATTTTTAGAATGATAGAATTTTAGTGTTAGATTTCAGATCCAGTCTATCCTCCTATCCTTTTTCCTGAAGAGACACTTAGAATAGAATTCATCATTTGGAGAACCAGCTCGCTCTAGATATTTCTCTTTCATGCAGATCACCCACATCTGAAAGAGGTTTCCATGTTTCAGTAGTTTGTTGAATATTGTATTCAGCAGGGTGCAAAACTATTGATAACAATGATCATGGATGACTTTGTATGATGATGTATGTCGATGTATGTTTATATATGTTTTTTTGTACTTTTCTAATGTATGCATATGACGTGGATGTATGGATCATATTTTATATCATATGATGTTTTATTATGGATGATTAATATATCATTTTTGATATATGATTATATGATGTTGATATATGATGGATGTATTCCTTATACATTATACATGATGTTTTTATTGCTTTATTATCATCATGATATGTATTAATGACATTGTGGATGCAGGATGGATATGGTACTAATGATATTGTGATGTAAGATGGATGTTATTTAGAAGAAATATTTGATTGTGGATAGAAATTTGATGTTTTTAGTTGTTGATGTGTTGCTTTTGCTTTTCTTGGAGGCTTCACAGTTTGAACAACCCTGTTTGATGTAGTAAACAGATACAATGCAGCAGGGTATTAATGACTAGGGTGACTTTGTATCCATTGTGTGGACTCTGAATTGACATACAAAGAAAATTCTCGTTCATACCAGACATACAAAAACTTTGTTTAACATATATAGTCTGGTTGTGTTAAAAAAATTTAGACCAATTGCACAAAGAGGTATAGGATACCTAACATGTACCTACTACATGAACTATTTCAAGACAACTTCCATACACTCAATAAAGAAAGTATTCACCATGGTAAAATTACAAAAACATCTTACAAACAACAAATCGAAATTATGCTCAATTTCCCCCATTTCTTCTTCTCTAAATCCTTATGAAAATTCTCGAGAGATCATGGGAATGAGTCAATAAAATAAGTCATAAGGATAAGACTATAAAAAGATAAAATCAAAGTTGTAGTATCACTTGCCATATCCGTTTGGGGTGGGGCTATTATCCAGTTTTGATCATGTCTATTGTAGGAATGGATCCGTTAAGGCATATCTCAGGATGTTGTTGGTGACTTGTCAAAAGATAGGTAGACAGTACTTTGGCATTGTTTCTGTCTATTTTTTGATCAAATTTTTTGTGATTATTTTGCTTGAAAGTTCTAGCTTGTTGTTGTTTGCTCTTTTTTTTTTTTTGTTAAAGGGTGAGTGCAATAATTTGTTTATTATGGGTGAAAATTTTATTGTGGATTTGGATGTTGGGGTTAGGATATTTTTTTGATTTTCTGAGTTTTATGATGTTTATGTTGTTTTCAGGGGACTAACCTAGGGCCTCAGAAACTCATCAAAGATAAGCCTTGCCTACATTATACATGCAGAGGCTCGTAGTTTGCTTCGTTTGAATGTTTTTGACCTTTTCTATTTTGTGAATATTTTTGGATTCTATAATTTTGACTAAGTTGAAATAAAGCATGATAGAAACCTAAGGGGACTGACCTATGACCTTGGGGGCTAATAAGCCTTGCCTACATTGTACACATAGAGACCACGTAGTTTGACTAGTTGACTCAAAGCGTAAACATGTTTTTGTAATTTCAAACAACATTGCTAACTTGGATTGATATTCCACTTTTGTTTCTAGAGGATATGTTGTGGGAAATCTACTTGAACTAGTTGTGAGGTTCATGCAAATGTTGATATCTTAGACTGTTTGAGTGAAGGAATAATCCAATGATGTTTCATTTTCAATGTTTTCAAATTTTATTTTATTTTGTTATTTTTTCGAATGTTTTTTATTTTATTTTTTTTGGATGTTTTTTATTTTATTTTTTTCAAATGTTTTTTATTTTTGTTGTTTTCAAATGTTTTTGATTTTGTTGTGTTTTGGATTTTTTTTATTTTGCTTTTTTTTACCATGATAGGATGCACAAAGATCTAATCCATGACCATCTTCGGGAAGTTTCCTCTAGTTGGAGACAAGACTACTTTCCTTAATCAGTAACAAGAAATAGTTGGATACATGTTTTATTATGGAATGAATGGGTGAATGCTTTGATTGTACCAATAGATAATGGTGCAAGCTTTATTCAAACATAGTGCATGTTTGCTAGCTTTTCACTATGGTACATGTTCTAGGAGTGCCACAAAGTGTTTTTCACTCAAGGAACATTTTATTTCTCTTTACTTTTTTTCTTTCTTTCTTTTTTTTTTTATTTTTATCATTTTCTATTTTTTTGGATTTTTACCCTTTTTCTTGGGGTATTCTTACATGCTTCATGTGTAGAAATTCTTGAGATGGTTGTTGTTCAGCGGTTCAGCTAAGGGTTCTCCTTCAGGGGTAGCCAACTAATATGCTTCTAAACCATAGCTTGTTGTGATGATAAATGGGCCTAATTAGTTGGGTTCAAATTTTCCTTTTTCATCCTGATTTAGTTGTACCTTCTAGTTCTCTTTGAGGACTAGGTCACCAACTTGAAAGTTCTTGTCCTTGTTCTTTTTATCATTGCTTCATTTGAGATGATTCTTATAAACCTAAAGATGGTTTAACGTGCTCAAACGTCTTTCATCTATGAGCTTCAATTCATTTAGCCTGGATACCCAGTATTATTCGTTGCTAACCATGCCTTTTAATGATATTTGCAATTAGGGGATTTCAACCTCGATAGGTAAGACAACCTCTAATCTGTAGATCGAGGAAAATGGCGTCGCACCTGTAGATATTTGGATACTAGTTTGATAAGCCCATAGGGTTGGTTTTAGCTGCAAATGCCAATCATGACTAGCTTCATTAACAATATTTTTTAGTATCTTTAATATGGTTTTAATAGATGCTTCAGCTTAACTATTTCCTTGGGGGTAATACTGCATGGATAATCTATGCTAGATAGAAAATTGGGAGAAAAGTTCTTGGACGTATTGATTTTTGAATGGGGTTCCATTTTCTGTTATGATTGTTTAAGGAATTCTATACCTACAAATCAGATAATTCAGAATGGACTTTGATATCTATTTTTCGATGATGTAGGTCAATGGAATTGCCTCTATCCATTTAGTGAAATACTTTGTTGATGTGATAATAAACTTGTGCCCATTAGATGAAGCAAGTGAAATCTTACCTACTAGGTCTAATCCCCATTGTGAGAAAGGTCATGGTGTTGTGATGGGTCTCAACTCCTGTGTTGGTACATGAATAAGGTCACTATACTATTGGCATTGACAGTACTTTCTAAAATACTGAATGCATTCCTATTCCATGGAGGGCCAATAATACCCCACTATGAGTAGTTTTTGGACTAGGTTAGGTCTGCTAGAGTGGGACCCACAAACGCCTTCATATACCTCTTGTAAGGCCATTTGTGCTTCTTTTACATTAAGAAACTAGAGTAACATACCATATAGACTATGACGGTATAGGGTATCTCCTAGGATTATAAAGTAGGAAGTTCTACAGGTGAAGGTTTTCTTTTGAGTGGTCATTAGGTCAAGTGGTATGATATTGTGTTGGATGTAGTATAATGTATCTTGGTACCATGGGGAGTTAGGAACAACAACAAGACATACCAGTTCTAATTTTGGGATGTCGAATGCAGGTACGAGTAGTTGTTCCATGAGGAACTCATACTTAGGAACATTTTGTGGAATATCAAGAAGTGAGCCTATTATTTCCATTGCATCGACAGCTTTGTTGTTGATCCGAGGAACTTTTTCAAAGGTTATTATGACAAAATATTCCTTAAAGCTATCCACCATCCTTTTATACGACATTAGCTTGTCATATTTTTTTTAGTATTCATTGTTCACCTATCTGATCACTAGCTAAGAGTTTTCGAAGACATGTAGCTCTTTTATTCTCCATTCAATAGCCATTTTGAGCCATGTGATTAAAGCTTCATATTCTGAGATATTGTTCGTGAATGGGAAAGTGATCCAATATGCCTTGGGTATACTATCTCCTTGTGGTGTAATAAATAGAATACCTACTCCAAAGCCATGTTGAGTGTGGGACCCGTTAAATTATAGATTCCAATGGCCTATTTGTTCTGTCATCAAGATACTTTCATCTAGAAAGTCCACTGTGAGAGGCTTGTGGCCATCTATAGGTACTCCGGCCAGCTATTCTACTATGATTTTTCACTTCATGGCTCTTCTATCCACATACTCTATATAAAATTCACTCAAGATCATCACCCATTTGGAAATTCAGCCTATTAGGGTTGCTTCTGCTAGTAGGTACTTTAGTGGGTCTACTTTTGAAATCAAATTTACCTTCCTATTTAAGATGTAGTGTCTCAACTTTTGTGTCACAAATATGACTAAGAGACATGCTCTTTATATGGTCAAGTAGTTTAGTTCATATACCACCAGTGTTTGGTTGATATAGTAGACCACTCTTTATTTGTTATCATCATCTAGCTAGGTCGGGAGAGCTCCCAACATTGCTTGTGTGGTAGACACATAGAGTACCATTTCCTTGTCTCGAAGAGGTGGCATGAGTATAGGAGGAGTAAGTAGGTACTCCTTGACTTGTCGGAATGCTTGGTCACATCTCCCATCCCACTTGAAGGTGATTTCCTTATGCAGGAGATGAATGAAAGGGTGACATTTTTCTGCCAATTGTGTGATAAATCACCTGATGGATTTCAGCTTCCCTTGTAAACTCATCAGTTGTTTCAATATCTTTGGTGGAGGAATCTCTAGAATAGCTTTTACTTTTGTAGGATCCACTTCAATCCCCCTTCTTGACACTATGTACCCTAAAAAAAATTGGATGTTACTCTGAACACACACTTCTTAGGGTTGAGTCTCAAATTATATTGCTCAAGCCAATCAAACACCTTTGCAAGATTGGTCAAGTGATCTTCCCTTTTGACTGACTTTGCTAGAATTTCATCCACATATTCTTCCATGATTGTATGTAGCATATCATGGAAGATGGTTTCCATTTCACTTTTATATGTTGCTCTCGTATTCTTTAGACCAAATGGCATTACATTCCAGCAGAAAGTCCCCAAGCACAAGTAAATTTTGTTTTGTGTTGATCATCTAGAGAGATTTTTATCTAGTTATATCAAGAGAAACCATCAATTAATGATAGCATCTCATGCCCTTCTATTAGATCCATGATCATGTTAATACTAGGAAGGGAGAAGTAATCCTTTGGGAAAGCTTTGTTTAGGTATCTAAAGTCTATGTAGATCCTTATGCCCCTAGTAGGCTTTGACACTGGTACTAGATTTTATATCCATTCCAGATAATCAATGGGTCTAATGAAACCCACATCTAGTAACTTGTTTAGTTCTACCTTTACCAATAATGCTATCTGAGGATGCATTTTTTAAAAAAATTGCTTGATAGGCTTTGCTCCAGGGGAGATGACCAAATGATGTATCACTAGTGCTAGTGATCTAATCCAGGCATATCTTCATAGGTCCACGTAAAGTTTAATTTTTGGTCATTGATGAATGTCATGAATTTTTCTTTCTCTTTAGGATCAAGTGACGTCTCATGGTATGTTATCTTTGGGTTTTCTACTGTTCCAACATTTATGGACTTTGCTTCTTCTACTAGGAGCGTTGATCTTTCTTGCTATTCTAATATGGGGATATTGAACCCTCCATCCTCGGGTGCCTCAAGGAGGTTTTCACCTTCAAATGTGTCCTTTATTTTCTTCTTTTTTAGGATTCAATAGAGCCACACTATGGTATCCTCTAGGGGATCACATTTTTATTTTTATGTTTTCTCTTTCATTTTTGTGACTAGAAGATTCAATCTCTCCACCGAAGTATGCATCCTATTCAAGTTCCATGATGAACCCTGCTTTGTGATCTCCTACTAGTATTTCTATTTGAAGTCCCATGAACTCTAAGATTGCCTCATCATTCTAGAATTGATCCAAAACATGTGTATGTTGTTGTTGATCCCAATCTATCAATTGTGGGTAGAAGAGTGGTAGTCTATCGTCATTATCTGTAAAACTTATAGAGGTTTCTGAAATGTTTAGTATGGATCTAGTATCCTTTTCCCATTGGGTATCTAGGTCATCATTACTAGAAGTGGGGGAACCATATCCAATGATAAAGGAACGATAATCCCATTCATATTCATTAGAGTCTGTTCTAGAATGATAATAGATATTGGGAATGGTTTTTATATATTAGAGATGGAACCTATCAATGCTAAAGTTATCGAATAAGCATTCGACAGGTAAATCATTGTCCATGATATGGTAGATATCTAGTGCCTTAATGCTAGTAGGACTAATCAAATCTTTTGGCTCATAACCTAGTCCCATATTTTTCTTTATATGTTCCACTATGATAGGCTCCCATAAACCTTGTTTGTGTAGCCCAAGGACACCTATTCCTTGATATCCCATTTGTTTAGCTATAATTGATAACCTCTGCTATTAGGATCAATTAGAATGGGTTGTGGCTTTTCTAGTTCTTTTTGGTCCTCGTAAATCATGGATGAGAAGTCCTCTTTGAATATTTCTTCATCCTTCATGTTCGCCCACTTGGTAAAGATCGTGGGTTTGGTTATCATTTTCAATATTTGAGCATACTTGATCTCTTTCATACCTCCATAGACTTTGGGTGTTGGTGGAAGCATGCAAATGCAAAATGCTTGGTTTAAGTGGTAATTCCAATTACCCTGCATGTCCAGTACTTGGACCTTAGTGTCCATTTTTGATTGCTCACTTGATGTGGTCTTGATTGAGGTCAATGGTAGCGTGGAAGGGTCAACATATGAGAATGATTGGAAGGCTATTTTGTTGCTAGGTATGTGTTGGGTTTGATTATACTTCTCCAGCTTTGCACAAAAATGAAAGGCTCTGGGATCGGTATATAATGTTACCTCTTTTCCTTCATGGGGAAATTTTAGGCATTGGTGAAAGTTCTATGGTACTATTTGTAATGCATGGATCCAAGGGTATCCAAGGAGGAGGTTATATGGAAACTCAAGGTCAAGTACTTGACATGTATTTTCCGTGATCGTCAATCCTATCTACACTGGTAGCCTAAATGTCCCTTTTGAATTCCTTTCAAGGTCATCATAGGCCCTTATAGTAATTCTCTTTCCTTTTGTCTATCACATCATCAGAATACCCCAATTGTTTGAAAAATTTTAAGGTAAAAATGTTCAGACCCGTACCATTATCTATCAATACTCGTTTGACAATGTTTTTATGAGCACCAACCTTTATGTAGAGAGCTTGGTTGTGGAATGTTCTTTGTGGAAGATCTTTCTCAGAAAAGACTAAATGGTTGTTGGACGTGATTTTACCAACCATGGATTGGAACTGACTAGGATCAAGGTCATTAGGAACCGATGCTTCTAATGCTTTTTCCAATATCTCCCTATGTGCAGGTGATAGTTTTAGCAGTTCTAGGATTGAGATTAAGGTTGGGGTTTTCTTCAACTGTTCCACAATGTTGCAGTCATTTGATGACTTAGTTATGGGTTTAGGAGGGGCTCCCTATAATGTAACTCTCCCTTGATGGGTATTTACATTATAGTTTTTGTCTCCACCTTGTATAGTCACTATATTTTCCCTATTGTCATCAACTTGTGAGAGGGTTCCTAAAACTGTGTCATCATACGTGTACTTAGTATTGTGGTAATCTTGGTCCTTTCCTTTGTCATTCCTTTTAGCATGGTTTGGGATTGGGTTTGTGTATATTTGAAGGTCCTTGTTTCTAGTGCGATGTTCAACATCCACTTCTCATTTGTCTATCAAGTCTTGGATGAGGTGCTTGAGTCTCATGCAATTTTTTGTTGTGTGTCTTTTAATCTTGTGGAATTTTTTGTTTGTTGTGTGTCCTTTAATCTTATGGAATTCACACAAGTCTTTCTCATTGTACCATGGTGTTATGAAGCTGGGCTCCTCATAGTTTTGGTGATCATTATTAAGTTTGATGAGGTTATTGTACTAACTTATGCATGACTATTCCAAGTGACTCACCTAGTATTGTGAACTACCTCCTTGGTTGATTGTATTGCCTTTGTTTCCCTTCTTGATTTGTTTGTTGGTTGACTACCTGATTGTTCTTGGGATAGGTAATTTGGTTATTTTGTGTACCATTTGGAACATAGCTTGTTTGTTCCACTTGCAGTTTGTTTTGAGGTTTTTTTTGTGCATTCCATAGTGCTCTAGCATCAACTACTCCATTGTTTGTAATGTTCTTGTTCTTTTCCCAAATCTTAGGTTTATCGTTTGAACTAGAGGGACTATCTTTCGATCTATTCAGTTTAAGGACTCCTCTTGCTATGAGGGCTCTCTCAATATGTAATCCCTTTTCAATGGTTTCTTCGAAGTTTGTGGGACATTACATAGTGAGTTGGTAGTTAATCTCGGGTAGGACATTTGAGATGAAGATATCTACCAATTCCTTGTTGGGGATGGCCCATTTGCATCAACTGGCTTTGTGCCTCCATCTTTGTAGGTAGGAGGTAAAGGGCTCTCCTTGACTTTGTTTAATCTTGGATAAATCTATGATGGTGATGTCTTGGTCTATGTTGAATGAGAAATGGCTTATGAATTTGCTAGATAATTCGTCAAAGGTTTTAATTCCTGGTGATAGATGAGAAAACCACTCCATAGCATGACCTATAAGGCTACGTGGAAAGAGACTCATGAGGTAATATTTGTTGTTTTTTACTTCCATACATGATACTAAAAAATTGCATACATGTTGTACTGGATCTCCTCTTCCTTTGTACTTGTCGAACTAGGGTATTTCAAAGTTTTTTGGAAATGGTAGCATAGTGATGGAAGGATCAAATGGGCATCGACATATTTCCTCGAGGGTATAGGTCTTCTTTGTTTCCCCTACCTACAAGTATGATATTCTTTGATTCGTCACCTCTAGTTGTAGTCCCATCTCATTTTTTGGTACATTTTTTTGCAAACCTTGCATGTAATAGCCTTGTTGTCCTACAACATTTGTTTGGTCATAAGTTGGATAGAATGGGGGTATTGAACCTTGGTAGCCATTTTGAACATGGGGTAGGCTAGGTCCTTGCTGAGTGTAAGGATAGTTAGCTCCTTGTTGGGGTGAATTATACTGAAGGTTACCCTATTGATGTGTTAGCGAGACACCTTGTTGGTAGTGTATATGCATAAAAATGGTCATATCCTTTAATCCTAGCATTTAATTAAATATTTATTATTTAATTTCTTTCTTTCTTAATTCCTCTACATATAAATAAATTTAATTTATTTATTTATATCATTCACCTACTTTATTCTTCCACTTTAATTAAATAAATATCATTGTTTATTTAAATTAATTATCACATTTAAGTTTAATTAAATCTTTGATTTAATTGAATTTAATTCCCTTTCTTCTAAATCAAATATTAATTAAATATTCTTATTTAATTAATTCCACATGTCACTTTCCAAATCTTAATTAAATATTTTATTTAATTAAGAATCTTCCATTTTCTCCAAATCTTAATTAAATATTTTATTTAAGTAAGAAAATCTTCCATGTCACCAATAAATGAATAATGAATTTAATAAATTCATTATTTATCTTCAAAATCTTTTCTCAATCTCACAAAAAGATGATTTTTACAATTCATCTTTATCATCTCTCATGAAAGAGGAAACAAATCCTGCTTTCTGTTTTTCTTCTATTTTTCTCTCCATTCTTCTCTAGTCTTCTCCATCTTCGACCGTTCGATCTTCCGGGATTATTACAACCGTTGATCACATCAACCAACCAGAAGGTTTTGAAAACTCTATAAATACCCCTGCGAATCCAAGCATTGGTTACACACACACACACGCACATTAGAGATAGGCGATTAGCATTTTAGCATTATTATTATCAGCTTTAGCATTCATAATTTCATAATTTTATATTCTAGAAATTATGTTTACTTTAAGCATGTTAATCATATCTTAGTATAGCATGCATTCATCTTCAAATCTTGTTCTCTAGGAAGACTATTTTTTGAGCCTAGCATACAATCTAAGAGCAAGTTGGAATCAATAAAAACACTAGAGATAGAGGATGATAAAACGACATCAAGGACAGATGACTAAGTTTTCATTCCTTTTATTTGATTTTTTGTTTTGATATAATGTCTTATTGGTGTGTTTGATTTATTGTTTTTAATCTACATTTATCATACACTTAAAATCGACCACACATTTCTAGTGCCTGTCGTGGGGCTCAAACCCACATTTTTGACATCTACTTGCAGAGTCTTTTGACAGGATTTCGCATTCTAGAGTTTGGCTTCATGGAAAATTTCACATTTTAGCGCATTTGTGGGTTATTTTAGCACATCCAAGACTTCTTTCAGCACTTTTTAGGTCTTTCGGTGCACCCGGGAACTGTTTCAGTGCATTTGACAATTTCTTTAGTGCATATAGGGAACATAATAGCGCATCCATTTAGCTCACTTCATTTAAAATTGTCTAAAAAAAATTGCATTCTTAGATTAGCGCATTTATGATTTCTTTTAGCGCATTTAAGGTTTTCTGCAGTGCTTATGGGGTTTCTTTTAGTGCATTAATTGTTTGTTTTAGCGCATATGTATGATCTTTTAGTGCATGTAGGTTGTAACTAAATGAAGTTCTGAGTCTGATGCCTTCTGCAGATAGAGCTTTTTTTTCTGGCTTAAAAAGAAGCAACCCTAGGGTAGTCACATCAATTTAAAATGAACCAATCCTAGGATAGACATGGAATTTAAAATGAAGCAATCCTAGGGTAGTCACCACACATTGATTTTTCAGTTAAAATGAATCCAATGCTTGTTGTGAAGCAACATCTTCACATAGATTAAATCATTGTCATTTGGGCTCTAAAAAGAACACTGTCTGCTTTGTTTTTGGCAATAGGTCTATTCTCTCCCCTTAATTGGGTGATCAGAATACCAGACTTGCCTTTTCAATTTTTGCAATTTTAATGCTTTACTACATCCTGTAGAGGGCCTGCTCTTGTGGGAAAAAGTACTCACCCAAGAGGAACAACCCAAGTGGGTTCAAACCAAAGCCAGGTTTTTCCACCCCACTATAAAATTTAAAGAAAATCTGGGGAAACCCACTTTTTCCAGTAGTGTGCAAGATAACCATCCCCAAAGCCTTTGTTCTAAAGGTTGGGAGGTCTCTTGAGGGAGTTTATTATTGCCACACCGAACATAAACCCTTACTACGAACCTAGTGTAGTAGCCAACTGTGTCAATTTCTGAACATCCTAATAATCACAGTGCAAGGGGAGGGAAGAATCTTCCCCCAAGACACTCACCATATAACTGTCAAGGACCATTTGCTCAAGGGATCTGGCATCCACTTCCATCACTCTAAGTGCGCACCTGGAAAAGACAAAAACATGGGCGCCCCTTCGGGGGTGACACGACTATGTGAGTCGACGCAGTTCTAAGATGTGGGCTATGGTTATTGTTACATTTTCTTCACCTCAACTCAAATGGAGGAGATGGCTGATTATTATTTGCTATAAAGTGGAATTGAAGATTTTTTTTAAATGTTGTTTTGCATTACTTTGTGCATTTGAGTAACAGTTATGCATTTTTGAAGTTATGAGTTTGCAGAGTGCCATTCAGAAGTTGCAGTTTTAAAAGAAATACACAATTGAGTACATGTGCCAAATAGCATTTCAAATGCTTTTATTCATTTTGAAAAGAACTCATATTTTACAAGGCTTCATTTGATTTCACAATCAGAATAGTATTACAACACTGCATAAAATGCATTTTCTTTTCAATCAAAAAGCGAAATTTAAATCAAACATCCACACAAGCCGTCGATATAACTATAACTGTTCCAATACATTTCTAACAGCACAATGTACTACTGAAGATGCGAAAGGAAAACACATAAGCAACAGCATAGTCACCATTGCCTATTATCGACACTTGATGATTGAATGGTGCACTTCGCCATCTCAATCTTCGTCAACATGTAAGAGGAAAGGAGGGGTGTCAGTGGCTCCGACTATGATATAACTCATATGATGCACCTACAATAGTACAGTATACTATGAGCAATGCATTGAAACAATCAGAAGAAAATCAAATGCAATATGAAGAAGTGAACTGAAATAGAAGTATCAACGTCATAATCAACATGTTCTTTTTTTTATGCTAACACCGTTTGTTTCCTTGTGCAGGTATAGGTTAAGTCATGGATCTGAACATTATTCGAAGACCAAGCATGTGGAGTAAAATGGGCTCCCACAAGGGTAGAGCCCGGCATGCTGCCCAATGCATTTAATGGGCTGATTTTGAAAGATTTTTCATCATATACATCAAACAAAGTGAAATACAACTGAAAGAGTAAAACGGAGTTATCCATCAAGTAACGAAACTAAATGTGCATTCATAACGATCAGCATTTCTTTCTGAAGGCTACAGGTGAACAGTGAGTTTAGTTCACTTAAGGAATTTAACAGAATGCATTTGCATCAGAATTGTTGAATTACTTCCTTTTATGTGTTGATTATAATCATATGTCATGTGAGTTTCAATTCATTATTTCTCTTTTGGATAGTGAACAGGCATACATATGCCTTAATGATTTGTTCTATTTTTCATCATCAAAGAGAGCAGTTTCTGAAAACATTTTGAGCAGTGAAATATAAAAATGCATGAAGAGTACCATGTTGCTCATGAATACAAATAAAGACAGTGCACCTGAGTGTTAGACCAATTTCTAGTTATGAGTTGACTAGTGAAGAGATACTACATTATCAATGGTAATAATAAAGTGATCTTTTCATAAAAATAATAGAGGAGCAGTGTTGCAGTCCAAGAACAAAAGGTAAAGCCTCTACAGAATTCAAATAAAGGAAATGACAGTTGTTGTGTTAAAGTTTAGTACTATTTTTTAAGAGCTTCAAGAAAGACAGTGAACTCATTTTGATAATGCCTCAAAAGGGATCGTGTGTCGATGATTAGTCAAGGACAACAATCAAATATGATGTTCTTTCATTTTGTTTTTTGTGAGTTTAAGGTGTCAAGCAAGATGTCACTTGTAATTGGTCAAGCCATGAATTAAATATGACAAATATGAAGGATGTTGATCATTTCCAGATTATTTAGTCAAGGTCTTAACAGAATAGTGAGGTAAGGTTGTTGTCATATCTACAAGATGAGCACATAGTGCTGTAAGAGATCATAATGGGATGTTCAAATTTGAGCTTAATACACATATGAAGTTTTGAATGCAAAATAGGTCTTTAATATTTTTAGTACCTAGAGAGTACTCTCAGAAAGTGAATATTGGTTTTTCATGTTAAAGGCTAGTCTCTTGTTCTATGTCGATAACAATTTTGTAATTGAGCTCAGGTATTATTAATATCAAGAAGGTTACATAAATACAAATGTCACTGGTTATTTGAGTCAAGATCTGCAAGTACACAGCTTATCACTATTTGCAAGCAAATAAAGGAGGTCGCGTTCTATCAAAAATTAAGAAAGTATGCTTTTGTTTTGAAAATCTCCAAACCCATGATAGTATTTTGTTTCAAAATTTTAGGTTAAGATTCTGGTTCTGGGTAGAGTTTATAATCTATAAATGAATTTACAGTTTCTAATTTTCCAAATACCCACATGAGAATTCGGTTTCAAAAGTGCAGAGAGAGAAATAATTAAGATTTTTAGTGTATCCTTTTTATCTACAAGAGCTCTTGCCGAAAACACATTGTCTTGGCGACTAGGAAGCATAAAGAGTTTCGGCCAGACACAGGCTCTCTACAAGAGGTTTCTTCGAAAGTAGTATGTTATGGCGACATTCATAAAACAGAAACCAGCTTCATAAAGTTTTCAAACTGGTGGTCGAGATTCAGAGGGACAAAAAACTTGATAATTTCCAATACCCACATGAGTTATCCATGAAAATGGTAGTATGACCACTAATGTGAAGGATTCTGTGATAGATCGAGCTCAAGAAAGAAGGGGATAGACTTCTTTTTAGAAAATTCAAAATACCCACATGTGGGTTTATTTTCAAAATACAGAAAAATGGTGTTTCCTTTAGAAATTTCAAGTACCCATTTTCAGGGTTGGTGTCACAATGCAGAAAAAGATCAATTACAGAGATACCCATGTGAAATCTAGAAAAGATGGCAGGAATATACAACAAGCGTGAGCTACAGATTTTAGTTGAAATACAGAGAAAGTAAAATACAATTTTTTTTAACTTTCTGTCATACCCACAAGCCGAAATGTTACCAAATTGACATAATGGAAGTTTTCCATTCTGGGTCAAGCTAGAATTCAAAAGAAAGTTGCTTTCTACAATGCTCTTTTGGCACGGCCTGTACATGGCCAGAGGAATCATGAAATAAAGATAGCTTTTAGAGTTTCTACAAAGCAAAGGAAATTACCAGTTTGAATTTTGATTAAGTCTAAAGCCGCGGCCATAGCTTCCTCTTTAGCTTCCCAAGGCAGGGATTCGAGTTTCCAAGTGGTGGTTGAGTTCCTATGATGAGTATGATACACAGTGGGGAACACACAGAAATATAATATGAGGTGACAGTAAAGTATATTAGCCACGGCTTTAAGGCCGAAATGAGTAGAATACAAAGCCAAAATGGAGGCCATAAGACCATTAAACTAAGCTTAACTTTGCACGGTAAAAGAGAACCAGAATTCAAGTCGAGCTTTCATGGAGTGGACAATGGAGTCAAGCTCGAACTCATGGTAGCATGAGAAGTCAAAAGAATAGAAGTCAGAAAAAAACTTATGCAGACCGCACCTTAGGGCTTTCTGAGGCTCGAAATAATGAAGTGGAAAAGTTATTTCGCCATGGGAAAAAGACTTACTCATTGAAGATTCGGTCAACTGGAGAACAGAGGAGGATTTCTGTGCACACGGGCTCGAATCCAACACCATCATGGCGGTAGTTTTTCTCAGGCAGAGTTTCCTTCTCCGCAAGTCACGAGTGCGAAATGGTGATAATTAGGGTTTTACCCTATTTTGTTCAAATCCCTAATTTGAACATGATGAACTTTCTAGAATTTCCATTCAAATACACATGTCAAATATCAAGTGGTGGCCGAACCCATAATGTTTTCCTTGTGACTTATCAAAACCTAAGTCTAATTTTAATATTCATGAAGGCTGAATTCTATGCTTGAGAGATGCCTTAAATATTGAAGGCTTATTGTTTTGCCTTAGGGGAATGGGTTTATGCCTTAGGTATTATTTTAAATGAAGAGGCAATTAGGAGAAATTTGTGAATGACTTGTGCCTAATGCCATGTTTTTTTAGGGTTTCTTATTTTTAATTGATTTTAAAGAAATCAATTGGAGTTGTGATGAGGAGATAACGATGACATATGTATTTTTTCGATTTTTTGAGAAAATCAGAATGATATCTTGGAGAAATAAATAGTTTTATTTTTGCAAAAGATTTCAAATCTTTGAGTTGCAAAAATAGGGCAAATTGTAGAAATCTGCATCTTGTAAAGTAGAAGCATAAAGCGATGTTTTTATAAATTGCTTTATGTTTTCTTGCTATTTTTACTAGATCTTTGACTATTTTTCTTCTTGGTCGGATTCCAGATTTATCCTGGAGAGATAAGGTCTTTTTTGTGCTTTTAAAGCAAGATTTTCCTATTTTTAGAGGCTTGACAGTATAATCAAAAAGGCCTTGTGCTTTTTTCTGCTTTAAAGCAATTTTTGAGTTTGTTTGAGGCCTTTTTTCCTGGAGCTTTTTCTGAGCTCGGATTAGGGTTTCCTTGAGAGTTGTTTTGATTGATTTAGTTTTTCAACTCTCCATTCTCATCAGTTCAGATCAGTTTCTTGCCCTTACTCATTTCGGGGAGCTTGTAAACCTTTTGATAC
Source organism: Sequoia sempervirens (assembly GCA_007258455.2). Classification (NCBI taxonomy): domain Eukaryota; kingdom Viridiplantae; phylum Streptophyta; class Pinopsida; order Cupressales; family Cupressaceae; genus Sequoia; species Sequoia sempervirens. Next base: position 420,512,048 of record VDFB02086081.1, read on the forward strand.
TCAGTTTGATCATATTGATACTCTTTCAATTTTAATAGAGCAGCAGATTTCTCCTTCTTAATTTCTGTCTCAAACTTTGTAATAGCAATCTGATGTACTTGTGTTTTCAAATTGAAATCCTCTTATGTCTTGTTGTTATAGGTTGTGTTTCAGAATTTCATGTTTCAAGTTGCATGTTGTGTTTGCTTTCATATCTTCATGCAAATTATTAATGAGATATGTGCCAATGAGATTGTGAGGATTACTATAATAGAGAAATTGTTATGAGCGATTAGGTTTGAATCCTTATAAGTTTGGTGAATCATCTTTTAGAAATAGGTTTTTATGTTCAATTATCCTTCATCCCTTTCCTCAGAAGTTGTTTTAGAATAGAATTCATCATTCGGAGAACTAGCTCACCCTGGAGATTCCTCTTTCACATAAGATCACCCACATCTGAAAGAGGTTTCCATGTTTCAGTAGTTTGCTGAATATTGCATTCAGCAGGGTGCAAAACTATTGATAACAGTTTTTGGCACGCTCGGTGGGACTCTGAAAATCAATTTCAGAGAAGTTTTAATCCTTTAAGGTTGTTGTTTGGTGTATGCAGCAAGTTATTCAGCCTTTTGGAGGCGCTTTTCAATATACTTGGCGACTCTGTTCTCTGATTTTCAAGCAGATCCAGTGTGAACAACGCACAAAAGAACACATACTGAAGGATCGGGTGTTCCCTTCAGAATTATCAACCTTTGGAGGCATAGTCATCAAACACCATGGCGACTCCGAGAAGCCTTTTCTGGTTTCAAAATGATCAAGTGTTGGTATGTTGTTAGAGATTCTAAGTTTTGCTCGTTTTTAGCCTTTAGATGAAAAAATATGTCAATATTTCATGGGCATGCATCATATCACCTGTCATACCATGAAGATACTGCTTACTCGTCTCCATATCAGCCACATTCACATAATCATGTTACTGATTCTAGTTCCATGGCTTTTCAAATCCAGCATGCGCAGTATACTTGCCACCCACCCACCCCTGCTCATTATTCACCTCAGCCCTCCTATGTTAAAAATCAGTCCCAAGAGATCGAAAACTTGAGTTTCAGAGAAATAAGGTTGAACTATGAAAGGAAAATGAGCCAAATAGATCAGAAGGAGGAGATGGAAAGTATAAAAAACACGCTGCTCGATTACATGAATCAGCTCATGGAGATCAAGAAGCAGTATGAGTATAATCAGCAGCAGGAGGAGCTGGCTTATCAAGCCTATCTTCATGATCAGGAGCTGGAGACCCAAAGAGCACAGTTTGAGGAGGATTTAGAGAGAGAGGCAGCCGTATAGACAAATATTTTACTTGCTCGGTGTCAAAAGTTAGAATCCCAAATAGCTCCTGTCAATTCTGAACATCCTATTCAAGAAGAGGTTCGTAAATTCAAGTTTCCAAGTTTTATGAAAACTGAGCCTCCTAACCTGACTAAAATCAAAATTCCTAGCTTTAGAGATTTTTCACCTTTGCAAGAATCTAGGTTAGAACTTTCTGAACCTGTGAGCACTCAAGACCAGTTCATTAGGAAGCAACCCCCTTTCCTCCAGGAAACTCCAAAAATCCCACAAGTTTCCCAGCCAAATAATTCTGATTGTCCCGTCACTATTGAGGACAGATCTATTGACTCAGAAAATGACTCATCATTCACCATAATGGAGGAAGCTGGAAGAGTGAATTTATTGCATATAGCTATGGAGGAATATCACTTGCAACAACGAAAGATTGAACGAGAAGAACCTTGTTTTGTGGAGGATGATGGAAGGCTGTGAGAGGAACAATTGGTTCAACATGCAGAGCAGGCAGTTTCTACTGATTGCACTCCTTTCTCAGCTGAGCCTAAGAGTGTTGCTTGTGCAGAGGAAGTTCATTCTTTGGACCAGCAGAATATCGATGATTATTTCGAGGTATCCAGTTGGTACAGCAATAAAGAATACCCAGAAGGTCAAGAGAAGTTGCTGCAGGAGATAGAGGAGGCTGTGTTTGAGGAACCAAAGGTTCAAGATCAACAAATGGCCGACAGCTTTCAAGTTCTGCCTGATTTGTTCAATGAGTTACCATTTTTTGTGGATAACAAAATAAGCATCCCTTAGTTTACACCCATCCTAGCTCTAGAGCAATGGAAAGAAGTTCAAAGTTATGATGTTTCGATACCTCAGAAGAGTTGCAGTGATGATGAAAATAGTTCTCTTCCACAAAAAACTGAAAGTGAGAGGGAGGACGACACGTTTTGGGATGATCTTGAGGATTTTGTTTCAAATTTAGATACTAAATGCTCATCTTTGGAGGGAGATGGCGTGAGGCAGCAGTTTGAGGAGACAATAGGGGCTGTCCAAACTCGAACTGAGGAGAGCATAGCTATCGAATGTCAAATCCCGATAAGCATGATGCAACAGTTCAAACAGAACGAGATCAAGCTGCGCATAAGCATGATGTTGTTGTATGAGGTAATGGTCTTGATATCTTTATAGGTTTTCAAGAAACTAGTTTGGAGGACACCTCAAAGCCTGATATGCATACGGAGGATAATGATGGGACCCACGAGAACCTATACACTAATATAATTGATGAGTTTTGCACAAGGTTGGGTGATCTGTTTTCAAACGATCCTCGTCAGAAGGATGAGATCGAAGTAGTAAGTAACAAGCAAGGAACCAAAGGGGCAAGTTCTGGTTTCACCCTTTCGAGAGGCTGCCCCATCAAACATCTAGCTAGGATTGTTGGCAAGATCCAAGGGATTTCTAGTACACCTAAGGATGAGGTGGCAATCGAGGAGCAGCAAGTCCCACTTTGTCATTTTGAGAAAACAAGAGGTATGCTTGATCAGTTTCACATGATCTACGTCTTTGATTGTAATTTACCAGTTGCAGTACGACAATGTATGGGGAGTGTCTTCATTTTTCATCTCTTACTGAAAATTTGTGAACATGCAAAGTACCCTCAGTTGATTAGGAGAGGCAGTTATTTTTCAAAGCCTGTAAACGGTTTTGTTTGAGTACCTTTTTGCTGGTTAGAGTAGGTTAGAGTTAGTAGTTTGCAAATAAGTGTGTTTCGCACATTTCATTTCAGTAGTTTGCTTCCTCTAAGCGCTATTGCGCATTGTTTTGTCGGCCATCAGGGCCTGTTAGTTTGCTTTCAATTTTGTTTCGTTTTCTTGCTATTGTTTCGAGTGTTGATGTTCAATTTCAGAGTTTCAAGAAGGGGCAGACTTGACTCCGCGCCCAATGAATTATTTTGAAGGCCACTGATCTATGCTTAGCAGGCAAGCATATAGCGGAAGTCGCCAAAATGTTACATTTTGTTGGCCTCAGCTCAAATGGAGGAGCTGGCTGATTATTATTTTCTATAAAGTGGAATTGCAGATTGTTTTTAAATGTTATTTCGCATTACTTTGTGCATTTGAGTAACAGTTATGCATTTTTGAAGTTATGAGTTTGTAGAGTGCCATTCAGAAGTTGCAGTTTTAAAAGAAATACAAAATTGAGTACATGTGCCAAATAGCACTTCAGATGCTTTTACTCATTTTGAAAAGAACTCATATTTTACAAGGCTTCATTTGATTTCACAATCAGAATAGTATTACAACATTGCATGAAATGCATTTTCTTTTCAATCGAAAAGCAAAATTTAAATCAAAGATCCACACAAGCCATGGATATAACTATAACTGTTCCAATACATTTCTAACAGCACAATGTACTACTGAAGATGCAAAAGGAAAACACATAAGTAACAGCATAGTCATCATTGCCTATTATCAACGCTTGATGATTGAATGGTGCACTTCGCTGTCTCAAGCTTCGTCGACCTGTAAGAGGAAAGGAGGGGTGTCAGTGGCTCCGACTATGATATAACTCATATGATGTACCTACAATAGTACATAATACTATGAGCAATGCATTGAAACAATCAAAAGAAAATCAAATGCAGTATGAAGAAGTGAACCGAAATAGAAGTATCAACGTCATAATCAACATGTTCTTTTTTTTATGCTAACACTGTTTGTTTCCTTGTACAGGTATAGGTTAAGTCATGGAGCTGAACATTATTCAAAGACCAAGCATGTGGAGTAAAACGGGCTCCCACAAGGGTAGAGCCCAGCATGCTACCCGATGCATTTAATGGGCTGATTTTGAAAGATTTTTCATCATATACATCAAACAAAGTGAAATACAACTGAAAGAGTAAAACGGAGTTATCCATCAAGTAACGAAACCAATTGTGCATTCATAACGATCAGCATTTCTTTCTGAAGGCTACAGGTGAACAATGAGTTTAGTTCACTTAAGGAATTTAACAGAATGCATTTGCATCAGAATTGTTGAATTACTTCGTTTTCTGTGCTGATTATAATCATATGTCCTGTGAGTTTCAATTCATTATTTCTCTTTTGGATAGTGAACATGCATACATATGCCTTAATGATTTGTTCTATTTTTCATCATCAAAGAGAGTAGTTTCTGAAAACATTTTGAGCAGTGAAATATAAAAATGCATGAAGAGTATCATGTTGCTCATGAATACAAATAAAGACAGTGCACCTGAGTGTTAGACCAATTTCTAGTTTCGAGTTGACTGGTGAAGAGATACTGCATTATCAATGGTAATAATAAAGTGATCTTTTCAGAAAAATAACAGAGGAGCAGTGTTGCAGTCCAACAACAAAAGGTAAAGCCTCTACAGAATTCAAATAAAGGAAATGACAGTTGTTGTGTTAAAGTTTAGTACTATTTTTTAAGAACTTCAAGAAAGACATTGAACTCATTTTGATTATGCCTCAAAAGGGATCATGTGTTGATGATTAGTCAAGGACAACAATCAAATATGATGTTCTTTCATTTTTTTTTCTGTGAGTTTAAGGTGTCAAGCAAGATGTCACTTGTAATTGGTCAAGCCATGAATTAAATATGACAAATATGAAGGATGTTGATCATTTCCAGATTATTTAGTCAAGGTCTTAACAGAACAGTGAGGTAAGGTTGTTGTCATATCTACAAGATGAGCACATAGTGCTGTAAGAGATCATAATGGGATGTTCAAATTCGAGCTTAATACACATATGAAGTTTTGAATGCAAAATAGGTCTTTCAGATTTTTAGTACCTGGAGAGTACTCTCAGAAAGTGAATATTGGTTTTTCATGTTAAAGGCTAGTCTCCTGTTCTATGTCGATAACATTTTTGTAATTGAGCTCAGGTATTATTAATATCAAGAAGGTTACATAAATACAAATTTCATTAGTTATTTGAGTCAAGATCTGCAAGTAAGTACACAACTTATCACTATTTGCAAGCAAATAAAGGAGGTCGAGTTCTGTCAGAAATTAAGAAAGTATGCTTTTGTTTTGAAAATCTCCAAACCCATGATAGTATTTTGTTTCAAAAGTTCAGGTTAAGATTCCAGTTTTGGGTAGAGTTTATAATCTATAAATGAATTTACAGTTTCTAATTTTCCAAATACCCACATGAGAATTCAGATTCAAAAGTGCAGAGAGAGCAATAATTAAGATTTTCGGTGTGGCCTTTTTATCTACAAGAGCTCTTACCGAAAACACATTGTCTTGGCGACTAGGAAGCATGAAGAGTTTCGGCCAGACACATGCTCTCTACAAGAGGTTTCTTCGAAAGTAGTATGTTATGGCGACATTCATAAAACAGAAACTAGCTTCATAAAGTTTTCAAACTGGTGGTCAAGATTCAAAGGGACAGAAAACTTGATAATTTCCAATACCCACATGAGTTATCCATGAAAACGGCAGTATGACCACTAATGTGAAGGATTTTGTGATAGATCAAGCTCAAGAAAGAAGGGGATAGACTTCTTTTTAGAAATTTCAAAATACCCACGTGTGGGTTTATTTTCAAAATACAAAAAAATGGTGTTTCCTTCAGAAATTTCAAGTACCCATTTTCAGGGTTGGTGTCACAATGCAGAAAAAGATAAATTACAGAGATACCCATGTGAAATCTGGAAAAGATGGCAGGAATATACAACAAGCGCGAGCTACAGATTTTAGTTGAAATACAGAGAAAGTAAAATATAGTTTTTTTTAACTTTCTGTCATACCCACAAGCCGAAATGTTACCAAATTGACATAATGGAAGTTTTCCATTCTAGGTCAAGCTAGAATTCAAAAGAAAGTTGCTTTCTATAGTGCTCTTTTGGCACGGCCTGTACATGGCCAGAGGAATCATGAAATAAAGATAGCTTTTAGAGTTTCTACAAAGTAAAGGAAATTACCAGTTTGAATTTCTGATTAAGTCTAAAGTCACGGCCATAGCTTCCTCTTTAGCTTCCCAAGGCAGGGATTCAAGTTTCCAAGTGGTGGCCGAGTTCCTATGATGAGTATGATACACAATGGGGAACACACAGAAATACAATATGAGGTGACAGTAAAGTATATTAGCCACAGCTTTAAGGCCGAAATGAGCAGAATACAAAGCCAAAATGGAGGCCATAAGACCATTAAACTAAGCTTACCTCTACATGGTAAAAGGGAACCAGAATTCAAGTCGAGCTTTCATGGAGTGGACAATGGATTCAAGCTCGAACTCATGGTAGCATGAGAAGTCAAAAGAATAGAAGTTAGAAACAAATTTATGCAGACCGCGCCTTAGGGCTTTCTGAGGCTCGAAATAATGAAGTGGAAAAGTTATTTCGCCATGGGAAAAAGACTTACTCATTGAAGATTCGGTCAACTGGAGAACAGAGGAGGATTTCTGTGCACATGGGCTCGAATCCAACACCATCATGGCGGTAGTTTTTCTCAGGCAGAGCTTCCTTCTCCGCAAGTCACAGGTGCGAAATGGTGATAATTAGGGTTTGACCCTATTTTTTTCAAATCCCTAATTCGAACATGATGAACTTTCCAGAATTTCCATTCAAATGCACATGTCAAATATCAAGTGATGGCCGAACCCATAATGTTTTCCTTGTGACTTATCAAAACCTAAGTTTAATTTTAATATTCATGAAGGCCGAATTCTATGCTTGAGAGATGCCTTAAATATTGAAGGCTTATTGTTTTGCCTTAGGAGAATGGGTTTATGCCTTAGGTATTATTTTAAATGAAGAGGCAATTAGGAGAAATTTGTGAATGACTTGTGCCTAATGCCATGTTTTTTTAGGGTTTCTTATTTTTAATTGATTTTAAAGAAATCAATTGGAGTTGTGATGAGGAGATAACAATGACATATGTATTATTTTGATTTTTTGAGAAAATCAGAATGATATCTTGGAGAAATAAGCAATTTTTTTTTTGCAAAAGATTTCAAATCTTTGAGTTGCAAAAATATGGCAAATTGTAGAAATCTGCATCTTGTAAAGCAGAAGCATAAAGCGATGTTTTTATAAATTGCTTTATGTTTTCTTGCTATTTTTAGCAGATCTTTGACTATTTTTCTTCTTGGTCGGATTCCAGATTTATCCTAGAGAGATAAGGTCTTTTTTGTGCTTTTAAAGCAAGATTTGCCTATTTTTAGAGGCTTGACAGTATAATCAAAAAGGCCTTGTGCTTTTTTCTGCTTTAAAGCAGTTTTTGAGTTTGGTTGAGGCCTTTTTTCCTAGAGCTTTTTCTGAGCTCGGATTAGGGTTTCCTTGAGAGTTGTTTTGATTGATTTAGTCTTTCAACTCTCCATTCTCATCAGTTCAGATCAGTTTCTTTCCCTTACTCATTTCGGGGAGCTTTTAAACCTTTTGATACTCAGTTTGATCAGATTGATACTCTTTCAATTTTAATAGAGCTTCTGATTTCTCCTTCTTATTTTCTATCTCAAACTTTGTAATAGCAATCTGATGTACTTGTGTTTTCAAATTGAAATCCTTTTATGTCTTGTTGTTATAGGTTGTGTTTCAAAATTTCATGTTTTAGGTTGCATGTTGTGTTTGCTTTCAGATCTTCATGCAAATTATTAATGAGATATGTGCCAATGAGATTCTAAGGATTATTGTAATAGAGAAATTGTTATGAGCGATTAGGTCTAAATCCTTATAAGTTTGGTGAATCATCTTTTAGAAATAGGTTTTTATGTTCAGTTATCCTTCATCCCTTTCCTCAGAAGTTGTTTTAGAGTAGAGGTCATCATTCGGAGAACTAGCTCACCCTGGAGATTCCTCTTTCACATAAGATCACCCACATCTGAAAGAGGTTTCCATGTTTCAATAGTTTGCTAAATATTGCATTCAGTAGGGTGCAAAACTATTGATAACAGTTATTATGATGACCTACATGAGTACTAAGAGTGAGTCTGCCTGAATTGTTATTTATGTGCAAAACCTATGAAAACACTATTTGAAAAAAAAAAAATTGAACATACACTTGATATTTAGTATAGGGCTTAAAAACAATTGTTTTCAAAGTGTTTGTTGTGTTTTCAATCACATTAATTCAAATAAAAGATCATCCAAAATGAACATGCAAAATTTCAGCTGAAACTACTGAAAACTGTTCGGAAAACTACTTTGGAAAACTATTTTAGCGCATCTAGGGTATATCTTAGCACAAATGAGGTTTGTTCTAGTGCATCCACTGGTTAGTTTAGTGCATTTAAAGCATGTTTTCGTGCATTGAGTGTTCTAGCGCATAGGCTGAATATTTTGTAAACAGTTTTTGGTCACTGTCAAAACATTTTTCTATAGCGCATCTGAGGCATATTGTAGCGCATCTGAGGTCTATTGTAGTGCATTTGACTATTTCTCTAGCGCATATGCCTATTTTTGCAATGCATATTGGGCACAGAGTAGTGCATCTTTCACTTTCCAGAATTTTTGCTTTTGACAAATCTGAGTTTGTAACATCTTCAGTCCCGTAGCATCTTGACATTTCTCCCATACTTAGAGAGTGGAAATCAACCAATTTTTTTAGGAAATTGATTGCCAATAGGATCAAGAAACCCAAGAAACATTTAGGTTACAAGAAAACCTTGCAACGAAGAAATTTTTTGTATAAAATTTGAAATGTCTTGCTCCATTACTGTGAGTTTATCCATAGGTACCAATATTTTGTTAGGAGATTTACTGACGAGTAGGTTGTAGAGCCTTTATATTCCCGAGCCTATTTCCAAAGAAGAGTTATATCACAATGACACAATCACAATCAACCTCTCAGATTTGATTATCTACCACAACCTTCCATTGAATATCCAACACATCCCAGCCAAATCCTTCAGTGATCTTAACTAGGTTATTTGATATACTTAATCATTCTTCAAAAACAAGGATCAAATCTTAAAAGTGCACCTTTCAAGCAAATTTATGATTATTGATTCAACTTCCCCAATAGGATTCTGATATCCTTCATCATTGGAAGCCACAATCAATAATTAGGAATGTCTTTGATCATATCATAAGATTTTCATCTTATCAGATCAAAATATCATCATTTTTGCACTTATCAAACTATGATCTAAGTTTAGGGGAACATTTCGAAATCATATGCCTATTTTACAAGATCTCAATACAATAAGCTAAAAGAGGACATTCAACAAGAAGATTATACTCGAAGAACTCAAGAAGAAGGTGAGAGTAGTAATCCCCTTTATAGTGTGAGTCATAATCCCCTTTTCGACAACAACATGGATAAAAGAGAAAAAAATTGTTCCCCTTCAACAGAGACATGAGCAGAACTCCTGTAGATAGTGATGATGAATGAGATGAAGAACATCAACATAGAGAGGCTAAGCAAGATCCCAAATTTCACAAATCCTTAGATAAGATTTTAGAGTGCAACAAAGAGAATTATTTCTTGTATTTGGCTGACAAAGGAGCTAAATTGCCTCATGATTTTGATACTGAGAACTTAAAGAGAAGTCTTGATGAAACACCCTTGTCTGATCTTAGTGCCTTATCTCAAAAAATTAAGGCACTTCAAGGACAAATGAAATACATGCAAGGGGGAACCACAATGAAGACATATGCTCTTGATGACATCTATCCTTATCCTTTTGACCAACATCTCAACATGATCCCATTTCCCAAACATTGTGAAATCCCAAATTTTGATCATTATAATGGAAAATTGAATCCAATCGATCATATTAGAGACTTCTGAAATATGACTTTAGAGTTTTCCCATGAGGATACATACTTGATGCATTTGTTTCCTAGGAGTCTTGGAGGCTAATCTATGGAATGGCTATCAAAAATCACACCGCCTGTCAAGACATTTGAGGAATTGATTAATGATTTCATATCACAATATTCCTACAACATACAATATCAAATAACCATGATTGATCTATGCAAGGCTAAACAGAAACCTGGTGAACCATTCATTACATTTCTTCATAGATGGAGAAGATTTTTTGCTAGATACCCATGTCATGTTCCTGAAAAGGAAAAGATCACCACTTTCATAAACAACTTAGATCAAGAGATGAGCTATCGTCTTAATCTTCATTGTCCTCCCTCTTTTCAAAAATTGATTGAAAATGCCATCTTCATTGAAAGTGCCTTAATCCAGAGAGGGATAATAAAACTTGACAAGGACAATCCTAGCTCTTCAAATCACCACAACCACAAGTCTAAGTTTTGGACTCATAACAAAAAAGTGGTAAATGATGGTGTTGTAGATGCAAATCATTTCTTTACTAAGCCATTTGTTCTTAGTACTCCAAGTACTCCTCACAACAATAACTATAACAACGTCAACTCAGTCACAAATCAAGGAAACAATCCTCCTCTTCTGAGGAATAATGTGAATCAAACTTTTACTCCCAATCAAGGGAATTCCAACAATCAAGGTTACCATGGAAACAATAACAACAACAATGCCTTAGGAAATACCCCGAACACAAATCCACAATGATCTTCATTCTTCTCTAGCAAAAGAAATTTTACTCCACTAGGTCAATCTTTAGAATCTACATTCAAAGAGTTGATGGCTAAAAATGATCTTACTTTTCCGCCTCAAAGCAACTTTGAACCCAGTGTGAAGCCTCCATCATGGAATGATGCATACTATTTTGATTATCATCGGTGCAAGGGCCATCACACAAATAATTGTCAAGCCCTGAAAAATGTCATCCAAGACTTAATCAAAAATGGCACCATCACAATAGACGGACACCAATAATCAAACGAAGGCCACCAAGCATTTCGCAACCCTTTTCCCAACTATCAAAAGGGTGTCTTCTTGAAAATTTTTGAATCATATCAACGATAATATAATCAACCATATCTACATTGACAATGAGCAGGTCAATGTTATAAAAGTTAAGGAAAAGATGGAATATAGACAAGTCAACGTAACAACAAAGGCACAAGCTAAAGTTGTCTTAAAGGGAGCTTCTTCAAAATCCATTGTGCCCCTACCTCAACATCAATATGACTTAGTCAATCAACTTGGAAAAACTCCTGCTCAGATTTCTATCTTAGAACTCCTGAAGATTTCCCCAGACAACAAGGAAATTCTAGAAAAGGCCCTCATTGAAAAAATTGTATCCACTGATCTAGATGTGGACTGATTTCAAGCCATGGTGGGACACTTTTCCTCATGCACATTTCTCTCATTCTTTGAGAAAGATGATGTTTCCATGACACATCCCCATAACTCATCACTATACTTAGAAGTCATGATCCACAAGTTTCGTATCAGACGCGTCCTAATAGATGGAGGTGCTAGTTTGAACATATGTACCATGAAGTTAGTTTAGGCTTTAGGATTTTCTGAGGACTACATTGATCCCAAAAGGAATATTACTATTAAATCCTATGATGATGAGGAAATAGCGTCCAAGGGTTTAATCATGTTGTCAATCAGAGTGGGACCCATTATCAAGAATACTTTATGTCAAGTGTTAGACCATGATCTTGCATATAACATCTTGTTGGGTCATCCATGGATCCACTAAATGTAATATGTCTCATCCACATATCATCAATGTCTTAAGTTTCCTTATGATAGACAAGAGATCACAATACTAGCTGATAATTCAAATAGTCAGACTTCTACCAACATCAAAGCTAGTCAAGATACTTTGGTTCCCAACAATCGGGAAGCTCTTACTAGTGCTTCTCCCAAGGTTGATACACAAATCAGTCAGTTAACCAAAAGCTTTGAAAAGCAACTATGATTCAAGTAAAATGGAGTTGGGGAGTACTCTCTCTATCTTGCTAATCTTCTTACATCGCCTCGGTCACATGGGAAACCTTCTATCACACATCAGATATATGTAGCATCAACATCAACGCAACCACCAACATAGCCAAGTACAAAATTTAATGGACAATTTATCAAAGAAAAATTCCCCATGGAAGATCCTAAGGATAGAGAAGTTCTAAAGTGGCTCTATAAAGATGAAGATGAAACAGTTCTCAATGTCAAGATACCAACTAACCAATATGGTAAAGGTATTCAATCATACAAAAGATGGGCTATGATGGTAATGGTCCTATCGGAAAGAGAAAATGAGTAGTTGAGCCTATTCACCTTCCAGGATTTTCCACAAAAGATAAAATAGGACTAGGCTATGATACTAACTCAAGGGAAAGAGCATCCAAGTAGTTGCATGATACTGTCCTCGCATTGCAAGAAGGTTCCAATATAAGAGAAGCATGTTTGACAACAATTCAGAATTTCATGGATAATAACTTTAACACTAAATCTAGTGAATATGAATGGGACACCATCTACAATGATGACTTTTGGAGGGACAAAAAGGTTGATGTGATACACAAGTATACCCCAACTCTAATCAAAGGTGAAGGGTCAGGGTCCCAACCGCAAGAATTTGAACTACAAGGTGACTATGATTCTAGTGATACTGAGTCAGATTTAAATGAACAAGACTATCGTGAGAACAGTATCATCATTGATCTGCCTCATACCTTGGATCCTATAGACAACTCCGTTATGACCATAACCATAGCCAATTTCACGTAGCCTAATGACCCACTACCTCTGATCCATCACAATCTCATTGACTGGGATTCATCTGAACCTATCGATATACCTATGTTTCCAAGCGATGAATCTATCGTGAACTTCCTTTCTATAGACAACACAAATGATTGTTCCACTAGTGATTTTTGGCATAGAGTCTTTAATTAGGAGAGTGTCAAGTCTCCTAGCTACAAAAATAAAAATCAAAAAGAAAGATCTAATGGTGAAAACCAGAATTTGGCAGTGTTAGATCAAACAAAAGATAAAACAAAGAGCATATCAGATGGTGAAAACCTTTTTAAGGCACCAGATGATGGGATTCTTGACACTCTCCCAGAGCACTATCATGATTGATCACCTATCTTGATTTAGCCTACAAAAGAGGTTAATCTTGAAACTACAGAAAAACCAAGGATTCTACAGTTAGTTGCATCAATGGCAGATAAAAAAGTACCTGAGTTCATGAAATTTCTAAGAGAAAATCAAGTCAACTTTACCTGGTCTTATGCAAACATGCCAGGTCTTGATCTTGATCTTATAATGCATCACTTATCCATCAAACCAGGAGTTAAGCATGTGAAACAAAAGCTCAGAAAGATGCATCCTCATGTTGCACTAATGGTTAAAGAAGAGCTCAGAAAACTCCTTGATGTGGGATTTATAAGATCAATCGATTATGTAGAATGGATCTCCAACATTGTTCCTATATCCAAACTAGATGGAAGTATCATAATGTGCATAGATTTCAGAGATCTTAATAAAGCATGCCCTAAGGATGACTTCCCACTTCCCAACATCGATACTATAGTTGATCTGACAACTAGCCATGCCATGTATTCACTAATGGATGGTTTTTCTGGTTACAACCAAATCAAGATTGCACCTGAAGACCAAGACAAAACAGCTTTCACATGTCCATGGGGGACTTATTATTGGAACATCATGCCTTTCATTCTAAAGAACACTGGGGCTACATATCAAAGGGCTATGACTACAATTTTTCATGACATGATGCACACATTCATGGAAGATTATGTAGATGATATATTGGAAAAATCATACACAAGAGAAGGACATCTTGAAGTGTTATCCAAAATCTTTGCAAGGTTGGAAAAGTTCAAAGTTTTCCTTAACCCCAAGAAATGTGCTTTTTGGGTCACATCTGGAAAACTCTTGGGATACATAGTGTCAAAAAAGGGAATTGAAGTAGATCCTCCCAAGGTACAAGAAATCATGGAAATGCCTCCACCAAGGAATATCAGTCAGTTGAGGTCATTACAGGGATGACTTCAATCTATATGAAGGTTCATTGCACAACTGGCAGATAAAATCCTACCTTTCACACATCTATTGCATAAGAATGTTCCTTTCAAATGGGATTACAAGTGTGAAATTTCCTTTCAATAGATCAAGCAGTACCTAATGAACCCACCAGTTCTTGTACCACCAAATCCAGAAAAACCGCTAATCTTATATATTGCCACAACAGAGACATATTTGGGGGCATTATTAGCACAAGAGGACTCTACAGGAAAGGAACGTGCAATTTATTACATCATCTAAATGCTAACAAGTCATGAACTCAACTACACTTTCATTGAGAAGGCTTGTCTAGCAGTAGTCTTTACCTCACATAAGTTTCGACACTACATGTTAACTCATACCATCAATCTTGTTGCAAAGATTGATCCACTTAAGTATCTGTTAAGCAAGGCTACACTGACAGGAAGGTTAGAAAAATGGGTTATGATCCTGAGTGAGTTTGACATCCATTATATTGATCACAAAGCAATCAAAGGACAAGTTATCACTGATCAACTAGATGAAGCACCACTACAAGCAAAGTATCCCATGCATATTGAATTTCTAGAGGCTGATGTCTTCACTACAGAATCAAAATAGCCATGGTCATTATACTTTGATGGTTCTTTCACTCAACATGGATCGAGGGTAGGAATACTCTTTGTCACCCCTCAAGGACATACCATTCCTCAGTCATATAGGCTAATGTTTCCATGCACCAAAAACAAAGCCGAATATGAAGCTTTAATCACTAGAGTCAAGATAGCATTGGAATGGAGGATCACAGAACTAAAAGTCTATGGTGACTCACAGTTAGTCATTAATCATATCAATGATGATTATCAAACCAAAGATGAAAAATTGTTGCCATATAAGAAGATGGTTGATGATTTCAAGAAGTACTTTGTAGATATCAAGTTCATACAGATTCCAAGACTTGATAACAAGGCAGCAGACACCATGGCCACAATTGCATCATTATTGCAACTCCCAGAAAATCAAGCTCGCTATGAATTTCTAGTGGAACAATCATTTACACCTGCTTATGACACACTTGAAAGCCAAATCATTTGCCACTTAATAGGATCCAATTCACCTTGGTATGGTAAGATTTATGCCTACCTAAAATATGACATCTTACCACCTGACTTATCCTATAACCAAAAGTGCAACTTTATCTACCAATCCTCTCGCTATACTCTTATCGCTAACACCCTTTATCATTGTGGTCTTGATGGTACTTTACTTCAATGTCTTGAATGTGATGAATCTGACAAGGCTTTACAAGAAGTTCATGGTGGCATTTGTGGTACTCATTCAAGTGAGATGACCTTATCCAAGAAATTGATTAGAATGGGTTACTACTTGCCTACAATGGAAAGAGAATCATTCACTTTTGTGAAGAAGTGCTCAAAATATCAAATTCATGGGAATCTCATTCATGCTCCTACACAAGAAATACAACTTTTCACGCCGACCTGGCCATTCTCTCAATGGGGGTTAGATCTAGTTGGCAAGATTCATCCTTCATCATTGAATGGACACAAGTTCATCATCACAGCAATAGAGTAATTTACCAAGTGGATTGAGGCAGTACCTCTCACTAAGTTTACCGGAAAACAAATCTCATCATTCATACTCAACTATATTATTTTTCGGTTTGGCATTCCCAACTCCATCATCACAGATAATGGACGACCGTTCAAGAATCAATATGTTGATGAAATTTTTGAGAGATTCCATATTTAGCACAGATATTCAATACCTTACTATCCACAAGGGAATGACCAAGCAAAGGCCTCAAACAAGACTATATTGAAAATTTTGAAGAAGACTATGAATGATGCAGGGAAAGATTGGCACGTTCAACTCAATCTCACATTATGGGCCTACAGAGTTAGCATCAAAATGCCAATAGGAGCAACACCGTATGCTCTTGTCTATGGAGCAGAAGCCATATTACCTCTGGAGGTTGAGATTCCATCACTTAGGGTATCATTGAAGGGTCTCACAACAAATGATGAATACAGAGTTTCCCAACTACAAGAGTTGGAACTCCTCGATGAGAAGAGACAACGAGCAGTTGATCATTTGAAAGCATATCAACAGATGATGTCTCATAGCTATAATCATAGAGTCAAGCCATGTACCCTTCAAGTTGGTGATCTTGTTTTAAAAGAGAACCCACAAAATCAGCAAGACAGAGAGAAGAAAGGAAAGTTTGAACCAAATTGGCTAGGTTCGTACATGGTCATAGCAATATACGGTTTAGGAGCATAAAAACTATCAACATCAGAGGGGGACATGTTTGACGAACCCATCAACAGCATGCACCTGAAGAAGTATTATGTCTAAATCAATTATCATCATCCATAAAAAGTCATGAAAAAATAACAAAAACAACATAAAAAGTCCTAAAAAAAATCCATAAAAACAGCAGAAAAAGTCTTGAAAAAAAATAAAAATTTGAGAAATCAAAAAAATGCAATAAAAACAAATAGAGAAAATCTGGCAAACAAACGCTATTTGTAGCTCTCCATCTATTAATTCACTTTTTTCACTTAGCTTCTCAGCCTTCATTTCATGCATCTTTTCATCATCATCTTAGGGCCATAACAGCATCATATGGTCACTATTTTCCTAGAGCGATAACGTCTTACCATGGCTTGATCGTTGTACATATTCATTTTAGCAAGTTGTGCCAATACTGGGGGAAATTTTTGACATAATGGAGGAAATCAATTTCTAGAGTTTATCGAAACAGCTAGACAATGACATAAAATCCAATCAAATGAACAAACAATCAAATCCTATGAACAATTATACAATCATTGATCCATATCATAGTTTTTAGTAAATTTCATATCATGACTCATATCTGGATGATCTAAAATCTGAATAATGTTTGGAATAGTAGTATTATATTTTGAACAATGGTTGTTTGATTTTCACTATCATCCCTCTAGAGCACACTCGATGATGTACTGAACTAGAGTGGCGAGGAAAGAGTGATTTTTCTTTGTCTGTTGTCTTGAGATTGACTATCAATCTAGTGCAAATATGTCACGAGACATGATTTTCAAAGCGTATCATTGATGACAGTTCCAAATTTGCATCAGAAAGTGGTTAATCTTTGTTTGCTTATGCAATAAATGCTCGGGTCATCTCGGTTCAATTATACCTTGATGCCTATGTTCACTTGCTATATCAAAAATCATGAAAGTTGTACTCAGGTCATCATTGGTGCTAATTTCCCCTTTGATGCTTGTACATACTTCCAACATTTTAAAATGCTCTATGATGATTCAAAAAAGCTAACAAAAGGCTCAAAAAATGGTTGGTTTCATTTAGTTGCATTTCATTTAAATCATTGTACATATTTGCATATTGGATTTGCATCATAGTTTTGAAAGGCTGAACAAAAACATCAATGATTGTCATGTCTCTTTGGACTATCTATGGAGGACATTCGAACATTTTTTTCATTATCATCTTTTCATCTTCATCATCATTTCATTAATCATTATCATTTCATCTAGGTCCTATACATATCATATAGTTTATCATTTATTCTCATGTCATTTCGATCCTTTATCATTTACTCATCCATCTTTATGCATTATCATGTCATTTATCATTTTTTCATATCATATAATTTCATTGTATATCATTGATCATTTTCATTTGATATCATCTTCATTTTATTGCATATCATTTAGATCCATTAGGTATTTCATATCACTTTCATTTTCATATTATCTATCATCTTCATCTCATTAACATCTTATCATTTTTATATCCATTTCATTTTCATTCTACACAGTTGCACACCATTTATCATCTTCATTACCATTTCATTTTCATCTTTTATCTTTTTGTCATCATTTCATAATCTATTTCATTTCATTACATATCACTTATAATCTCATCATACATCTCATTATTATTTATCGTTATCATCACATTTCATTACGTGACATTTATCATCTTATCATACATCTCATTATTATTAATCATATTCATTTCATCCCATTATTTATCATTTGTCACATTACATTCATATCATATCTTTAAATCATCTATCATTTTCATATCATTTAAATATCATGTCACCTTTCACATAACCTTTGACCCAGATCACATATCAATTTCATATCATATCCTATTTCATATACATATTACAAATTCATGATGCATTTCATAAACATAAACATCCATTTTCCGTCACATCATCATTATTTCTTGCATTTGAAAAAATCAAAAACAAACATTACATGCATACATTACATTTCCACATCATTTTTCATACACATATCATATATCCCATTGCACACTTTCATAATCAACATCCTAGGTCATCCACCTGCATGACATCATTAGTACGCATCACAAATTGCAATCATATCATGAATCATCCTGCATATCATGTTAGTCATCAAATCAATAAAATGCATATCAAAATCCATACTACATTAGGCTGAAATACATGCATATCACATCAAAAATGCACATCATCAAAACTCATCATCGCTGCATATCATCACTCATCAAAAATACATACAAATGTCTAATGTCCAATGAAACTGAAAAGTATAGAGAGATAAATGAGATATGATCAAAAAAAATGAACATGCTCCAAAAATGATATACATGTGTGAATTACATCAATAATACTACATCCATACAAATCACATCTCACGGCTGACTAGTCGAGACCCCTGATGGAGCTAGTCTCGAGGATGGTGGCCTGCCACTACCCCCTACGTCGGGATCCTGTCGAGGCCCTGTGACCCCTCTACTGTGTGTTGTAGTCCATGATCTTCTCCTAGATTTGTTGTGGGACCGAGGGTAAGGCTCTTTGCAGTCGGGAGGGCACAACTCCTTGTATATAATCTGATAAAGCCCAACCTCTCTAGAAATATTGAATCCCTCTGCAATGGCCTCTCACAAAGATGCACTCTCAACAGTGCCCATGAGTCTCTAAGCAACACCATGTGCCTCTGCTGCCCTCCGTCTAAAGGAATCTCTCTTTGTTATCAACTGGGCCACCTATGGGTCTAGGGTAGGAGGAGGTGCATGTGCCTCTGCCTCTGCCTTTGTCTATGCCTACGCAGGTTTTGCTTGTAGCTGCACTGCCAAACTCTGAGCCTGAGCTAATTGGATCTACAATTGTGCCTGCTTCCCTTGAAGCGTCTATACCTTGGCTTGCAGAGTAGCTATCTGCACCTATTGCACTGTAGAAGAGACCCTGATCACTATCCACCATCCCATACCACTCCTCGGCCTCCACATGATCTGAGCACTACCCAAGATGTTTGTCCTCTACCTCACTGGCCTCTACTCATCCCCTCTGCCATCATCTCCACCACAATCATCTGAGCTCTCCCCATCTCCACTCTCCTCCTCATCTCCACTATCATCCTCCTCATTCCCTTCACCCACTTCCTGCTCTACATCCCCTCCACCTATTTCCTACTCTCCCCCTGCCACATCCTCATGTCTCCTACCCCTTGGCTAATGTTCCATCACGATAGGCATCAGCTCATTTGTACATTTAAAATGAGGGAATGGATGTATGTGAAAATAAGCATCTAGTACTCATCTGACATCCCTGCATCAGTAATATCCAGCCTGTAAACTCATGCCTCAGGTTGTAAACTGGTATACTCTGTATATGCCACCTGATATGAAATGCATGGCCCCCATCTAGGATCATCCTTGCACCGCCCATAGTGTGCAATGCCCTAAGGCATCCCCTGTGTATAGCCATATTGTTTTTGCACTCGCAATGCCAAAAATATATCTATAATAAACAGGGTATGACCTATCAGATACCGAGGCATACATAAAAATGGCATCTCCAAATGATCAGTATCCCATGCCTCACAATCCGTGTATGGCCTCCATATCACTGAATCAATATCATCCAAAATCTATTGCCAGTACTCCAACTTGTTCAGCTTGGGTTGGACAAGTGCAATAGAATATGCATACACATATGGCCTGCCCGGTGGCCTAGCTATAGGAAAAAGTGGTCTCGTAATAGCAATATGCTCCCATGCCCAGATCTGGAGTAGGGTAACACCACAAAACAAACTGGACGATCCCCTGTATACTACCTGATGCAAGTCATGGTATAAATGAGCTAACATGCAACTCCCCAAGGAATATCTCCATTGCTGACCTATCATTAGCCCAATGATCCTCCCCCACCCAACTGATAATCCCTTTGACCGGTGGTCCAGACAAAGGAAGTCTCTAATGAATGCACCCAAAATGGAAATTAAGGCTATATATCCCCTAAAATCTACCCATGGCACCCAATACCCTACTATCTGAGCATCCCCAAACACCCTCCTAAGTGCATCTGTACCACCTAACTCCTTGTGGTCATACACCACAAGAGCACCTACCACTAGAATCCCCAAAATCCTATATACAGCCTCTGGGGTCACGGTCATCTCACCCGTCAGCAAATGAAAGGTGTTATGCTCGGAATGCCATCTCTCTGCTAGTGCAGTCAACAGTCCCCTGTTGACCTGAATCGGTGGCATAGACAATAAAGGTCCCAACCCACATCCCACTATCAACTATACATCTTTCGGTGTCAAATCTCATATCCGATCCCAACCTATAGGGAAACGCTCTCTGATCTAGAGGTTTTTGAAACCCTCCTATTTTTGGTCATCACAAGGACAATCAATCAGACTCATATCATCAACTCATATCAACATGATCTATCTACTTCACATCATACAAATCAATCAGACTCATATCTATCTATCAGTGACCCATATCAGTGACCCATATCAAGTGACTCATATCAAGTGAACCATATCAAGTGTTCTATCTAAGTGACTCATATCATGAAATCAATACTATCTAAATATCAAATCAATTTACTCTATCATCATCTACTATTTGTTTTGTTTTTCAAGAGAAAATTTATCAACAATCAAATCATTTTCCTATTTTTACTTCGGTCACAAATACACAAATGTTTTCCAATACATCATCTACTATTTGTTTTCTATTGCAGAAAGAAAATTTATCAGAAGTCATATCAAGCATCTACTCTTTGTTTTCTAAAGAAAAGTTATCAGAAAATCCATCAATCATTCTACTCTTTATTTTTCATTCAAGGGAAACAAAGTTATCAGCTATCTACTCTTTGTTTTCTATTTTGGGAAACAAAGTCACAATTTATTCATCAAATTTTTCTATCATTTCTATCCATATCAACATGATGACAAGAAAATTTATCTATCTATTGACCAAAGAAGCAAATCTACATCATAATTTTCATCAAACAGTGCATTCTACCTAAATTTCCTGGATACACTTATCTGCAGCCTATATCCACTAAAACCCAAATGCGCTAAAGTTTCCACCTGATGCGCTAAATCACCCTATGTGCCATTATGTGCCCCAAATGTGCTAAAGTTTCTCCCCTATGCGCTAAAGCCCTACGCGTATGCGCCATTTCATCCCTCCAATGCGCTGAAACCCTATATGCGCTATTTTATTTTCTATATGCACTATAGTCCCAATTTCCTACAGGCATCCTATATGCACTATTTCACCTATCAAATGTGCTAAACTGTCTATTCCCTAAAAGTGCTAAATTACACCCTAGATGCGCTAAAAGAAACTTTGAAAGCGCTAAAACTCCTACTTTGTGCGCTAATACGGGATGTTCAACCCTAAACCTGTGCTAAAATGCATCAAAATTCAATTAAAATCACAAATTTTCAACACTAAGAGGGTTGAATCGACTCACCAGTGGTCCATACGCGATTGGTCTCTGGTATCAGCAGGCCCGCCCAAATCTATGTCTATGATACAGAATATCCATCTCACCAAGTCAGCGTCAGAGCAACAAAATCACTAAAGTCAAAAGGTGAAAATGAATTGCCCCTTTTTACCCCTTTTACCTTTTAAAGGTCAACCAAGGTGGGTTTTTGTGGCATTTTATTTTTATTTTTTTCTCAAACTCTGACCTTATTTTTCAAACTGGGGCATCTTTTTATCAACTATAGAGAGCTAAATCACTGCATCACTCTCATCATCTAACTTTCATCACCAACTCAACATTTTTTCTTTCATCATCAGTGATTTACCTCCCGAGGGGGCATCATTAATATCAACAGCATCTTTTGATCAGAAACATATCAGAGTCAAATCAAAAGGCATATCAGGCACTTTTTTTTATCAGGGGCATATCATATTTTTTTCCAATTAGGGGCAAAATCAAACGCAGCAAATTTCAAAGGCAGGAATATTTTCTTTGAAGCAATGCGTAAAACACATCACTTCAAAGAAGGAAAAAATGTATATGCATAAAAATGGTTATATCATTTAATCCTGGCATTTAATTAAATATTTATTATTTAATTAATTTCTTTCTTAATTCCTCTACATATAAATAAATTTAATTTATTTATTTATATCGTTCACCTACTTTATTCTTCCACTTTAATTAAATAAATTCATTTTATTTAATTACCACTTTCTTAAGTCCACTTAATTAATTAAATAAATATCATTGTTAATTTAAATTAATTATCACATTTAAGTTTAATTAAATCTTTGATTTAATTGAATTTAATTCCCTTTCTTCTAAATCAAATATTAATTAATTATTCTTATTTAATTAATTCCACATGTCACTTTCCAAATCTTAATTAAATTTTTTATTTAATTAAGAATCTTTCATTTTCTCCAGATCTTAATTAAATATTTTATTTAATTAAGAAAATCTTCCATGTCACCAATAAATGAATAATGAATTTAATAAATTCATTATTTATCTTCAAAATCTTTTCTCAATCTCACAAAAAGATGATTTTTACAATTCATCTTTATCATCTCTCATGAAAGAGGAAACAAATCCTGCTTTCTGTTTTTCTTCTATTTTTCTCTTCAGTCTTCTCCATCTTCAACCATTCGATCTGCCAGGATTATTACAGTCATTGATCACATCATCCAATCAAAAGCTTTCAAAAACTCTATAAATACCCCTGTGAATCCAAGCATTGGTTACACACACACACATACACGCATTAGAGACAAGCGATTAGCATTTTAGCATTATTATTATCAGCTTTAGCATTCATAATTTCATAATTTTATATTCTAGCAATCATGTTTACTTTAAGCATGTTAATCATATCTTTGTATAGCATGCATTCATCTTCAAATCTCGTTCTCTTGGAAAACTATTTGTTGAGCCTAGCATATAATCTGAGAGCAAGATAGAATCAACAAAAACATTGGAGATAGAGGACGATAGGACGACATCAAGGACAAAAGACTAATTTTTCATTCCTTTTATTTGATCTTTTGTTTTGATATAATGTCTTATTGGTGTGTTTGATTTATTGTTTTTAATCTATATTTGATACACTTAAAATCAAACACATAGGTAGGACGAATTGGGAATGGTACCATGTGACACACCTTATTGGGACGTAATGTTTCAAAGGTTCCCTTGATGATGCATTAATAGGACACCTTGTTAATAGGATGAATTGTGAAGGGTACCATGTGGTACACCTTATTGTTGGGGTGAGCTATACTGAAAGTTTCCCTGATGGTGCATTGGCAGGTTACCTTGTTGATGGGATGAGCTATATTGAAGGTTTCTTCAGTGATGTGTTGTTGGGTTACCTTGTTGATGGGATAATCTATATTGAAGGTTTCCCTAGTGATGCATTGGCAAGTTACCTTGTTGATGGGATGAACTCAGAAGGGTACCCTATGGCACACCTTGTTGATGGGATGAACTATACTGAAGGTTTCCTTGATGGTGCATTGCCAGGTTACCTTGTTGATGGGATGAACTCATAAGGGTACCCTATGGCACACCTTATTGTTGGGGTGAACTATACCAAAGGTTTCCCTGATGGTCCATTGATGGGTTACCTTGTTGATGGGATGAACTCAGAAGGGTACCATGTGGCACACCTTGTTGTTGGTATTGATATGAAAGGGGACCTCGTAGTCCACCTTGTTGATGGTACTGTTAATTGAGAAGGGGGCCTTGTGGTCCACCTTGTTGATGGTACTGCATGTTTTGAGAAGGGTCGACAAACAAAGTGTTTTGAGGTACGTATTGTCCTAGTGGAGGATTGTTGTTTTGCGGTACATATTAGGATGGACCTCCTTGATATTGTTGGGCCACTGCTGCTTGTTCAATTTGAGTTGGTTTTCCATACAATGGGTTTTCTAGTGGTTGACCATTTTTTTGTGAGAATACAAGTGGTGGGTATGTGCAGGATCATCATGGAAAAAATAGGCCCTTAAGTGGCAAAAAAATTAGAAAAATCAGAGTTAGGAAAATTGACGTAAAAATTTGAATAAGTTATCTATATTATTTCAAAAATATGTAAGAATAGAATTTGTAGCAAGTTGAATGTAGTTTCTAAACTACTAGGATTATTTTAAAAAAAAAACTATTTGGTGAAAATTTGAAATTTCAATGCAGTAGTACTTAAATTTTAGGGAAAAAATAAGAAGTAGGTGTCTGTCTAACCACCCTAACCACAATAAAATGATAGTATTTTTTATAAGATTTTAGATATAAGTAGAGGACTCGTGTCCAGATGTGATGCATATTTTTTAGTAATTTTTTCCAAGTAAATAATTAATTATGAATTTTTTATTACAACTTTTAAAAAATATAAAAACTCGTATGTCTAACCACCTTAACTTGGTCAAAAATTCATGAAATTCAATTTTATTTTTTTTAATCCTATAGTATGTGAAGCATAGAATGTGATGCATGTTTTAGATTCAAAAATTGTGATACCGTTTGAAAGCTATAGATGTTTTTCAATCAGCCTATCAATTAGGGCTTTAGTCGTAATTCAAATAGAAAATGAATAATAATTATTTATTAAATTCAAAGTAAAGCATAATTTATATTGGTGAAAAGCTAAGAATCTCCTTTAAAAACCCTTTTCGTTCCATCAGTTTTGGATAAAAAAAATTTTGTCATCCACATGCCCTACAAATACCCATCATATTGCCATTTTTTGGCCCATCATGATCCTGCACATACCCTGGCATGTTTGGAATTTCCTTGGGTTCAGATAGCTATCTCACAACTAAGTTACTCCCTAGGGGAATAAGGTTAGGATCTTTGAGAGCCTCCATGTTGAAGTTTACTAGAAATTTAGCACCACTCTGTGATAACTTGAAGAAGTAAGAATTTCGATCCTTTTTCAATAATTTTTCCATCAGTCTAAGCACCTTAGGGTTGTTGGAATGTTGAAACAGTTCTTCATCATTTATTTCCTCATCAATATCCACTTCTTCTATGACTACTTCGTCTAGGTCCTAGTTTGACTATTCCATCACCTCTTGTCATTTTTTGTTTATCTCTTCCTCACTAAATGTGTCTTTATATGTGGGTCTCTTCTGAAGTGTTTCAAGGTCACTTGGTTTATAGCCCCACGGTCCACCTTTGTCATTCGTGGTGTTTGTTGTTGGGATGCAACGTTGTTTTTGTTTGCTTCCATGTTCTTCCTATGTTGTGATCTTGTAGTTGTCATAAAAAATTGCCAATATTTTGTGAACATTTTCGTGACTCCTAACTATGAAATGAAAAATGCTTTTATTTTTGGGTTTTTTTGATTTTTAAGGAAAATGAAAGTTTCTTTTTTTTTTGGATTTTCTATTGAATATCTAAGGGTGCTTGGACCATTGAAAAAGTGTAGCTAGAAATGGTCTAGTCGATTTTGATGGGCATCATATCTTCTCAATATGTACCCTTTGGAAAAATTTAAAGTAGGACGGTTCTTTGAAAGTCAGAATATGGATTTCTGCTTAAGGATTTTTCTCTTTCCAGAGATCATGAACAATGGATACCTATTTCCATGCAGGAGGTGGTAACACATGTCTTCCTACTTCTAGGTCTGCTTTCTCTTGCTCTTTATCCAAGATGTTTGTTGTGTTTCTCCACTAGTTGGGTGTTTCATTCTTCTCAAATATGAAGGTCCTTAAACTATTAATGATATCAATTTGTTCACCTTCAATATGTGTTAGACTTGGTTGGAGGATTGGTGCTATAAGGTTCAATTGTTGAACTGGAGCAACTAGTCACCAAATGGTCATATGGTGAAGGTGTGGATTTTTTTTATATGGTTTGTTATGAAGCTCAAGACCCTAAGGTTTGAGTGCTATTTTGGGGTGACACTATTCTTGGATCTCAAAATGCTAA
Organism: Sequoia sempervirens; assembly: GCA_007258455.2. NCBI lineage: Eukaryota > Viridiplantae > Streptophyta > Pinopsida > Cupressales > Cupressaceae > Sequoia > Sequoia sempervirens. The sequence goes on from VDFB02086081.1 coordinate 420,538,474, forward strand.
AAGGCCTAGATCGATATCTCACTTCTTCTAAAGGATATGTTGTAGAAAAGCTCACTTGAACTATCTATGAGGTTCAAGTAATTGTTGATATCTTAGAAGTGTGAGTGAGGGAATAATCTAGGTTTTTTTGTTTTGATTTTGATTTCCAAAAGTAGGATGGTATGTTGAGAGTGGATTGAGGGACTATATGACTTATCTAGGTTTTCGATTTTTTATTCTAATAAGGATCTTGTAAGCAAATTTGGTTCATTTTTCTTGATTGTCAGTAGGACAAAGCAATAGCAATGGTTTCTGAGCAAAATCAGTAAACTATGAACAAAAGTGACCAAGTTTTTCAACTGCGAGTAGACTATTGTCAAGTGTGTTGAATTTTGGAGAGCAAGTGTGCATAGAAATGTCAAGTATGTCCTCTATATGTTTTTTGTTAACTATGGTGATTTTCTCAATCAAAAGTGAGCTTTTTTGGCAATGGCGAGTAGACTTTTGGAAAGTGCACTAGTTTTTGAGAAGCAAATGTGAGCATAAAAGGAGCAAGTGCACAGGTTTTGTATCAATTAGTATGCAGATTCTATCAAATGCAACTGATTTTCATCAATGAAGTTTATGGGACAAAGATAAAAAGTGAGCATTTTCTTGCAAGTGCGACCAATTGTTGATCAAGTGCGCTAGAAATAGTAGCAGAAGCGGCCTTTGTGTAAATTGGTTTTCCAACTTCAGAATTTTGGCAATAGCATTGATGTTTTTCTTGCAGTTTTTTGGATGTTTTGATCTTTTTCCAAATGTGGCGAGTGATAAAACAACTTTGATTGACTCAAAAATCATGTACTTGTGTGAACTATGTGTCTATGGCTTTAAGTTGTGAAACCATGATACCCAATCCATAGTTTCCAATGTTTACTTTGAGCCATAGCCTGAAATTAAAGCCTGAATATTTAGAAACCTTTAAGAAGACCCTTAAGGAGTGAAAATATAAGGCTTATTTTAAAATAATACACTAATTCAAAGGATTTGTGATTCAACCATCATGTTTAGTGTTTGTTTTGATATGTTCATTATAGATTCAAGCACAGTGTTTGATGTTTTGAATAGATTTTAGCAACTTTTGTGCAAGAAAAAGCACACCCTAGGGATAGGAACTTCATCCTAGGTGGGCTTACCTCATGCCCCAAAGGGATGATTTTACATGGAACAAATGGAGATTATTTGTACGCTCAACCATAAGTTGGACGTGGTACGTAACTTCTCAGAAGTAATTTTTGATGCACCACTTCAGAGTATGATTTGGATAAAAGGGGTAGCTTCTAGAAACATTTGGCTCTTAGTAACATTTTGGGATTATTAGTTTTAGATGTTTGTACATGTGGTGTTTTACTCAATTAAGAGGCCTTCCAACCCTTGTGGGTTTTTACGTATCACACGGATACTAGGGGAGACTGACGTCGGTATAGAACAGCATCACCTGGTGGGTGATAACTTTCCTCACACCCACAATAATTTATATAGCAGTCCAAAATGAGAGTACCACTTGGGTCACCTTTGAGTTCTCTAATGCAAGATGTGTCTCAAAAGGTAGGCCCTCTAAAAGGTATGTAAATAAAAGTGTGAAGCTCAAGATTTTTTCACCCAAGATCACCAAAAGGTGCAATGGGAGAAGAAAAACACCTAGCTTGCTAAACACAGAATGCACATAATACAATTCATAGCAATTTGATCATTTTTAAGTACCTCAAGTGGTGTTATCCCCAAAAATAGTGTGAATAAGATATCAATGGTTCTTTTTTTTTAAAGCATCCAATGGAAGTGTTATGGATATCAATCAATACCATAGCAAAGGTGCAAAAAAAAATAATGATTTGTTTATTTTTAATCCCAAAATTTGAGTGTTCCTAGATCCTGATATTACTTGGTCAATAAAATGAATTTGAGTGTGTGTCAACAAAAGAAAATCATTATGGTCAACAAAAAGAAAATGAAACATTCCAAGTGTTTAATTTGAAAACTTAAAAACCTTTTTAGAGCACCAATTGAATTGTTTGCTTGTGTTGTTCTTTTAATGCACCAAGTGAAAATTATCTAACTATGAAAGCTTGGAAAGAGTTCATTTTAGAGCACTTAAATTGAAATGTGTCATTTGTAGGGTTCCTTTCAAGCATCAAATGAAGATTCTCCTAACTTAAAAATAATTGCAATTGATTCATTTTAGAGCACTTAAATCAAAAATGTGTTGTTTGTAGGGTTCTTTTTAAGCACCAAAATGAAGGATTTCTAACTTAAAAAGTATTAAAATTTTGAAACTCTTTGACCATTCATTTTCCCTGTAAAAAGTGTTAGTGTTTTTTATGATGCTGTCAAATCTTGCATACACACCCATTAGTACCTGTCACACATTCTAAACAGACACCTATTAGCATTAAAAATTAGAATTCAACTTGTAGATCTTGGACACAGGTTTAACAGGGAAAAAGCATAGAAAAACCAACAAAAGCACCCTCTGTCAAAGAGCAAAGGCATTGAGAAAAATCAAAACCGACCTCTTTCAGAAGAAAAAAGTGCTGAAAAATGTAAATAGCACCAAAATCAGAGTCAAGTGCATTGGAAAAAGGGTCAAGTGTGCTAGTTTTGTGAAATCAAGTGCAACAGTTTCTTGGAACCTGTGCATGAAGATTTTCCCAGAGCACCTCTAAGACCTATAACTTCAAAAATTTCTCACAAAATTGTTAGTGTTGGGGACCAGGGTCCCACCGGGCATGCCAGAATGTGTGAGGGGGAAAATCATAGTGTGTAAACAAGAGAATGCAATGAAATAGAGGCTAATCTAACTCAAAAACACTAATCTAGATCTATTCCTTCACTCACGAAATGAAATTAAACTATTATTGAATTCAAGAAACAAAATCAAAAGATGAAAGCATACATGAATTCATAAAAATAATAGTGTTACCATCTTGTTTTGGAGTGTATTTGCACGATGTTGAGTTTTTCATATCACTGTGAAGCCTCCATTGTTGTGTGCGAGAAGCTTTGATGTGATGTGTGTGTTGACCGAAGAAATGTGTTGAAGCATTGTCAATGGTGATTATGATCTCAAAAATACTTTTTTGTGTAAATGATGTTGATTCTTCGATCCTTTTTTGTGAGGAAAGAAGTTTTTCATATGGAATTTGTAATTTAAAATGAATGCTCTAGATTGCATAGTATAATATCATGATCAACAATCAAAATCTATTGAGAGGATTTAGATGGGAATAATCTATGCAAAATAGATTACGTAATTAGTGTGATTAAAGAAATAGATTGAATAATCTACGAGATTGAGAGATAGATTGATCAGTCAGGAATATAGATTGATCAATCAGGGATAGATTGATCAATCAAGAATATAGATTGATCAGTCAAGAATATAGATTGAGAAATCAGGAGATCATAATTTACTCAATCAAAAAAGTGGTTGAGAATAATTAATTAATTGAATTAATTCATTCATTCATTCATTCATTTTTAGAGTTGAACATGAAAATCAAGTTTGACTTTTGTAAACAAAGTTGCATTTGTTTGATTTGATTTTTGATGATGTCTTGAATAATTTATTCAAATTATTCAAATTTGGAGGGAAAGTGAGGTAATTAAATTATTATGATTTAATAGTTTAATCGACTTAGGGGAATAAAGTGGATTAGTGACATAATTAAATAATTGGTGTTATTTAACTAATCAGAATGAATAATGCTAGATTAGGACTTTATTAAATAAATGAAATTTATTTAATTAGTCAAAATGATAAAACGTGAATTAAGTAAATAATGTCGTATTATTTAATTAATAGCAGAAATAGGGTTTCATAACCTTATTAAATAAATGGAATTCATTTAGTTAGTCAATGTATAGGAGTGAATTTGCACCCCTTATGCAAATTCCCCTATTACCTTTCTCCACTTTAGAAAACCAAGTTCGGAGGCTTAATTACACATAAGCCCGTTGTTTTTGTCCCACTTGGTGCCTGTTTTGAGCATCGATGGAGGCGTTTCTATCGAGGATGTCACATGGCATACAGACGTCTGCACGGCGTGCTTACGTCCCTAGAAAATTCTTGTGACTGAACCTGCAGAGGTGTTACACTTCTCATTGGGAGTCAAGTTGTAACGCCCTCTTCAGTCGACCGACCCAAATATGGCCATTTTCTTCGCTCTCTCCTTCCAATTCACTCCTTCAACAAGCATTTCATCTTCTTCACATCTTCTAAGCATTCAGTGGAACTTCTTCACTTCATTCACAAGCTCACTTTCACACTCTTACACTCACTCCAAGCATTTCAAGCACTTCATTACAGCAACTTCACTCCATCACTTCGGTAGAGAAATTTGGGGACAATACCATTGCAACAGAGGCTCAAGTACTCTCATTTTCTTCCCCAAGCAACCTTGAGTGCTCTTGGTGGAGGTGGTAAGCTTCCCTTTCCTCTTCTCTATCACTTGGTTGAGTAAGCACACTTATTATTTTGTATTTTTTTTAATTATAGTACTTTATTTATCATACTCGCTTTCTTGGTTGTTCATGGAGGTGGAAACACTAAACGAGGGTCTAACTGAGGTAGGCCCGTATATAGCCACCCAAAATTTTCCTCCTCTTTGTGTGTAGGTGAACGTGCTTTCGAGGAGATAGTTGGAAAACGATTTTCTTTGTGAGATCCCTCTTGCCACCTTGACTCTTGTATTTTTACTTTATCACATTAGAGAGTATTTCATTTACTTAATCACATTATTTTGGCCCTTTAGTAGTAGTTAGCTAGGTTGTTAGCTTGTTTTCTTAGGTTTAACCTTGTCTCTGTAGTTTTCTAGTCGTATGGACGCCAGCACACTTTGGAGACACCAGTGTGTCGTGTTGTCATCCAAGTACAACACTTTCATCGGGCAGAGAGCTTCCTAAGGCATAGTTTTGAACCTGAAAACTGGCTCACCTAGCCCAATTTTGCATTTCGGGTCTATAGAGTGGTTGAAGGACCCCATAGTCCTCATCATTCTTGTCCTGCATATACTAACACCCCGTTAAGCTAAGGTAAGTTAGGGCAGCCTTTTGCATCTTGGCCCTCCATGACTTGGGGCCTTGCAAATGGTGGTCCCCCTCTTACATTTTTGGTGAACCCGAAGTGAACCATTTTGGTTCCACTTTGTGATACTAACAGTTCCTTTCCTTGTACTCTAGGAGTGTTGTAGGTGCAAGTGTTGTAAGGTTGTCGCCTTACAACCTGACCTGTGACCCCTAGTTAATGTAGTTGGAAGGTTCTGAAGGTGTTGTGTGATGAAACCTTAATTGGGTCACTATCCTATCCTTTGACCTTTAGGGACTCTGTGAAAGTATCATCTAGTGTGTGTAATGGCCTCCTTCCTACATCAACCCATCCCCTCAGTTCAGCCTGTGGAAAGTGGTACTGGTATAACATTCACTTCACATGACCTGTCAATAGGTTTTAACAAGGAACCATCTCCTCTTTATATCCCCGCATAGATCAATGGAAACATCGTAGTGGGTGTTCTCGTTGATCTGACATCACAAGTAAACATAATAACTGAGGATATTATACTAATCAATTTCTTACATAAAGATGGGTATGATGCTCTTTTGAGACCATCCGCACACATGATGGACTTTTTGTGCCCCCTTTGGGTAGTATTGTTTTGTTGATCCTAGTTGGACCTAAATTTGTGAAACTCCTATTTGACATCATCCCTAGTTCTGAGCTCTTTAGGGTGAAATTGGGTATCCCTTGGTTGGTGGCGATGAATGTGGTACCCCCAGTCATGCATAAGTGTTTAAAATTTATCCACGGGGGTTTCATACATGTAATCCACGACACTATTTATAGACCACTGGTTGCTCGTGGTATCTACTCCTTGGACTACTCTTGGCCTGTGCTCGTTGGTCCTCTTCCACCTAGGACATACCTTCTGCACCGAACATATTAGAATTATAAGAAAGGGAACCTAAGGCCAAAAGTGAGGTACCCTCCCTCGCCTTATGTTGTTTCACATAGGGCTTGTTTAAAAGCTGATAGCGATGCCGCTAAGGCACAAAAGAAGGAAGAAGAGAAGCAGTCCTGATATCCTCCTTCTTCCTCATCCATTGGTCAGTCTAACACTTCTTCTTTCTCTGTTGTGGTAACATCAGGTTCTGCTCCTCATCTGCAAGAGAATCTGATGGTACCCGCTTGGTGAAAGGCTAAGTGTCCTACATTCAAACTTCTTGTTCTACCGATAGAGCCTAGACCCATTTGGTATAATAGGAAGGTCTCCAGAGGAGAGTCCTCTTTGTCTTGACCTCTACAGCCTCCTACCGCTCCTGCCCCCAAAGTAGTGAATGGGAAGAGGTATGTTGTCAAGGCTCTTGAGCTGACTCCCCTCGCTATTCCTCAACCTATTCCTCCTGCTCCCGTCTAGGAATTGCTTCCTCCACCAAAAATGGTTGTTGTGGACATCCCCATGGTTGAGCAAGAGCCTTTTGTTCCTTCACAGCCTTCGGCCTCTAGCTCAAAGAGTTGAAGAAACCACCTTGCACATGATCGCAAGCATCGACAAAAGGCTCTCTTGGCTGAGCAGGTCGCCTCTCAAAGGAAGGAGGAAGAGATGACCACCCCTGCTTCAAGGCCTCCTAAAGTGTCACCCTCTTCCCTTCCTTCTGCTTCTCTTCAGTCTAGTTTCATACTAATTTTGGCTTCCACTATGAGTATCAATGTGCCTAACCCTAAGGGGGTACAAGTTTTCATCGCTCCTCTGGTGGAGATGTCTTTGTTGATGTCTGTTCTAAACATCCAACCTTTCCTGAAACCTATGGATAACTAATACCTCGGTTGTATCCACTACGGTTCTTTCCTCCTCTTCCTCTACACTTCTAGCCTCATCTATGGGGAGTTCATCTCCTCCAATAAAGAAAAAGGTGGAGTGTGGTCCTTCTAGCAGCGAAGGGCATAGGAGGATCCCACCTTCTCTGCAAGGTGGCCCCTCATAGACTTGTTTTTTCCTAGTGACAGAACCGGTCCCGACTTCCCCTAAGTTCATCACCGCTTCCGAGTCATTCGGCGAGCCTAGTGGTGAATCTCGGGTACAACCTATCTTGTCCACTGAAGTTAAACACAACGCTCCCATGGGGTGCATTTTTAACTCTACGGATGAAGTCTTGGCCTTGTCAGTTATCTTTGCAAAATTGTTGACCCTAGCTCCACAAGAGCTCGATGGAGAGGACCTCGAGGGGCCCTCTTCCTTAGACCTTGTTGTGGGAGGGTCATACACTCCTCTTAACATCCCACCACTGCAATCTCATCCTCCTTCCCCCTATGCTAACCTAGAGTGGGAAGTGGATGATCTCTTGGTTGATCAATGTTAGGAGGAGGACTCTTCTTGATCTTGTGTGTGTGTGTTTTGTGATGTGTTCCTCCATGATCGTGCTATGTGTTCCTAGATGACCCTTGTCACCCCTGTTGGTGCTTGGATATAGGTGTGGTTTCTTCTGTCATGAACCTTCCTCTATTTGTACCATCATTTTCCATGTTTGTACTTGATTTTTGATAAATTGGGGATGATGCAAAGCGTTAGGGGCATTTAGGCTTCCCTTCCATGTTGACCCAATTTTTTTATTTTTACTTTGTTTTCTATGCATTCTTCTTCATCTAGTTGGGGATTGATGATCTTTCACCTTGCACCACAGTTACCTATTATTTATATGAGCTTGGACAGATCTGACCTCACTAAACCAGATCCTCCTATGCCCTTTGTTAATGTTGTTTTCTCTCTTTATCTTTCTCTTTATCTTTCTCTCTTCTTTGCTTGAGTTGTCCCTCTCATGTGTGACAACGTTCTTTCTTCAATATTTCAATTTTTAGAAAACACATTCATTGCCAACGAATCTTTTCTCGAAGATCTTCACAAACCTTTCTTTGGAATTGCATTCTCAACTTGGAACCCTAACAAAATGTGTTTCCTTCATCATGGGTTCGTAAAGAAAGGACTTGGAAACCTTCCTCTAAAGTGGGGACATCTTTGACCTTCCCCTTGCATGGGGGGCATATTCTTCCTTTCGAATTCCTTAATGAAGTGAACATATTTCAAAAGTATCCCTTGATGATGGATTGATCTGAGAAAGGAAACATTTGTTTTCAAACTACGCGTCCCTTGAGTGGACCCCTTTCCTTTTGAAGGGTTCCCAAGGGATCCCCTTTGAAAGTATTTTCCTCAAACGAATTTTTTTGTGTCTATCTTGGGGGCAGCCTGACTAGACCTCACTTTTCAAACAGTGTGTCCCTTGAGTGGAACCCTCTTCTTTTGAAGGGTTCTCAAGGGACCCCTTTGAAAGCTTTCCAATCTATCAACGGTTTGTGCAACTGTCCACTCACTTTCCTACTTGGCCATTTCTTGACTCTGCAGTGCCCGCTTTCCTCAGTTTCCTCCATGTGAGATATCTTGGGGGATACCTCCCTGCAAGACTGAGAGCCTGTAGGGTGCTTCCTTTTGGTTTCCTCCATGCTAGAGTTCTTGGGGGATGCCTTCCTTGCAGATCTATAAGCCTATAAGGCACTTTCTTCATGGGGCTTCCTTCATGTGAGAGATCTTGGGGGTTGTCTCCTTCCAAGTCTATGGGATTTTAAGATTTATTCTTTCTTCAACTTCATAGTTCCGAGCAGTTATGAAGCCTTCACTTTCCCTACACCTTCAAGTTCGCCAGATTGTGGTCTTCTTCCTCAATAGTCTAGGTATACATTTCTAACCTTACTCTTTCCTTGATCTACTTTACCGAGCACTCATCAATACTCGTGCTTGCTAAAGTGGGGGAAAAATGTATAGGAGTGAATTTTCACCCCTTACACAAATTCCCCTATTACATTTTTCCACTTTAGAAAACCAAGTTCAGAGGCTTAATTACATATAAGCCTATTGCTTTTATCCCACTTGGAACTTGTTTTGAGCATCGGTGGAGGAATTTTTGTCGATGACGCCCACATGGAATGCAGACATCTATGCAGTGTGCTTACATCCCTGGTTGAACCTGTAGAGGCGTTACACTTCTCATTGGGAGTCAAGTTGTAATACCCTGTTTGGCTAACCGACCTAAATATGGCAGTTTTCTTCACTTTCTTCTTCAAATTCACTCCTTCAACAAGCATTTCATCTTCTTCACATCCTCTAAGAATTTAGTGGAACTTCTTCACTTCATTCACAAGCTTGCTTTCACACTCTTACACTCACTCCAAGCCTTTCAAGAACTTCATTGCAGAAACAACTTCACTCCATCACTTCGGTAGAGCAAGTTGGGGACAAAACCATTGCAACAAAGGCTCGAGTACTCTTATTTTCCCCCCAAGCAGCCTTGAGTGCTCTTGGCGGTGGTGGTAAGCTTCCCTTTCCTCTCCTCTATCACTTGGTTGAGTAAGAACAATTACTGTTTTGTAGTGTTTTTGGTGTTTTTCATTATAGTACTTTCTTTATCATACCCGCTTTCTTGGTTTTCCATGGAGGTCGAAACACCTAAATAGGGGTCTAACTGAGGCAAGCCCCTATACACCCACCCAACATTTTCCTCCTCTTGATGTGTAGGTGAATGTGCTTTCAAGGAGCTAGCTAGCAAATGATTTTCTTTGTGAGATCCCTCTTGCCACCTTAACTCTTGTATTTTTTCTTTTTCACACTAGAGAGTATTCCATTTACTTAATCACATTATTTTGGCCCTTTAGTAGTAGTTAGCTAGGTTGTTAGCTTGTTTTCTTAGGTTTAACCTTGTCTCTGTATTTGTATGGTCATACAGATGTCAGTGCACTTTAGAGATAACAGCATGCCACGCTATCATCCAAGGATCGCACTTTCATCCTCAGGCAGAGAGCTTCCTGAGGTATAGTGTTGAACCTGAAAACTGGCTCGCCTAGCCTCAATTTGCATTTCAGGTTTGTAGAGTGGTTGAAGGACATCATAGTGCTCATCATTCTCATCTCGCATATCCTAACACCCTGTTAAGCTGAGGTAAGTTAGGGAAGCCTTCCACATATTTTCCCTCTATGACCTAGGGCCTTGCACATGGTGGTCCCCCTCTCTTACAGTCAAAAATGATGAAAAAGTGAATTAATTAAATAATGGTGTATTATTCAATTAATAGGGGAAATTAGGTTTTTTTATGATTTTGATGTGAAATGTAGTAATAATGATGTCGATGATGTGAAAATTCCATTTAGTATGTGTGATAAGTGTTAGGTCAATTTTACATGTCTACACCTACTCCTCTAGAAGAGATTCCATCTATAGAGTCATAAAAGAAGATTATATGTTTGACAAAGATGGAGAACTCAAAGTTTCCCTTGACAACCTTGAAAGAACTAAAGGTGAAAATGGACATATGAAATAAAATATAAAAGAAGCAGATGAATGCATCAGAAAGTTGAGAGAGAAAATCAAGAAGTTTAAAGAAAGGCATAAGGAAGTCAATGAACAATTAAAGCAAGCAAATGAAACCATCACTATTCTAAAAGTGCAAGTCAAAGAAAAGAAAAGAATTGAGGAATGTCTGAATGCAATGGTGAAAAGAAAATCAGAGGAATGCATAAGGCTTGAACAAGAATTTGTGAATCTGAGATCAGATCTAGAGAAGGAAAGGAGTCATGAAGACAAATCCAAGGTGAGTTCTACAAAGCTTAATGAGATGATTGTAAATCAGAAAGGTTTTAAAGACAAAGGTGGATTAAGGTTTGAGACAGAAGAAAGTTCAAAATTAAATCAAGCATCAAATACTAAAAGGAAGATTGAAGATATGAAGAACAAAGACAAGCAGATCGAGAATCAAAGAAGACCACCGGTCAGATAACCAAATGCACAAAGGTACCCATCTTTTTATAGTTTGTTTCTTATTCTTGCACTAAATTTGGACATAAGGAAATGGAATGTACAAGAAGAATAAATTATAGTGTTTCATCCTTTATTGGTCAATGCTTTACATGCAATAAATTTGGTCATGAAGCTAGTGAATGTAGAATTCAAATGATGAATGACTATAACAATGGTGGAATGATTCAATCTTTCAAAGGCTACTGTTATACATGTGCTATGGATTTGGGCATAAAGTTAATCAATGTAGATCTAGAATGAATGGAAGGAATATTGGTCAGAAGAATATCACTTGTTACAATTGCAATAGGCTTGGACACATTTATGAATTTTGTAGAAACAGAAACATGAGAAAGGATAATCCGATAAAGAGGAATGAATCAGTAAAAAGAGTTGATCTAGTAGAAACAAAGAAAGAGATGGGAAATATTTGGAGAAAGAAGGAAGAGACAAAAGTCAAGGATGAATTTGTACCACCATCTGGTGAATATGTTTCCTCTAGAAACTAAGTTAAGAGCTTTGGCTCAAGGGGGGGCTTTAGTGAAAATCTTATATCCCCTGCCAAAGAAGAGCTATTGATGCCTCACACGAAGATATGTGATGTAGATCGACATGCTTGATCTATTGATGAAGATTGTAGAAGAAAATATTTTAATGCAAAAGTTTGCAGAGCATCAGAAGTTGACTGTGCATACTGACAAGGGTTTACCAGCTTTATTTTTTAAGGAATTCAATGCAAATTTTGGTCAGATAAAAAGGATTATAAGTAATTTCATTAAGGAAAACTCATTCATAATGTGTATTGAGGAGTAGAGCAGCGAAGGAGTGAGAAAGGTGATATGTGATTTGGTACATCAAAACCCTAGTTCGGTAAGCGAAGGAAAAGGTATTTATGAATCTTGTTTACCCTAGTTCTCAGAAAACCTTGTTTGAAAGTAGTTTGAATATATTTTGCAAATAGCTACACCAAAGGTAATTGAAGTTATAAAGAAACCACAACCTAGATTTAAGAAATATCCTACAAAGTTAGTAGAAGATGACTCGTTAGGTGCTTTTTCACATGTTCCATATGGGGTTTTACTGATTGAAGATATCAAAATCTATATTCATGGAAAAATGGAATAATTTGATCACACTAATCTAGTAGATCTATGGACAAAGAAATTGATTAGAGACAATTTTTACCTAAAACCATAGTATCAAAACCTAGTCACAAAGAAATTGGATGCATGGTAATGGTTTCCAATTTCTTTTATAGCAAGTGGGTTAGAATCACATTAAGAAAACTCAAAAATTTTGTTGGATTGACATGCCTAACATGATAACAAAAGAGGTGATTAGAGAGGTTACTAGTTTATGCTCCACTAAACTTGTTCCTATGTTGAAATCTGTCAAAAATAAAGTGGTAATGGAACTCACAAGTGTAACATATGACAAGAGGGATTTAGTAGTAAATCCTATCAAGAATCCAGCTTTAAGGTATGTAGCAATGTTGATTGGGTACAAAATCTATTTCACCAATAGAGATAATTTTGTGTCTACCACCATAATTAATGTGGCATATGAGATGGCTGAAAAGGGAATGGACTATGAATTTTTGAGTTGTTAAGGCAACAATTGATGGAGAATTTGAAGCAAAAAAAAGAAAATAAATATGCTTTAAAGTATGGGACTTTGGTTATGTGCTTACTATTCTATTTTCTAAAAGAACTCTTCGGGACTAAAGGAGTGAAATGGTTGCAAGGAAGATTGGTTTCTCATTAGATCAAAGATTTCATGAGCAGTCTTGGTGATGTAAATGTACAAGATGAGGCGCTTATTTCCTTCTTTTCATTTTTTTAGAAAAGAATCCATGAGAGAGACAGGATTCCAAGGTAAAAATGACATCATATTTTTGGTTAGTATTGATGATTGCATCATGGAGGCAGTTGAACCAAGGATTTTGTGGATTCTTGCATTGGGATATGAGGTTATTGAATAAGAGATAACTGGTTTAGCTGATGTTTTGTTAAAAAGTGCAAAATATACAACTAAAGAAATATATGTCACTTATGAAGAGAAATCCATGGAAGTGCACATGGAGAAGAAGAAACCAGTAATACAAAAGAAGGTTAGAAAAATGGTTGAAGAGATTGTAGAGGAAATGGGCATATCTAAGGAACAAATGTAGTATGAAAGGGAAAGAGCTAAGGGAGAATCTAGTGTTGCAAGAGGATCTAGAAGCACAAGAAGATTTGGTAGGATAGCTACTACTCCTATTCAGAAGTCCTCCAGGACTAGGTAGCCTGTTGGAGAGAAAAAGAAAAAAATTGTTAGTCCTCCAGTGAAGGAGAAATCTCCTCTCGTTGTGTATATGACAAGGACAGAGAAGAAGAAGGATACTCTAGTAGCACCACCTATCACCCTTGCAAAGAAGAGACAAAAGCGAAAGGCAATAAGAAAAATAATTACAAGTGTCAACGTAGCAAAAGAAGAAGAATAAATGGAGGAAGAATGACCATGGTTAGTCCACAAAACAAGAAGTGATGCTTCACAAGGTGAATCTAGTGCTAAAAGAAGAATATTTGACATCATTGACACGGGCAATGAAGAGGAGATAGAGGAAGAAAAGAAGAAAGAAGACACCAAGAAGGATTCTATGGAAAAGAAGAAGAGTGCAAAAACAAAGAATATTTGGGATGAGAGAAAAGAACAAAAATAATCAAAATTGGTAAGGCCTCACTCTCCTATAAAATTAGAAGCATTATTCAACAGCATTTTAAAGAATGAGATGTTACGAGAGACTATAACCCTATACAAAGAAGCAGATGAGGTGGATAAGGCCACCATTTTGGAGGAAATTATCAAGTATATTTTTATCCTTGAGGTTGACATGAGAAACATTAAGAAACAAATACCTGAAGATTTATGGAATGTTTTGATATAAAGAAGGAAAGAAGTTGTAGAAGAAGAAGCAAGGCTGAGAGAAGAAGCATTGGAGAGGATTAGTGCTCCTCTCTCTAAAGAAAAAAAATCCACTTTAACCATAATATTTAGTAAGGAACTCAAGACTAAGCAAAGGCTGAAAACCCTTATGGGTAAAGATCAAAATGATCTAGAAAGACTTAGAAAGGAAATCATTGAAAAAAAAGAAGAGATAGCATAGAAGTTGGGAATGACACTAGAGAATAAAGAAGATGTGAATGAGACCCTTACTCCAAAAAAAAATATTGAAGGAAATGTGCAGATAGATGATGCTCAACATTAACTTAATGGAAATAATGATGTTGCAAGGGATAATACACCTCCATAAGTGGAAGACATGACATAAAGGAATGTTGAGGAAGTAGCGATCAGAGAAGACATTGCAAAGAAAGATACTCCTCCTTTAGTACCAGAAGAAAAAATTACTCCTCTGGTTAACACAGAGAACCCTATAGAGGAAGAGAATGCAAAAAAGGATGATGATGATGAGGGTGCATCCAGAGATGCACAAACAGAAGAAGAAAAACCAACAAACTCTTGAAATACTAAAGAAAAGGACTCAAAGTGAAAGGTTGTGGAAATGAAAAATCTTTTTGGTGAATCCTCTGGCTCCTCTGGAGATTCCTTGAAGAATCACTAGGCATTCAACTAAATTTCCAAATTGTTTTTTCATCTCAATTACTACAACTATGCAACAAGGCAGTGTAGATCTGGACAAGATCTCTCCCCTCCACAAGATACAATTGGGAGATGTGTTTCATGCATCTACCTGAAAGGATATCATAAAGACTTGCCAAAAGAGTGGAGAATTAATGGAGGAAGCGTTCAAGGAATTACAAGAGGTCCTACTTGGAGCAAACATTGATACATCTCTCTTTGGTATGGAAAAATTAAAGCTTCTAATTGATTCTTTTAAAGATTATGCATCTAGACTCAAGGAAAAGTAGAAAAAGAGGTAGAGAAGAGATTAAATGATAAGAAGATGATGAAAATCATAGAGAAGTGTGCACTTGCACACAAAAAGTTTGAAAAAATGGTGAAGAATATCACGTTCCAATACTACATGAAGTGTCCTGGAGCCACATAAAGCATAAAAAGTGAGATGGACTCTATTGATTCCCAAATAAATAAAACCTCAGGTGCATATGATCCGGTGTTGCACTTTTCTAGAAACACAAGAAACACTATTGAAGATATGCATAAGAAGTTTTTCCAACTACAAGCACAAAGGGAAATTGTCCTCTTGCAATTTGGATAAATAAGGGACTTGGTGAATGAAAAATTCATACATGTCTCAAGTGCCCTTATAAGTTCCAATAAGGCTATACAAATGAATCTAGTATCTGGAACTCCAAAAGAAGGAGAAGATATATTAATGGAGCTTCAAACATAGTGTATATTTCTTGGGCTAGCATTGAAGACATGGGAAGATGACAAGAAAGCATGGAAAACACATCTACAGAATTTATAGTTGTCAACCTCCTTCGGTTGACATATTTCTTACCTTGTATGCATTCCAATTTTTCATTTTTTAGATTCTTTGTAAATATGTGGAGCATATAGAGTAGTTTCCAATACAGATCTTTGGCTTTTCACTCTAGTATATGACTCAGGGGGAGTCAATTCTATCTTTTATCATCTTGTGTACATGCATATAATTCCTAGAGGAAGATCGGGTGAATTTACAAACAGTTGGTATATTCACCCTTTTCCCTTGATTTCAAAGGGGGAGAATGCTTTGGATAATTTTTTGGATATTTTTGGAATGTTTCCATCAATGAAAAAGGGGGGAATTGTTGGAAGAATTTCATTGATGTTGTTGTTAGCAACATGAGCATGAGGGATATGCTCAAGGTATATTTCTATGTGTTGCAGTGTTGTCATTGATGTCAACATTGTATTTTGATATGAAGACCTTGGTGCAAAAAATTTTGGTTGGTCTTTAAATGATTATGGTATATAATTTTACAATATTCTTTGATTTGGAGAAGTTAATTGTGTTGAAAATTGACTAAGTCTCAATTCTTCTAATTCGGTGTGACAGAGCATTCATTTTTGGTTCCACACTAGTCTACAAATGAATTTTTCAATCTATGCTTCTAACATTATTTTTTTGGTTGTTAGAAGTATTTTATTCTAGAATTTCATCATGTTTTGGCTTTTGTTTTGAGATATTTAAATAACAAAATTTCATTCTGGTAGTTTATAGTTATTTTTTGTACAGTGCATTTGAGTGGGAGAGTTTGCACTTCTCTAAGGATAAGTTTTTGGCTTTGTGCTTTTGAGGATAAGTTGACAGATGGAAATAGCATATGAATTCTATTTTTCATTGAGTTTTGAGGTCCATGTATCTAGATTTGGATACATAGTTGAAGAATTTTGGTATTAGGTCTTCTACGGTGCTGAACTAATAAGTTTGAAGGTATGTGAAGATTAAATAAGTGTTGCAGTCTTATATGGGATCTATCATAGGTTCATGCTGACCTATTTCAAGTTGTTTTGGATTTTGAACCATGGTGTGAAGTGTGTATCAAAATTATTGAAGTCGATAGGATTGAAGTTGGCAAGTTATGTTTTGAATATTACATCTAATTAGGCTGACCTAATTGATGCTATGCTAGAAAAAAAAATATATGTTACATCTTTTTTGATGTTTTGTAGAGTGTGATGAATTTTTTGAATTTCCTACATGTGAATATTATCAGAGCAATACAAATTTAAGTTGTGAATTTTGAGTATAATACTAAAGTGATTTGAATGCAGAGGAAAGTAGAGTGTTAGATCATAATCAAATGAAGTGTGTAAAGACAGTTTATTGAGCTTCATTGGAATTATATTTTATGCATATGATAGATGCAATTATAACAATTCAAAATAGGCTATGAGCCACAATGTCTCTTATATCTTTCTCTCTATGGGTAGTGATCCACCTGCAATGAGAAATTTTATAAGTATATTAAAACCGGTTATAATATATTGTGAGTTAATCCTCATTGTGGTTTTTCTCATTTTTGGTTTTTCACATAAAGATCTTGGTGTTCATTTGTTATGTGGTGTTGTTGATGCTTCATGCTTTCTTTCTTTATTACAGTTGAATATGCTTTGATGATTGGATGTTTAATGTTTGAATGGTTTAAGAGAATAATTATTCACCCCACTCTCAGTATTTTAGGTGTTCAACACTTCAATTTGTAGACCCTATCAATATTATCTAATAATTGAAATCCTTTTGGTTGTTCAATTTATACCTCTTCTTCCAACTCACCATTCAAGAATACGAACTATACATCCATTTGATATACTTTGAAGTCTTTATGTGTTGCAAAAGATAAAAGCATTCTAATGGCTTCCATTCTTTCCACTGAAGCAAATGTCTCTTTAAAATATATTCCTTCTACTTGTGAGTAGCCATTACACACAAGTCTAGACTTGTTTCTGACAAATTTTCCATCCTCATTCAGTTTGTTCCTGAAAACCCAATTAGTTCTATTACATTCGTGTTTGCAGGTCTTGGGACCAATTCCCAAGTCTAATTCTTCTCAATTTGTTCCAATTCTTCTTTCTTACCCTTGATCTGATTCTCATCTTTGCATGCCTCGGTCGTTGTTTTAGGTTCCACCTTTGAAAGTAAATTGAAATTTACTTATTCCTCTATCATAGCTGCTTTCTTCCTTGTCAACACACCTTTTCTCTTATCCCCAATGATTTTTTCTTTAGAATGATTCTTTTTCACATACTTAGGAGTCTTAGGGGATCTTTTGAGAGCTTCTTCCTCTTCAATTTTCATCTCTTTTTTTGTTTCTTCAACCTTTTCTTCTTCACTACAACGGGATTTATCATATTCATATCCATCTATCAATACTAAAGTCTACAATGATTATTCATCCACCTTAACACTTGCACTTTCAACAATCTTCAATAACATTTTATTATAGCATCGGTAAGCTTTGCTTCTTGTAGAGTGTCCAAGGAAGACTCTATCAGATCTTGCATAAAAATTTCCTAATTTTTTTCATCTCTTTTTGTATAGCATTTTCTTCCAAAAACTCTAAAATACTTTATAGTAGGAGGTTTACCATACCATAACTCATAGGGATTTTTTGAACTATTCACTCTTTCTTGACCTCTATGAAAAATGTAGACTATAGTATAAACTACTCTCCAATAGACATCTAATATATTTTCTTCCTTCATCATTGTCCTAGTTGCTTCTTGAATTGTTCTATTCTTCCTCTCCACAACTCCATTCTGTTGAGGAGTCCTAAGAGCTAACAAATGCCTCTTTATTCCATGATCTTCACAAAATATGTTAAACTCATTGGAGGTGAATTCGCCACCTCTGTCAAACCTTAAGCACTTTATTTTTACATCCATTTCATTCTCAACCATAGACTTAAATTCTTTGAACTTATCCAATTTTAATTTTTCTTTAAGAAATGTAACCTAAGTCATTCTAGAATAATCATCAATCAATAGTATAAGATACATGTCACCATATGAGCTTCTTATTTTGGTAGGTCCACATAGGTCTATATGCACCAACTCCAAAGCACCTATGGTAGAATATTCCTAAGTCTTGAACCTCTTCTTTCTAGATTTCATTGATAGGTTTTGCAATCCTTAGCAGATCTCTCACGCCATCAGTAGAACTAATTTTCACTAGGCTATCAAAATTGATGTGACCTATTCTTCTATTCCAAAGAAAAATTTCATTAATTTGAGACATAAAGAACTTTGCACCACTAACCTTGAGCTGATAAACATTACCCTTTTTCCTTTTTCCAGTAGCAACCAAAGTACCAGAGCTTCCTTCTCTGATTTCACAACCACCATCCTGAAATACAAGATTGTATCCTCTACTACACATTTTTCCTACACTTAGAAGATTATTTTGGAGACCCTTGACATAAAGAACATTGTTTGTTTTATGCTTTCCATATAAACTAATTGAACCTTTTCCACAAATATTAGCAGATGTATCATTACCAAACTTAACAAGACTAGCATCATAATTTTGAAGTTTAAAAAAATTACTCTTATCACCTGTCATATGAGTTGAGCATCCACTATCAATTATCCAATACTTTCTTTCTTCTCTTGCATGAAAATTAGTCACCATAGTTCCTTCAATATTATGACCTATTATTAGAGAACTTTCCTTCACACATATTTTAGGATTAGTATAATTAATTCCAACTTTTAGATCCATGAACAAGCATTCATCACTATCTTCATCAAGATAGTTAGATTCTTCATCTCTGATACACCATTGTATTTTTAACATAATAACTCTTCTTGACAAATTTTCCTTTATGATCCTTAGGTTTGTCATTTGCAACTTTGATTGGACATTTAGAAGCATAATGACCTATCTTTCCACAATTGAAACACTTAAAGGGTAACTTACCTTTGTATTTTTCAATGCCCTTTTTCAATCTCCTTACAAAATTTTCTTCCACCTCATCAAGATCATCTAAATTTGATTCATCGTCCTTCTCTACGTTGTATACTTTAAAAGAAATTGCTTTCTTTGTAGCATCTTGACCAAACACTCTTAATTCATAAGAAATTAAAGCACCAAACATCTTATCTCTAGAATAATTATCCAAATTTTGAGCTTCCTCAATAGTAGAAACCTTAGAGGTATAAGTTTTAGGAAGAGTTCTTAGTACATTTTTTACCACTTCTCTTTTTTCCAGCTTACCACCAAGACCATTGATGGCATTGACAACTTCATCCACTCCAAGCATGTAGGCAGAAATATCTTCATCTTCATACATCCTTAGGGTTTCAAATTTGTCTTTGTACTTTTGTATCTTTGCTTGCTTGACTTTATCATCTCCTTCACAAATGCTCTCCAACTTTTTCTAGACATCTTTTTCAGATTTCAGACTTATCACCTTTCCAAATTCAAAATCAAAGTGGACACTTAGAATAGAATTCCTTGATTATCCATTGCTCTCATATTCCTTGATTTCATCATCACTTGTCATACTAGCAGTAGGCATAGTATATCCTTTTTAACTGACTGCTAGACACCAAATCCAAGAGAAACTGGAAAGGACTCCATCCTAGCCTTCTAGTAAGTATAATTCATTCCATAAAACATAGGAGCTTTGACACCCTTCTTGTGTTCCATCTGGATCTACCTCAAGCGATTAAGCTTTCCTCCAAGGAACCAC
This sequence comes from Sequoia sempervirens, assembly GCA_007258455.2. NCBI lineage: Eukaryota > Viridiplantae > Streptophyta > Pinopsida > Cupressales > Cupressaceae > Sequoia > Sequoia sempervirens. Next base: position 420,558,473 of record VDFB02086081.1, read on the forward strand.
ATATTTGATACCAATTGTTAGATTCATAGGACAACTCGGAGGGGTGAATCAGTTGTACAAAAAACATCCAAAAGCTCAATATCTTTTCAAACCCTTATCAACTATTAAACCGTTATCATGCATTAGCATAATGTAAACATATGAAATAGAAATGAAAACACATCCAAACACATAAGAACACCATATTTACATGGAAAACCCAAGAAGGGAAAAACCCTAGGGAGGATTAGCTCACATATATATAAATTACAACACTGAATACAATTAGGTTCACTATCAAGGGCTCACTACCAAGAAAAAGAAGAAAGGCTCATTGTTAGGTGGCTTGCTGCCAAGAAGGAAAAAGACAGAATAAAATTATTACAAAGAGATTCACTATCTCAAGGAAATAGGAGAAATCCACCAATGACTCTTTATGCCATTTGCAATATTTGGCTCATTTCCTCTCGCAACTTCAAGCACATTGAAAATATAGACCCTTTTGCTCACTGCTTCAGCGTCATAGGCATTAAGCTCGCACTTATATTGCCACACTTAATAAAATTCATATATTTCACACACCTTCTATAGATCCAAACTCATGTCTAAAAATTCACCTTACATTTATACCATCCATGACCTAAATAATCTCAATTAGGTTAGCCTAAATGAAACATATGCACCTGAAATGTGCAACACCAAAATAGGTCAGCACCAAACACCTCTATGGTGGAAAGAGGTGAATGACAACCACACCAAGGGTTAACAAGGACACAAGTCCACATCACCACAATACACAATACATTCACAATTCATGAGTTACCTCCGCAAATAGTGCTAGCACGCCATGTCGTCCAAACTTGAGTTTACACTACAAGTGACCACATACACACTTCTTTACAACATGTGGACCACACAATAAAACTTCACAACATCCACACATCATCTCAATATATTCCAAAATCATCAAAATATTTTGTAACTCTGCCACAACCACCGGAAACAAAGAACACAATCATTTTGTGCAACTAGACATACTGTCACAGAACATAACTTACTAAGCAACCTTGTGGAACACCTCACCACCTAGAATATGGAGAAATTTAAGGGGGTTACATAATCATTGGAAAATTTTCACAAAATACAACTACGTGTTTGAAAAGTGTGCCACCTTGATTGGGACCCCCATCCCTTGTTAAGCTTCCTCTATGCTTGTATTTCTCTATAATAAGGTGATTATAGGAGTAGTTTGTATGGATAATTTTTGGGTATTTCTATGCTGTTGGAATTTCTCTAGAATTCAAAATTTGTATACTCCTAGAACAAATTTTATTTCAAGTGTGTTGTAATCACCATTGATTAGATAATACATTGTGCAAGTTTTGAAGAGTGGGGTTTTTCTCCCAAAAGGGTTTTCCCCATTTATATCTTGTTTTGTGATATTTTATACTTGAATGTGATCTTATGTTAATAATATCTCTATTTTTTATCTCATATTGTAACTGTAAAAGAATTAAAATTCTACATCTCTCCTCATTAGATCAATTTTAGGAAGTGTTTATGCATACCTTGCTTACTTTTAGTTGGTATCAAAGCTTGATCATCTTTGATTCTAGTTTTGGGTAGAGGTTTTTTTTATTGATATTTGTTTGAGTGAGATCCTATGTAGTGGGTTTGAAATCTTTGTTTTAGGAGAGATGGTTAGTATATCCAAGAGGTTTGAATTAGAGAAGTTTAATGAAGTAAAATTTGAGTTGTGGAAACTCAAGATGGAGGACCTATTGGTGGATAGATATTTATGTCTGATGGTATTCTATTCCATGCCAATGGGTATGAAACAAGAAAAATGGGATCAAATGGATTGGAAGGCTAAGGGTCTCATAAGACTCTATTTGGCTTAATATGTCTTGTTAAATGTTCATGAGGAGAAAATGGCCATATCTTTGTGGAAGAAACTTGGAGAAATTTATCATGCTAAATCCCTGATAAGTAAGTTATTCCTGACAAAGAATTTGTACTCTCTAAGGATGGAGGATGGAGGATCTATTGGGGATCACCTAAATTATTTTAATATGCTCGTTTCCCAGTTGTCCTTTGTTGGCATGAAGATGGAGGAGGAGGATCATTGTATGACATTACTGTGTTTGTTACCAGATTCATGGGACCAACTTGTTATGGCCATTGGAAGTACCACTACCACTTTCAATATGGATGATGTAGTTCCATCTTTTTTATATGAGGAAATGCAGATAAAATCCATTGAATTGACTAAAGAGGCTCTTGCGGTTCATGGTAGATCCAAGGAGAAAGGAAAGAATAAGGATAAGAAGAAAGAAAACAAAGGAAGATCCAAATCCTATAGGAGATCTAAGTCTCCTAGAAATTCCAAGGCTTTGTGTTGGAATTGTGGAAAATATGGACACTTTCTACAAGGAGTATAAGGAGGAGAAAAATAAGAAGAAAAATGATTATTCTGATTTAGACAGGTCTTCTCAAGAGGATGTTGAAGTATTTTTTGTTTCCTTGGAAATGCAAGCATTTGAAGATGTGTGGCTGATCGACTCTGGTATATCATTCCACATGACCTTGCATAGGAGTTGGTTCTCAAAGTATGAAGATTTTGATGGTGGGAAGGTGTACCTAGGTGATGACTCTCATCTAAATATTTTTTTCTTGGAGTGAATTGGATTAATGGTGTACTACGTATCTTTGGTTTGGAATGAAACCTATTATCTATAAGTAAATTGAATTATGTGGGTGGACAGTTAGTTTTCTTGAATGGAGGATGCAAGATAATCAAAGGAGTTATGGTTTTGGCTAAGGGTGTTCAGATTGTCACTTTGTTTCATCTTGATGTGTGCATTATTAATTACAATAGTTCTTTTGTTATGAAGAGAAATTCAAATTATTCATCCTCACCATTGGAACCGGTAGAGAATAGTACTATTACATCTACTTTTGATGGTCGTACTTTCTGGGTGCCCAAGGGTGCTCATTCTATGGAGATGAAACTTCCAGCAAAGAAAATTATGTTATTGCACCAAAGTATTGGCCACATTGGTGATAAGGGTCTTAGAACTCTAAACAATGAAAAAATTATTGAGGGGATGAATGATTGTAAACTTGAGTTTTATTTTTGTGAACATTGTATTTATGGAAATCAAAACCATGTTCATTTTTACTATAGTTCTCACAAATATTTTGAGGTGTTGGACTTGATTCATTCTGATGTGTTTGATCCTATTGATGTTATTTTGATTTTAAAATCTATTTATTTATTTTCATTCATTTATGATTATAGTAGAAGGAAATGGGTATATTTACTTACAATAAAATATCATTTCTTTAATAGATTCAAAGAGTTCAAAGCTCTTATTGAGAATCAAAAGGATAGAAAGTTTAAATATTTGAGTACTAACAATGGTGGTGAGTTTTATTTGGTAGATTTCAATAGCTTTTATAAATAACATGGGATTGAAATACATAATACAACTCTATATACCCCTCAATAGAATAGAGTTGTAGAGAGAATGAACAGGGAATTGATGGAGAGGGCTAGTATTATGCTTAGTGGAGCTAGCCTCAAAAAAAAAATTGGTTGAAGTTTTTGCCACTTCTTGCTACATGATTAATAGGTCTCCTACTTCAATTATTGTGGATAAGATACCCATGAAGGTATGGTTTGGTAAAAAACCTTCGTTAAGACATATTTAAGTATTTGGTTCTGAGGAATATGCTCATGTGCCAAAGGAGAAGAGGTCTAATTTGGAAAAAAAAGTAGTAAAGAGTATTTGCATTGGTTATGGCATCAGTGTGGAAGGATATAAGCTTTGGATCATGTGGTTGAAAAGGTTCTATATATTAGAAATGTGATTTTCAAGGAACTTATTATTCTTACAGTTATTTTACATCTAGAGAAAGAAGAAAATAAACAGGATTTGGTTCATCTTCCTCCTACCCTTGAGAAAGAAGAACATAAAACAACTAATGGACCTAATGGCGAGGAGAGCTAAAGTAGCTCTAAAATTTCAAAATAAGATGAAGAACCTCAACCTTGAGGAGGTCTACATAGATCCATTTATTGTCTCCAAAAGTTGTACCTTTTCTAAGTTGTAGAGCTTAGAACTTTGGAGGAACATGGGAACATTCCTAGGTTGTGGGTTGCATAAACATGGAATGGAACTCCAGAGTAAGTTGGCTCTTATGGTGTCACCTAAACTACTGCTAAACTATTTTTTTTTGGGGAAAGATTAAGAAGGAACATGAAAATGAAACTAACCCTATGGTGATACACCAAAATTGATTTCTCAAACCTATACTATTGTTTTAACACATAACTTTCTCAATAGATCATCTTGACTTAACACAACTTAGATATTTAAATATATCAATGCATAAGTGTTTTGCAAGGAGGCTTGGTTCACTTGTCACTTTTGAAGGAAAATATTTTCCAAAACTAAAATAACTATTGAAGTAGTGCATAGCTTAAAACCTACAAAACATATGTTTCCTCTACCTAAACATGCTAAAATAAGACAAACATTAAAGGAATTATCAAAATTCACAAGAACATTCATCAAACACTGCACACTATGAAACAACTTCTAAGAAGGTAAAAAATGGTGAATTTCACTAATAAAAAAGGTGTTACATATTGTTGCACATGTCTAAGATTGAGTTACAATGTTGTTTTTTCCTTAAAGAGATCCAAAATAAGCTACAATACCTATTGAAAAGAAGAAATAACTCCCCTCCAAACTCATGTTTTAAGTTACTTATGCTTTTTGAAGCTTTCCCCACATATCTTTCTAGAATCTTCTTGGTCGTGTATAACCAAAAAACCCTAAAAATAGCTTCCAAAACCTCTCCAAAATGTCTCCAAGGTGAAGAAAAAGTCAATTCATGACCTTACCCACAATAAAAGCATGAGAAACTACTCCTATATGCTCTTATTCCCTCCAAAAACCCAATCAAAAACAACCTTCATACCTTCCACATGTTGGTCAATCTCCTCCAAATTCCCCACATGCTTGGGACAAGTCATTATTATTCAACCATATCTCCCAACTGTTTTGACTCATACTTTTGATATGTTCAAACACCTCTATCTTGAAATTATAACTCCAACTATCCTCCACCTTTGACTAAATATTAAAAGTGCATGCTTTATTATCTTTATTTTGCAACTATAACATTATTTAAAGTGATTTATAAATCATCACTTAAATAAAGTTTTACATTTCAACCTTATTGCAAAAAATAAAGACTCCCTGACTTGACCATGTTTGGAAAACATAAAAGTGTTTGGATTTACAAAATATGAAAAGGAGGAGGAACACAAGGCATTATACATAATATGGTGCATTATTCAATGTTGAAAAAGTTTAAAACAAATGCAAAAATGCCTTTTTCTCTAATCAACTAATCTAGGGTTTTAGAAACCCTAACAACAAAACTCGAACCCAAGACATAAAGCACTTTCATTTATGCATTCAATTTTTCTAGAACTCTTCACTACCAACATAGGGTTTACACTGGTCCTATGTGGGGGATTTTCATGGTGAAAAACTTGCATATTCTCTGAAGAATAAACATAGCTAAGCATGGTAAGCTTTTCCTATAGAACTTGCACCATTTTCTTCCATTATTTGTCAATAAAATTCTCTTCTCGAGCTCTGTGGTGTAGAAATAATAAAAATTATCTCAGATTCTTTGTGTATTTTAAACTCGATGCTTCTCATAATGTAAAATCTAAAGATTTTAACAAAAAACCCCAGGTCGCAGCTTCAAATCTTGCATTTTTCTAATTTTGACCTACTATCTATTGCAGGCTTTGGCTTCGTTTACAGCTTTTCATTTGAATAATTCTTGTTGGTGGCTTTGATCATGTTCAATGAATTATAGTGCATCTTCTTTTTTAAATCACATGAACACGGCTTACCCCATTTTTATATGTGGTGCCATATATCTTATCTGCAACTTTCATAAGCTTGAGCCTGAATGTAGTAGTTATGAATTGTGTGCTTGCAGTGTCTACCTATCGCTTTACCATATTACCAACTATAGCTCTATACTGGGGATCTAGTGCTACACAATGAGGGTTTCACTTCATTATTTTTTGTTGATTTTAAAAAATGGGCATCTTTATTTTCCTCGTGTTGCCATGTAATAGCGTCCATTAGTATCATAATCCCTTTTTCTATGATAAGATCGTGCAAGATCATGATATGAATGAGACTTCATGAGAGAGTGGTCAATTGAAACAAGAGTTATCTCAGTCAACTATTCCATAAGAAAATACTGCCCCGCGAGGGAAAAATGGTTTGCAAAATTATTCAATGTCATTACATAGTATGGGTATAATTCAAAGACTCTACACATATTTTCCATTCCTTATTGAACACTACCCTTTTCTCTTCAAGAACCTGAGGACTATCATTTTTCGTAGAACTTCCTCCTCCCTAGTACTTGAAGTTCTAACTATCCTTTACCAAGGTTTGAAATGGTTTCTCCTCCAACATATAAACCACTCCTCACATAGCAAATCCATGTTACTATAGGGAGAATCTCTGAACCATTTTATGCCTCAAAAGGAGATGTGCCTATTGGAATTTTTTTCCACATTGGTACCCCTGAAGTAGCACGAGCTTTGTGGCAATACCATAGACACTATTACTTGTGCACATAATAGTTGACTATTATTTTTTTTAAAGATTTCACCTTGTTCTCTGATGCTGAAAATAAAGGAAAGTTTCCTTAAAAGGCCATAGCTTCATGTCACTTTGCACTTACTATCATGCATTGCTATTGTCACCAGTATATGATATTCTTTGAACTTTTAGATGTTGAGTGACTTCATTATCATGTTGCAGGGGTTTTCATGGTTTTTAAACTATTTTTCATCATCTCTCCTTTAGGTCTTGAAATAGTATCACCATCAACATGTTTAAGCTCTACATTTTCCTTAAGATCATCCCTCTTACTAGAGCTCTTCAGCTCCCATCATTATTTACTCTATGAAACCTTTCTATGGATTGTTCTTCTATTTTTCAAGGTAACTTTGTGCTCTTGGGCTTACTATCTATGACTATCATATCTCTATTGTGAATTGTCCTTTAAAGAGTCTTCTTAACACTGTCAAGTAACAATTACAAATTTCCTTTTGTAGTTACCTTGTTCTCTTTAACCATATGCTCGCTAACTATTGTGATTGTCCTTATTAACAGTTCCATTTTGTTTTCAAATTTCAAATAATGATGGTTGTCTTGATGAAGTGCCAACCAAGGTTTGCAATGTAGACTATCCTTTATGACTGTGATTGAAAATCAATGGTGAATTACCATTTCTTGCATTTCTTTCATTGTGCATTTAGTCACATATTTGTATTGATAGTTCTTCATCGATACACAATGTTGTCCTACTGTGTAAACACAAAAGTTCTTGACCCTCCTAACATGATTTCCACAGGAATCTTCATGCTACCATAACTTTATATAACTTCTCATAGATACTTGAATAGTATATGCATGATGAGATATTGACCTCAACAGAATTCTACATTTATCAGAAATTTCTCTTATACAGTCCTCCAATGACTATCCTATATTAATACATGTTGTTGTCCTCACATGTACAAAATAATGTGATTCTCTTGCATTCTCATCCCTCTTCAAACAAATGGCATCATGCTAGACTCAACCCTTGTGGGATCCCATTTCACTCCACATGCTACAAAATCAAAAGGAAATGATCTAGCAATGAAAGATTTAACCTACACCTGCACAGTGAACAAACATGTTAGATAAATCAGAGCATATGATAGATGTTTATGATAGCCTTTCTATTGTCCTGGACATCTGTGATATGCAAACTATTTTGATGCTTATGAGGATTAGGCTATATGTTTATGGATGTTTTCATATGTATTGATTGGTGATCTTTCATTGCTCTAACCAAATCTCTCTCACATATGTAGGAATTCTTGGAGCAGCAAGGAAGGCAACTTTTGGAGCTTGGACAAATAGGAGGGGTTGAACAAATGCAGCTCTACTCAATTGGGATTCATCATTCAGGAAATGATGGATCCCCTTTCTTTATATATGCATTTTTTCTTTCATGTATCTACAAATTTATAGTATTTTCCTTCATTTGTATTCAAATATTTAGTCCCATGGCTTGTATGGGACACCATACATTTATGTTTATCAATAAAGACTACTTTTTGTAAAAATTGTTTCATTCTCTTCTCTATTGTATGCATTTGCATAATGCAGTCTTTTGATAATTTCTTTATGCACATGGATATAACATAGCAGAGTAGAATGTAACTTTTGTTTCACTTTTTAAAACATAAAAAGATCTACTTGTTTGAGCCGATAGCTAAAATAGGTAACATTTTTGGCAACATCTGCTAAAAGTTTGTCTGCTAAACATCTTGACCAGTTGCCTAAAGCTTATCCATCGGGCACGAAGTCAATAGAAACCTAAAGAAACTTGGAAAATAGATTTGTATATTGTTGTAACTCATCAGACCAGTGCATGATACCTTGAAAACTTATTCCAACTACCAAAACTTCATATCAAAACTAATAACTGTGCAAAATAGCACTTGGAGGAAAAAGACAAACTGAACTGAAACTTATTCTAACCCACTCTAACCAACAGCAAGGCTTAGTCAAACAAAACCATTGAGTGGATTTGCAAAATAACTACCCCTCCTGACCAACAAAGGATGCATTGCATGATCATGCATTGTTGAAAGGATATGAAACACAAGAAAATATTCAATAGGTTGCTACAATGCCTCATAAAAAATAAAAACAAACTCACTTATGCTTTGATTTTGATCATGCTTAATGTTGTCCTAGACTGGACAAGTGAGCTGAATTTGATCACTTTCAACTGAAACTCTAAATTCATCTTTTTCTTCTATTGCATCCTCATGCTTGGGTGCAAGCATGACCTATCGAACCATAGTGGCCTCCATATTGGCTAAAAATTTGATAGGACAGCCCCTTGAATGGATAAAACTTGGACTCCCATTGCTATCTGCTTCACTTTCTTCCTATCTTTCATGGTTGTCCTACTTTGTGGCTAAGTTTGGACTAGAGAGAAGACAATCCGAATGATTAGAAATAGCAATGTTAACTTTACCTTGCATAATAACTTTCCATTTCAATTCTTCCTCCATGCTCAATGGATAATCCTCTTCCACTAAGGTAGCTAATAACTTATCAAAGCTATCAACTCTTGGAAGGCTCTAAAGAATAGTTGGTTCAAGCTCAAAATCCTCATTATCACTCAAGGAGGTACACTGCAAATCAAGATTTTCTTCCCCAATGAAGGAAGTTAAATGTTCAAACAATGAAGTATCCTCTTGAAACAAAATTTCAACTAATATATCAACCTCCATCTGCTCTATATAGCAGAAAGGAAACTCCTCCAAATAGCTAAGACCTTGCAAAACAGGTTCATGAGGATTTCCTTGACCTGAGAGAATGGACTCCTCTTTATCAAGACCATGTTCCTCTTGTTGCTTCAACACTTGTTCAAGCTTGTGAACCTATTGTTCTAGTTCATCATGATTGTCAACTTCTTCTAACAGGTATAGTTCCTTATTATCCAACTTTGAACAAAACTGTTCAATTATATCTGTGCACATCTCTTCATAAAGCTCAACATTAGCTTTCTCATGCATAACATGCTCGAAGATATCAAAGCTCATACCTCTGAAGACAGTGGCAGGTTCATATTTATGCTCCTCTACATGGTCCAATGTTCCATTTTCATATTGATTGTCATCAACCAGAAACTCCTAAGATTGTCTGATGTCCTCTTATTGTTGTGAAACTGCATCCTTGTCAACAAAACAAGGCAGCTCATCAAATGAGACGATCAACTCTTCCTCCTGGTCCTCATTTTTTCTCCTTGCACCTTTCTACTCCAACTAATCACCCTCAACTTCTACTTGAAAAAGTTTTGATTTCTTATTATCCACACCATTCATAGGATCATACACATCAAATATTTCTTTTTCTCCCTCACAAGTTCCTTCCACTTGAAGAAGATCTTCAATCATTTTTGAGTTTTGAGAAGAAGTGATTTGGTTGAAGCTTGGAATTGTAAACACATGCTCTTCCAATTTAGCAATTTCATCATAGTTGTCCATGCTAGATTCATCTGGTAAGGGAATTTGAAAGGGCTGCAAATAGGAGATAGGGGGCTGATTTTATTCATTCATGGCCTCGTGTAGGGGCTAATCTTTATCATTGGCAAGATTATTACCACTAAAACTTGGAATCCCAAATCTAGAAGACTTGCTTGGAGAATGAGTAGAATCATTTAACCTAAAACTTGGAAAAAAAACCTTGGGAATCTCTTCCTTCAAACGATGATTCATCATTACAGGAAAAGTTGAACTTAAACTAGAAATGTCAGGGGCTAACTAGGTTTCATACCTTTGTGCCTCCACCTCCTGCTGATGAATATAAGTTTGATAAGCGAGATATTCTTGGTGCATATCAAACTCTTGCTACCTCTTGATATCATCCAACTGCCTATGGAAATCTAGCAATATATTTTTGATATTACTAATCCCCATATTGTCAGCATTTTGGGGTTGGCTATTAAAACAACCATGTTGTTTTGGCATAGAAATGATTTCTTGTGGTTGAGTTTGAACATATGTAGGCTTCCATGAGGCTTGAGCTAGGGTGGGTGGGTGGAAAAAGTATTGTGCATGCTGGTTTCTTTGTAAATCAAAGGAATTAGGTAAAAAACCAGTAGCATGACAAGCCTAAAATGGCTATGTTGGGTGATATGACATGTTTCCATGAAACATAGACATGTTTATTCATTCAAAAGTTGAAAAAATAAGCAAAAATCATATTTACTTGAAACTAACCAGCACTTGATCATACTGAAACCAATAAAAACTTCTCGTAGTCGCCAAGTATGTATTTGAAACACCTCAAAAGGTAGTAATCAACTGTTGTACACACTAAAAAGTAGTAGAAAAACATATAAAATGGATTGAGAATTAGTTCACAATCCCACCAAGCATGCCAAAAACTGTTGTCTCCAAAATTTGCACCCTTGCTAAGTTGCAAAACTTAGCACTTTGGAGGAACATGGGAACATTCCTAGGATGTGGGTTACCTAAACTTGGAATGGACCTCCAGAGTAAGATGGCTCTTATGGTGTCACCTAAACTAATGCTAAACTAATGTTTTTCTAGGGAAAGAGTAAGAAGGAACATGAAAATGAAACTAACCCTATGGTGATACACCAAAATTGATTTCTCGGACATAAACTATTGTTTTAACACACAACTTTCTCAATAGATCAGCTTTACTTAACACAACTCATATATTTAAACATATCAATCCATAAGTGTTTTACAAGGAGGCATGGTTCACTTGTCACTTTTGAAGGAAAAGATTTTCGACAACTAAAATAACTATTGAACCAGTGCACAGCTTGCAACCTACAAAACATATGTTTCATCTACCTAAACATGCTAAAATAAGACAAACATTAAAGGAATTATCAAAATTCACAAGAAAATTCATCAATCAAACACTGCACACTATGAAACAGCTTCTAGGAGGGTAAAAATGCTAAATCTAATTGATAAAAATGGTGTTACATACTGTTACACATGTTTGAGATTGAGTTACAATGTTATCTTTTCTTGAAAGAGCGCCAAAATAAGCTATAATGCATGTTGAAAAGAAGAAATAACTCCCCTCCAAACTCATTTTTGAAGTTACTTATGTTTTTTGAAGCTTTCCCCACACATATCCTTCTAGAAGCTTCTTGGTTGTGTATAACCAAAAAAACCTAAAAATAGCTTCCAAAACCTCTCCAAAATGTCTCCAAAGTGAAGAAAAAGTCAAGTCATGACCTTACCCACAATAAAAGCATGAGAAACTACTCCTATATGCTCTTATTCCCTCCAAAAACCCAATCAAAAACAACCTTCATGCCTTCCACATGTTGGTCAATCTCCTCCAAATTCCCCACATGCTTGGCACAAGTCATTATTATTCAAACATATCTCCCAACTATTTTGACACATAATTTTCATATGTTCAAACACCTCTATCTTGAAATTATTACAACTCCAACTATCCTCTCCCTTTGACTAAATTTTAAAAGCACATGCTTTATTATCTTTATTTTGCAACTATAACGTTATTTAAAGTGATTTATAAATCATCACTTAAATCAAGTTTTACAGTTCAACCTTGTTGCAAAAAATAAAGACTCCCTGACTTGACCATGTTTGGAAAACATAAAAGTGTTTGGCTTTACAAAATATGAAAAGGAGGAGGAACACAAGGAATTATACATAATATGGGGCATTATTCAATGTTGAAAAATTTTAAAACAAAGGAAAAAAATTTGCTTTAATCGGCCAATTTAGGGCTTTAGAAACCCTAACAACAAAACTCGAACCCAAGACACAAATCACTTTCATTTTTGCATTTGAGTTTTCTAGAACTCTTCACTGCCAACATAGGGTTTACACTGGTGCTTTGTGGAGGATTTTCATGGTGAAAAACTTGCATATTCTCTAAAGAATCAACACAGCCGAGCATGGTAAGCTTTTCCTATAGAACTTGTGCCATTTTCTTTCATTATCTGTCAATAAAATGCTCATCTTGAGCTCTGTTGTGTAGAAATAATAAAAATGCTCTCAAATTCTCTATGTATTTTACAATCAATGCTTCTCTTAATGTAAAAAATTGAAGATTTTAACAAAAAACCCCAGGTCGTGGCTTCAAATTTTGCATTTTTCTAATTTTGACCTGCTATCTATCACGAGCTTTGGCTTCATTTATTGCTTTTCATTTGACTAATTCTTGTCAGTGGCTCTGATCATGTTCAATGAAGTATTGTGCATCTTCTTTTTTAAATCACATGAACACAACTTACCCCATTTTTATATGTGATGCCATATATCTTATCTACGACTTTCATAAGCTTGAGCCCGAATGTAGTAGTTATGAATTGTGTGCTTGTAGTGTCTGCATTTTTCTTTACCATATTATTAATTGTAGCTCTATACTAGGGATCTAGTGTTGCACAATGAGGGTTTCACTTCATTCTTTTTTGTTGATTTTAAAAAAAATGAGCATCTTTGTCTTCCTTGTGCTACCATGTAATAGCAGCCAGTAGTGTCATAATCCCCTTTACTATCATATGATCATGCAAGATCATAATATGAATGAGACTTCATGAGAGGGTGGTAAATTGAAACAAGAGCTATCCTAGTCAACTATTCCATAAGAAAATGCTACCCCATGAGGGAAAAATGGTTTGCAAAATGATTAAATTTCATTACATAGTACGGGTATAATTCAGAGGCTCTACACATATTTTCCATTCCTTATTGAACACTACCCTTTTCTCTTCAAGAACCTGAGGACTATCATTTTTCATAGAACCTCCTCCTCCATAGTACTTGAAGTTCTAACTATCCTTTACCAAGGTTTGAAATGGCTACTCCTCAAACATAGAAACCACTCCTCACATAGAAAATCCATGTTACTTTAGGGAGCATCTCTAAACCATTTAATGCCCCAAAAGGATATGTGCCTATTGGAATTGTTTTCCCCATTGGTACCCCTGCTATGTGAAAATACTACAAGAACTATTACTTGTGCACATAATATTTGAATATTCTTTTGAAAAAATATTTCATCTTGTTCTCTCAAACTGAAAATAAAGGAAAGTTTCCTTAAAAGGCTATAGCTTCATGTCACTTTTCACTAACTATCATGCATTGCTACTGTCACCAACATATGATATTCTTTGAACTTATAGATGTTGAGTGACTTCATTATCATATTGTAGGGGTTTTCATGGTTTTTAAACTATTTGTCATCATCTCTCCTTCAGGTCTTGAAATAGTATTACCATCAACCTGTTTAAGCTCTGCATTTTCCTTAACTTTGTGCTCCCATCATTCTTTACTCTATGAAACCTTTCTATGTTTTGTTCTATTTGTCAAGGTAACTTTGTGCTCTTTGGCTTGCTATCTATGACTATCCTATCTATGCTCACTGACTGTTGTAACTATCCTTATTAATAGTGCCATTTTTTTTCAAATTTCAAATAATGATGGTTGTCTTGATTAAGTTCCAACCAAGGTTTGCAATGTAGACTATTCTTCATTATTGTGATTGAATATCAATCGTGAATCGCCATTTCTTGTATTTCTTTCATTGTGCATTCAGTCACATATTTGCATTGACTTTTCTTCATTGATACACAATGTTGTCCTATTGTGTAAACACAAAAGTGCTTGACCCTCCTAACATGATTGCCACAGGGATCTTCATGCTGCCATAACTTTATATAACTACTCACAGAGACTTGAATAGTATATGCATGATGCGATATTGACCTCAAGAGCATTCTACATTTATTAGAAATTTATCTCTTATAATAGTCCTCCAATTACTATCTTGTATTGATACATGTTGTTGTCCTCACATGTACAAAAGAATGTGATTCTCTTGCATTCTCATCCCTCTTCAAACAAAGGGTTGCATGTTGGGCTCAACCCTTGTGGGAGCCCATTTCACTCCACATGCTGCAAAATCAAAAGGAAATGATCCAGCAATGAAATGTTTAACCTACACCTACACAGTGAACAAATGTGTTAGATAAAATAGAGCATATAATAGATGTTTATGATAACCTTTCTATTTTCCTATACATCTGTGATATGCAAACTATTTGGATGCTTATGAGGATCAGGCTAGATGTTTATGGATGTTTGCATATGTATTGATTGGTTATCTTTCATTGCTCTAACCAACTCTCTCTCACACATGCAGGAATTCTTGGAGCAGCAGGAAAGGCAACTTTTGGAGGTTGTACAAATAGGAGGGGTTGAACAAATGCAGCTCTACTCAACTAGGATTCATCATTTAGGGAATGACAGGTCCCCTTTGTTTATATATGCATTTTTTCTTTCATGTGTCAACAAATGTAGTATTTTCCTTCATTTGTATTCAAATAGTTAGTCCCATGGCTTGTGTGGGACACCATACATTTATGTTTTTCAATAAAGACTACTTTTGCAAAAATTGTTTCTCTCTTCTCTATTGTATGCATTTGTATAATGTAGTCTTTTGATAATTTCTTTATGCACATGGATATAACATAGCAGAGTAGAATGTACCTTTTGTTTCACTTTGTAAAACAAAAATAGCTCTACATATTTCAACTAGCAGCTAAAATAGGTAACATCAACAACAGCTTGATAGGTTTGGATATTCATTGCATGATCCTAGTTGTATTTTCACATTGATTTCTAGCATTGATATGCCTAGGAACATAAGGGAGGATATGGGTATGAGTGATGCAGATTCCTAGATAAAGGCCATGAATGAAGAAATGGATGCATTAAAAATAAATGACACTTAGGATCAAGTTCCCTTGCCTGATGGACGTAAACCCATTGGTTGCAAATGGGTGTTCAACAAAAATTTTGTTTGAATGGTAGTGTTGAGAGATATAAGGCAAGGTTGGTCATGAAGGAATATTCCCAAGTTCAGGGAATTCATTACAGTGATATTTTTCTCCTATTGGAAATCTAACATTCATTATATTTGTATCACTTGTTTTTGCATATGATTTAGATATTGAACAAATGGATGTGAAGATAGCTTTCCTTCGTGGTAATTTAGAGGAAGAAATATATATGTCACAACAAAAGCATTACATTGAAAAAGGTATAAAAAAATTGGTTTGCAAGTTGAAGAAGTCTTCATATGGTTTGAAATAGTCATCTAGGATGTGGTACCAGAATTTTGATTCCTTTCTAATGAGTTTGGGATTTATGAGAACGATATCATATCATTATTTTTATTTCAAAAATTTTGATGATTGTTGTAGTGTTCTTTAATCAGCTCAATAACTAGGAACATGAATTCCTCTACTCAGGGATTGAACATCACAACTAGCAGTCATGAACTACTAAAGAACCTTATTTAATTATCAACCCAAGGACGTAAACTTGAAATGGGACAGCACAAGATATGCACTAATCACCCTTCCAGACATGCATGATTCCTAAAATTCCTTATACTGGAATTTAAGTACTGAAAACAACTTTACTGTTTAACTTTGCTTGGAAATGAAAAACTCGAAAGATAACCTATTCTGCTCCTAGTGGCTGTAGGAACAGTTGGCAGCTCTGTGTTTCTGCCAGCTATAGGAACAGTCACATTAACTTCTATGAAAAGAAATGCATCTATTCTAACTTGCAGAATAAAAGTATGGACAGCTCCCTAAGTGGGCCCCCTTAGGTAGTGCCAAAGTAGACAACAGATTAGGAGAAAAACTTCATAAGCTTTATTGATTCAATGTAAACAAGTACATGGCACAATCTCTTGGCTAAATTTCTAAGACTGAAAGTGTGTTACAATAGCGATTTTCTTAGACAGCCCCTTCTCTGAAGGAGAATGGACTATTTATTGAAAACTGATCCTAACTACTAACCAACCTTCCCTTATAAAACGGGAGGCATTTATTACATTTAACTAACTTAAGTAAAGAGGTGAATGACAATGAAAGAACTAAGTCAAATTGGTTTAGCAGTCTTAAAGCGCCATCATCCTGGATTCATGCAACACCAAGACGCCTAGCCTAGATTTCTGGAACACTCTCCCTACATGGCGAATGAGTTGAAACTGTCTCCTCATCTTTTGCTGTTGAACCAGTCTTTATGGATTTGGTCTTCAATTCTTCAAGTGGAAATTGAATTCCCTTCTTTCAATCGTGGTACCTGCAAAATATCTCTCCATCTTTTCCTGAGGAAGAAAGTTAGCTCAACACGTTCATCCTTTAAGACAATCCATTACTTTATTCATTCATTCATTAAGTATTAAACTAAGGCAAACATTGTTTCAAATATGGCTGCAGGAAGTTTTGGTAATGGAGGCTGGAGGAAGGTTTATGATCACAAAAATCCATAAAGTATTTATCAGACTAAAAAAAACATTAAAGGTAATAATCATGGGACTTCTTATCACAATATACTCATCATATTTAAGTCATAAAAAGGTCTATATCCTATCCCATAAATAGACTAAATGTTTGTTTTAGTATAATAAAAACAGCAAAGTATTTATAAAAGTATGATCAAAATGTGTCAAAAACTTGGCTCATCACTCCCCTCAACCAACTACTTGCTGGACCCTTCAGCAAGTCTAGCATTCCTTCTTCTTGCAAACTCTCTTAGATTTGCACTCAGTTGCTGTCCACATTCCCCATTCTGGAAACTCCAAAAGTGAGCTCGCATTGCCTCCAGCTTTGCCATCTATTATCTTCAGAACTTATGTTATAAGTGTTGTTATCCCCCTGTATAGCAATTAATGGCCATAGGAGAATAGGCGGCTGCATAACCAATGGCAACCAATTCTCCTACTTTGTTCTGGCATTCCTCATGTACCTCTCTGCCCTTCTGGTTGCTGCATACAAGGTATTGGGGGTATGTGGTTCTACTTTCTTTAATTGAAATGAAAGATGCTCCCATTTGTTCTGAATGTGCAGGGTTGCAGCATTAAAATCATTGTTTATAATTTGGGAGTATTGAGAAAATACCTCTTGTCTTAGAGGCTCAATCAGTGGCCTGGCTCTTTCATCTCTCCACAATTTCTTCCAATCAAAGTAAATACCCATTCCATTTCTAGATTCATTTCTTACAGACAATGGCATATTTACTTCATCATGCATATGGCTATCAAATTGTTCTCCTCTGCTTATTTCATTGGTGATCCAGGAGATTAGAGTGCTGATATGAATATCACTGACATAACATAAGGGATTCCATTCTTTATCCTGGGATACAACCAAATTGTGCAAATAAAATTCACATACGAGGTTCCTGATGTGCAGAGGTGAATCCCTGTATGCTTCATAAAATTCCTCAGGGGTATCCAAAGAAGGATTCTTACCTTTCTAGACTCTAATTAGTTGGAAGTTCAAATACAGCTCCTTGAGATACATTGCGTAGACAGGTGAAGGTACACGACATTGCATCAGTTGTGGAACCAGCTCTACCAACTGGTTGAGAGTGTCATTCAAGTTAGAAATTTCCATATTCTTGTTCTGGATTATCCTTTGTAGTCTCTCAATTTCAAGTGCAGAAGCAGTCTATTGTTGCTGAAGTTCTTGAAAACATGCCATTCCTGTAGCAAAGTTTGTGACATGGGTGGTGGTCTATGATTATAGCACACCGCAGGTGTCTCTTGTACTTCTTCAAACACATCCACCTTACCTTGCTCTTCTTCTGACAAAAACACAACCGGATCTTCTTCCTTCTCATCACATTCCATATCTTCATGTAGCTGCTCTGCAATGGTAGCCAACTTATTCAGGCCAGCCCCTTCAAGTGTACTCACAACCTCCTCGACAATAGGTTCTTCTTCTCTCAGTTCAGGACTGGAAGGATCTAAAGGCAGTGTGGCAGGAGTAGTATTAAGTGATTGGCGGGCTGCCTGGTTCTAGAGCCTAGAGCTCCTTCTTATGGAAGTAGGAACTGTTTTATACTTTTTGGAAGATTTTGCTGCAGGAACAGAGAAGTTTCCCTTTTTCTTTCTTTTTACAGGCTCAGGGGTTGCTACAACAGGTGACTTTCCTTTCCTATCCTTGGGAGACGGCTCATGAATTTTGATAGGACCTTGTGCCAGCTGCTTGGGAGTTCTTTCAGAAAGAGGAACATCATCCTGTGAATTGGATGATTCTTGAGAAGAGGACATAGCAGCAGAGGTTTGGCCCATGGATTGGGAGGTTCGTTGCTTAAAGGGAAGAGGTTCACCCCTAGGTCCTACATTTTGAATTTTAGGGTTGAAGGGGACCATGAATTCCTCCCAGGTCATTCCCGATGCGTCTTGAATGGATTTTTCAACAAGTAATTTAATAAGGTAGTGGTGAGATACAGAGTTAACCCTACCCTTTTTAAATTCCACGGTATTATTCGATAGCAAATTGTAAAGAAAGTCGGGAATATTCATCAACAATCCATGGCATAAATGAGACATAAGTTTGAAGTGATGAGAGTGCAGGACTGAAAACCTACCTTCATAGGTTATGTATTTGATGATATACCATGCCCGTGACACCCAGTCCTGCGACAGACTCATTCTTTGCGCACCTTGCTTATCTACCTGTAGAGGAGGGTCATTTGGCCGAGTGAACTCAGCCCTGGTGCTTCTTGCATCTCTTCCTGTGGGAAATGGTTCTCCGACTTGAGGTAATCTTGTTACCTTAGCAATTCTATCAATTGACGCATTGATTGTTATGCCTCTAACTTTTGCTTCCCCATCATGAAATGTCCTTGTGAATTCCTCTGCAATGTCTGTATTAAAATTTCTGAGCTTCAGGAAGCAATTGAGCCACCCATATTTTCTGAATAGTGGCACATGCAACACATCCTGCAACAGGATGCTATGGTATGTAGGCTCATGCCGAATCGGCTGACCTCCCATTTCCTTGGTTTTCTGTAATTAAATGTGTTAAGCAATGCTCACCTAGCTTTTCCAACTGAACTTCCTATAACCCAATTAATGAACCCTTCTGCAATTCTACAGCACTTTGCCCCTCCCCTCAACCGAAACTTTTGAACCTCTTTTCAAAAGTGACCGAAAAATAGGGAAAACAATGTGATCATGCAATATTTTTTAGGGAGAGAGTAATCATGGATAAGCGGAATAAATTTAGGTTCATTGTTACAGGAAGGAAAGACTGTTTGCTTAATAATTACAGGTTTCATATATTGAGGGTTCTTGACAACTGACGGGACAAGCTTATGGCGGCGATATTAAGGACATGGCGAAGTAAAAACGTGCTCAATCGTGTGAATGAGCCGAAGGAAATGGCAACCATATAGAAAATTGTTCGTGCCAATTAATACTAAATGAAATGCAATAAATAAAGTAACTGAAGCAATCTTAAAATGAAGTGGAGCGTACCTGGAGAGAATTGACGTAATTATCTGATGTGACTTTCGTCTTCATGGCAACAAGTGACACAAAGCAACGTGGATGATATGGGAAATGACAGGTGGATGATGTGGAAGAGAGAGAAAGTGAGTACGTATTGTGGATGAAGTGAATGAATGGAATGGGGATCTTATTAGATAACTCCTTTATTATGATTTGGTATGCACTTTTATGCATGGCCCAGAAATTTGAGCCTAGGCTCAATTCCTTTGGCTGCAGGATCACTATCATCTTGCTCAATTTTGAACTGTCTCAAAAAACTTTCCTTGTCAATGGGTTTAGAATAGAGCTTTAGGCGATGCCCATTGACTAGTAGCTTAAATCGGACCTCATCAATGGTCCTTAATTGAACAACACCATTGGTGAATACCTCTTCTATCTCATATGGACCCAACCATCTAGTTTGTAGTTTTCCTGGACTATCCTTATACCGTGAGTCATAAAGCAGAGCCCAATCTCCTGCTTTGAATTTCTTTTCCTTGATGTATTTATCATGCCACCTTATTCTCTGATGTTGTCTCATCTCAGTGTGTTGCAGGGCATTCTTGCGGAGCTCATCCAGAGCATTGAGCCACATGACTCTGTCCTTTTGTGCATTTGTTAAATCCATGTCCATCTCTAATGATGTTCTTAGAGTCTTATGTTCAAATTCTATTGGCATCACATCTTTTTTACCATACACCATTTCAAAAGGTGTACATCTTGTAGCAGTCTTCCAGGTAGTACGATAGGCCCATATAGCTTCTGGTAACCTTGCGGCCCAGTCCTTCCTATGCAAATCTACAGTTTTAGTCAAAATGGCCTCGATGTCCCTATTGGTGACCTCAACCTGGCCATTGGCCTGGGGGTGATAAGGAGTTGATTTCCTGTGCCGTATATTGTATTCATTTACTAAGGCTGTGATAAGTGTAGAAGTGAATTGTGCTCCTTGATCTGTCACTATTTCCCTAGGGACACCAAACCTGGTGAATATTTCCTCATAGAGGAATTTAGCTACTTTATTATCCCTAGCATTTTTCATAGGTTTAGCCTCTACCCATTTTGTTACATAATCTGTACATACAAGGATGTAGGACTTACCATTGGAAGGTGGATCAATTGGTCCTACAAAATTCAATCCCCATTTGTCGAAGGGTGTAACGACAACTTGTGGAAATAGAGGCATCTCATCAGATCGAGTTGGTCTTCCCATCCTTTGGCATCTGTCCTGGTATATTTGGTTGCATCTCTATGCAGAGTTGGCCAATAGTAGCCAATATTTAAAATTTTCATTGTTGTTCTTTTGGCAGCAAAATGTCCACCACATGGCTCATCATGGCTTGCATGCAGTATATCATAAGTGTCCTCTTGTACACATCTCCTCATAACTTGATCTGGCCTTGTATAAAACATGCAATCTGTAATCCAAGAAAAGTTAAAGCTTTACTCTACCAACAATCTCTTTTTCTTAGGGGAGAATTGAGGAGGAGTTCTTCCTGCAACCAGGTAATTTTCTATATTGGCATACCATGGGTGAATAACCTTGATTACAAACAGGTGCTCATCAGGAAAGGAATCTTCAATAAGTGCAAAGTCATCTTGCCTTTGAATTCTAGAAAGGAAATCAGCAACCACGTTGGCTTTACCTGGCTTGTCCACAATTGCAATGTCAAATTCCTGCATCAGCAATAACCATCTTGCCAGTCTCTCAGCTATTAAGCTTTTGTTCATGAGATACCGGATTGCTGCATGATCAGTGTGGAAAAATATCTAATAACCGATGATATAATGCCTAAATTTATTGAGGGCATAGATGATTGCCAACATTTCTTTTTCTGTAACAGTGTAGTTTAATTCAGCCCCTTGCAGATTTTTGCTTATGTTGTCGAGTGCATGTTCTGTTGAACCACCCTTCTGCCCTAACACAGCTCCAATGGCATAATCTGATGCATTAGTATGAATATGAAATGGAAGTGATCAATCAGGTCCTTTCAAAATAGGTGCCTGTGTAAGGGCAACTTTTAAATCAAGAAATGTTTTTTCACATTCTTTTGTCCAAGAAAAATCTGCATCTTTCTTCAATAGACTGTATAAGGGGCCTGCTATTTGGCTAAAGTCCTTGATGAATCTTCTGTAGTATCCAGCATGGCCTAGAAAGCTTCTTACTTCTTTCTTCTTGGTAGGAAAGGGTAGATTAGAGATGACCTCAATCTTAGCAGGATCAACCTGTATTCCTACAGCAGAAATATGGTGACCAAGCACTATTCCCTCCTACATCATCATGAAGCACTTTTGAATATTCAGCGATAGGTTGTGATCTTCACATCTCTGTAGTACTTTCTCCAAGTTGGATTGAGCTTCCTCAAATGTTGTACCATAATTAGTAAATTCATCTATGTATATTTCCATGCAATCATATGAGATGTCTAAGAAAATACTTATGACTTCCCTTTGGAAAGTTGCAAGTGCATTACAGAGACCAAAAGGAAAAACTGAATAGGAAAACATTCCCCAAGGGCATGTAAAAGTAGTTTTTTCTTGATCCTTGGGAGCAATCTTGATTTGATTAGACCCACTGAAGCCATCTAAGAATGAGAAGTACTTTTTCCTAGCTAAATTATCTAGAACTTGATCAATGAATGGAAGAGGAAAGTAATCTTTCTTTGTTGCCAAGTTGATTTCTCTGTAATCTACACATACCCTCCATTTTCCTCCTTTCTTCGGAACAATAACCAATGGGGAAACCCACTGACTATCTGAGATTGGGTAGATAAAGCCAGTTGTTAACAATTTCTGCAATTCTTCTTTAACAATTTCTCTCAAAGCTAGATTAATTCTTCTTTGAGGTTGTCTGACAAGTCTGAACACACTACTAATGTATATGCGATGTGTACAGATTTTTGGGTATAAACCCTTCATGTCACCATATTCCCAAGCAAAAGCTGACTTATGACTGATAAGCATTTTGACCATAGATTCCTGTTGCTCACTTGTGAGGTTTTAATTGATGCTCAAGGTTTTTCCTGCGGCTACCTCAACTTGGGAGGTTAAATCTACCATAGATACTTCAGGTAGAAATGGTATCTCTACCTCATGGGGTAGCAAGGTGTGTAAGCAGTCAGTTGTTGCAGGATAATGAGCTGATGTAGACGAAGGAAGAATGGTCTGCAAGGAATATGGATTTTTTTCACAATGAAAATATTTGGTACCATAGTTATTCAGTAGGATATTGGACAGTATATCTTCTTCTTCTTCTTGTGCAATGAAAGGCTCTCTGGTAATCATCATTAAATTGGCCACAAAGTTCACTTCCTCCTCTTCTCCCAAATTTAGCCAAACAACCTCTCCAGACTCAAGTTGGGGCAGGGCTAGAGAATAGAGGGTAAGCTTCTTTGTGCTATATCCATAAGATATTGTCATGTTACCCAACCTACAACCAATGTAAGCATCAGCAATAGCCAACCAAGGCCTTCCTAGTATGACAGGGTATCCCCCCAATGATGCCTTCAGAGATAAGACCATAAAGTTAGCAGGGTACTCCCAAGAATCCAAGGTGACTACCAGGTCTTCAACTACCCCATCAGGTTTGACAGTTGAGCTATCAGCAAGCTGTAATATTGTAGGTGTGGGGTCTGGAATATTAAGTCTTACAACTAGATCCTTTGTCATGACATTGATAGCTAGACCAAGATCTACTAAAGCATTCTTAATTTGCAACCCATTAACATTGATCTCCACAACAGGGCTTCTTGGATCTAAATATTTTGGGATGCTAAGCTTCCCTAGCATTAAGTCAGAGAGTTGACCTATGACATGGATAGTTTAAGGGTCCTTTTTCCTCCCTGGTTTCTTCAAACATGCCTCCTTGATGCCCTTGCCATAGATAGGTACTTCTTTGATTGCTTGGAACAAAGGGATTTTCACACATATATGATTTAGTTGGTCAAGGATGTCAAAGGTAGGTTCCTCTTGTTTTTTTACATTTTCACCTTCCAACCTTTGTGGGAAAGGAGGGGACACTTTATCAGATGCCTTAGGTAATGATGGAATCTGAACTGGCTCATTTGGTTGGGCTTGGTCATTGGTATCTTCTTCTTGGTCGGTCTCCTCAGATGGAAATTCTGAGATTATGGGAGGAGATGGTGTGGGCAGCACAGTTCCTGAATGTAAATTAATATTATTCAGGTTAAGAGCATACGCAGGTTGATGATTAGGATCAGCAAAATAGACTTGCTACTGCTGCTGCGGTTGCTAGTTATTTGGATTAGGTGCTGCCTGAGCAGGTAGTTGGGTTGGTTTTGGATTCTGACCTTGATTAGCTACAGGAGGTGGCATAATGGATTGCTGCAGCGGTTGCTGTAGGAAACTAGTGGGTGGATTTGACCATTGCTGGTCTCCTCTCCATTGGTTGGACTGCTACCAATTCCCTTGCGGAGGCTGCCACTGATTTTGCTATGGTGATTTCCAATTCCCTTGTGAGGATTTCCAATGGTTTTGCTGGGAATTTGGCCAAGGGTTATTCCATTGAGGTTGGGAGTATGGCCCATAGTTTGGAGGGTACTGGTTTTTCCATTGACTATTATATGAACCAAAATTTTGCAAAGGGTCCTGAGGCATACCTTGTCTTGGGGCCCATGGCCTGCACTGAGCAACAAAGAACACTTCCTCCTCTCCTTCAATGGTTTTGAACTCAGTAGGGAGATGTTGTACCTCCAAATTGGCCACTGTTTTGCATCGGCAGTCTTTCTTTCTTTGTCGGAAATGGAAGCAATATTCAGCTAACATTGCCTCAGCTTCCTCTTTCTTCCTTCTAGCTTGCATAGTATCCAATTGAGTAGCTACATCATTGATGATATCCTGCTTGAAGTCGGACAAGAGATTGGTAATCTCCCCTTTAGATATTCCAGAGCCACTTCCTTTTATAGAAGAAGTTCTAAACCCCCTTCCCTTCTTTACAGTTGCTCTAGAGTAATTGAGACAAATTTTCTTGATATCATCCCAATCACTTTGGGTGACATCACCTCCTACCATAAGGTCAAGGGCCTCCATGCAAGTATCATTGACTCCCCTTAAGAAGAGAAGTTTTTGAGATTCCTCATTCAGCTCATGATGAGTATTCTTCTACACACTAAACAAGAATCTTGACACATAATCCTCCAAGGTTTCATCCTCCTTTTGTGACATTTTGAAGATGTCATCTCCTCTCAGATCATTTCCTCTACAATACTCTTTATATTTACTCAAGAACAGAGTCTTCATTTGATCCCAATTGTTAGCTGCATTGCTTCCCAATCCCATAAACCATCTCAAGGCTGCCTCCTTTAGAGTAGAGGGAAACAATTTCAGCTTGTGTGTTGAGGTTGTATAGTCATAGCTTCTACAAAGGATTTCAAATTCAAACAAGAAGGTATGAGGGTCCTCAGTAATAAGTCCATAGAACTTTGGTAGTAAGGAGGCAGGGATGTTCTTGAGGTTATTATTGTCATGTAGGTCAGGAATTGGAAATGGAAAAATAGGGTTTGCCATTCTTGGTTGTATTCTTGGATTAGCTCCTGGTTGATGAACTGCAAGAGCAAGTGGATTATTTTATTATGTTCCTTCGGATAGGTTAAAGCTTAGTTCAGAGGAAGAAGATGAAGTAACTAAGTCTTGGCCAGCATTCAGATATGAGTCATCTTGGAATAGGTTCGGTTCAATCTCTTCAATATCTATGCTCCCAGGAAGGAATCTTCCAAATTGGTCTCTTCTTCTATGCATACAGTAAAAGTAAACTAACTATGGAGATGCTAGAATGCAGAATTCTAAACTAAAAGTATTCAGAATGAAATCTTAAACTCTTTACTAGCATGTCTGTAATAGGTTCTTAGTTTGACACCATCCCCGGCAACGGCGCTAAAAATGTAGTGTTCTTTAATCAGCTCAATAACTAGGAACATGAATTCCTCTACTCAAGGATTGAACATCACAACTAGCAGTCATGAACTACTAAAGAACCTTATTTAATTATCAACCCAGGGACGTAAACTTGAAATGGGACAGCACAAGATATGCACTAATCACCCTTCCAGACATGCATGATTCCTAAAATTCCTTATACTAGAATTTAAGTACTGAAAACAACTTTACTGTTTAACTTTGCTTGGAAATGAAAAACTCGAAAGATAACCTATTCTGCTCCTAGTGGCTACAGGAACAGTTGGCAGCTTTGTGTTTCTACCAGCTGCAAGAATAGTCACATTAACTTCTATGAAAAGAAATGCAGCTATTCTAACTTGCAGAATAAAAGTATGGATAGCTCCCTAAGTGGGCCCCCTTAGGTAGTGCCAAAGTAGACAACAGATTAGGAGAAAAACTTCATAAGCTTTATTGATTCAATATAAACAAGTACATGGCACAATCTCTTGGCTAAATTTCTAAGATTGAAAGTGTGTTACAATAGCGATTTTCTTAGCCAGCCCCTTCTCTAAAGGAGAATGGACTATTTATTGAAAACTGATCCTAACTACTAACCAACCTTCCCTTATAAAATGGGAGGCATTTATTACATTTAACTAACTTAAGTAAAGAGGTGAATGACAATGAAAGAACTAAGTCAAATTGGTTTAGCAGTCTTAAAGCGCCATCATCTTGGATTCATGCAACACCAAGACGCCTGGCCTAGATTTCTGGAACACTCTCCCTACATGGCGAATGAGTTGAAACTATCTCCTCATCTTTTGTTGTTGAACCAGTCTTTATGGATTTGGTCTTCAATTCTTCAAGTGGAAATTGAATTCCCTTCCTTCAATCGTGGTACCTGCAAAATATCTCGCCATCTTTTCCTGAGGAAGAGAGTTAGCTCAACACGTTCATCCTTTAAGACAATCCATTACTTTATTCATTCATTCATTAAGTATTAAACTAAGGAAAACATTGTTTCAGATATGGCTGCAGGAAGTTTTGGTAATGGAGGTTGCAGGAAGGTTTATGATCACAAAAAGCCATAAAGTATTTATCAGACTAAAAAAAACATTAAAGGTAATAATCATGGGAATTCTTATCACAATATACTCATCATATTTAAGTCATAAAAATGTCTATATCCTATCCCATAAACAGACTGAATGTTTGTTTAAGTATAATAAAAACAGCAAAGTATTTATAAAAGTATGATCAAAATGTGCCAAAAACTTGGCTCATCAATTGCATTCTCATTATTGCATTGTACATTGATGATATGTTGTTAATTGGGAATTTTTAATCTTTAATTTCTTATTTGAAGTCTCAACTTTTAGCATAGTTTGAAATGAAGGATTTAGGTGCAACTAGGTACATTTTTGGTATGGAAATCAAAAGAGATAAGGAAAGCAAAAAACTTTGGTTAGGTCAAAGTAAGTATGTGAATTGTTTTTTGAATAGATCCTTCATGAAAGATTGTAGACCATTATGTGTTCCTTTTGTGATGGGAACAAAGTTATCAATTTTAAATTATCCAAAATCTCATAGTAAGGTGGAGGATATGATGAGAGTACCTTATGCTAGTGTTTTTGGTATTTTTATGTATGTCATGGTCTATACTAGACCAAACATTTCCCAAGTAATGGGATTCCTTATCTAATTCATGGATAATCCTAGATGAGTACATTGGTATGTAGTAAAGAGAATATTCAATTACTTATGGGGTACTTTCAACTATTCCTTATGTTATCATGGATATCCTATAGGATCTTTGCATTCATTTTGAATTCATGGATTTGAGGATTCAGATTGGGAAGGTGACATTGATAGAAAAAGATCCACAAGTGCTTATGTGTTTACTATGTTCGGTGGTGTTAACAGTTGGATGAGTGAGTGGAAAGTTGTAGTCACTTTTTCCACTACAAAATTAGAGTACATGGTAGCTACTCATACTTATAAAGAATTAATTTGGCTTCAGAGATTGTGTTTAGATGTTGGGCTTGATGCAGGGATGATTACTATTTGTAATGATAGTTAGAGTGCTATTTTCTTGGTAAAGAATCAAACCTTCCATGTTAGAACGAAGCATATTGATGTTCAGTTCCATTTTGTATGTGACATGGTGTAAGATGGTAAGGTGCAGATTGAAAAAGTTGATACTTTGACAAATGTTTTTGATTAAGGAACAAACATGTTTTAGAGGGGTCCTAAAATCCTTAGCAGTATGATAGCAAAGGATAAAGCATTAACAGAGCACAAACAAAAACATGAATCTTCCCAAAAATAAGAAAACACTAAAAACTAGGGTAGAAAATCTAAAAAAATGACAAAAAACCGCAAAACAGCCAGCCCCTAGGCCAGGTTCCGGAGGGTCTCTTCCACTTCCTGCTCCAGACTGTTCATGTTAAGTGCAGACTTCTTGATCTCCTGGATGTTGATGAAATCTTGGTTTTCCTTCCTCTTCAAATTTGCTCTGGTCCTGTTACTCGGCCCCCCACTATCCAACTTCCCTTCCTCTTTGTCCAAATCAAGAAACACAGCAGTCTTAACCTAATGGGATTTTTCCAGGTTTTCCACCATGGTATTCATGGTCTATGTAGTGGATTTTAAAATCTTATGGTTCATAACCAACACTTTGTGGAGAGAATTTTTTATGTTCCTCAGCTGCTCCTCCATATCCGCTTGCTTGCCATCATGATTGCATTTGAAATCCCGTAATTCCTCTACCATTTTCTTGAGGAACTCAACCATATACTTCTTCTCTTCCTCAATCCATAAGTTAGTAGCCCGACCACTACCACTGCCTCTATTATTGTCATCATTAGCTTTCTCCATTTTACTATTCATAGTTCTCTGGTTCAACTTAATTTCCTTTATTTCAAAGAACACCCATCTCATTAACCTAAAATTATCCACTACCCCATTGCGGGTAATTGCAAGAACATCAGCTAGAAATTCTCGTTCCTCCTTAAAATAATGATCCCTCGCCTTGAGGTCCATAGGGAAGTGGGGTCTCTCTTCTCTATCAATCGCAGGATGGTTGGAATACTCAGAAAATGACTCTAACTGTGAATCTTCTTCGTTCACATCATAGGAGGGGTCCTCTGACATTTTCCTCTTACCCTCCTTCTGAGGAGAATCCCTAGATTTTCCTTTATCCATGTCAACAACCCTAACCTTAGGCCATGACGTTTGGTGAGGTAGAGTCGGCATAGCTTTAAAGTGGTCATAAATTAGGACAAGCAATCCTTCATGAAGAATAGAATACCTGGTAGGGTTTTGTCTATGGCTTCTCAAATTGTTATTCAAAGAAGACGCAAGATAAAAAGGAAAATAAATCCTGACCTGGTGCCTAAAATAATTCAGAGGATGAAATGATGGCTCTGGTATAATGACCATCCAAAGTGATGTACTCCATCAACACATTCAAAACCATCCTCTAGTGTGAGACATTTTTGTCTATATCATAGTAGCTTCTAGAAGTCCTTTGTAACTCCTCCCTCTCAGTATCCGACTTAGGAAATTTTCTAACCACTTCATTAGATTTCTTCCTATCCCTGTAGAATTTGATTCCCTTCGTCGAGAGGCCAGTAACCTCAGCAATAATTTTTTCATTGATGATCACTTGTCTTCCAAACAGGTTAATCTCACCATCCTTCCAATCTTTCTCAAAGACCCTAGTAACCTTCGGGTCCCAGCCATGGAGTTTTTCAATGAAAATAGTAATGCCACCATTCTCCAGCTTCTTCTAGAGCTTTGAATTTCTCTTCAGCTATGCACTACTTATCGGCTCCACTCTGTGACTTTTTCCACCCATCGTATTTCCAGTAGGAATGGAATAGTCTAGAACCCTATAGAAACAAGCTCCTAAAATTCCCATAAAGCATGCAAAAATAATCACATGCAAATGGGAGATAAAGTGATTACTCCTCGGCCAACTCGGAATAATCATTAAAATGCAGTCCTGAGACTGCAGGGGAGGACACTCAGCCATCATTCAATGGAATGGGAAATTGCACCTTCCTGTGAACACGATCATACGTCATCAGGACCTTAACGTCAGCCTCCAACTCATCTTTCCCTACCACTTCATCTTTTTTTGGGCTTTGACACCTTTGTTGGTGAAGAAATCCACCACCGTGTTTATTTCCCGATAGGCATGCGAAATATAACTTTTCTCAAAGTTATTAATAATTTCCTTAGAGAGGTCTATCCAATTTTGTATAGACCATGAAGGTTTCTGACAGCCCTTTAGGCATTGTATAATATTATTCGAATCCCCTTCAATCCACGCATTTTTATACTTCAATTGGCTAGCCAGCTTCAAGGTCTGGAAAACACCAGAGGCTTCGGCCACATGGTTGTTCTAAGTGCCTAAAGGAACCACCACAACCGCAATAAAAACACCATTCTCATCCCTTATCACCCCTTTACTCCCGGCAGGCCCAGGATTTCCGTTGGCCATGCCATCAAAGTTGATTTTGACCCAACCAAGGGGGGAGACTCTAGAATATGCCATCTCTAGGATCCTTGATGCTTTTGGACATATTGAACATATTCACATTATTTTTCCAGGCTCCCACTATTCTACAATCATAATCCTGCATACTGACCTTACCTTTACCTTTATTCTTGTTATTAAGTAGATTAAAGTTTTCAACAACAACTCTGGTAATCTTACCAAAGACCACTTCCTCTGAGAGAGCAACATCCCTGAAGATTTTGTTATTGCGTTCTTTCCAGATACCCCAAGTAAGGTCAGGAAAGATATAGTTCTAGAGCATATTCAAGGCCCAATTCTTTGAGGGGGCCTTCCATTGATTATAAAAATCCACAATAGTTCTAGGAAAAACCCAACTAAGATCCCACATTTACAGAATCCTACACCATATGGCATAAGCAAAGGGACAAAGGAGAAATAGATGTGAGGAGGTATCAGCCTCAGCACAACACAAATAACACCTATTAGGAAAAGAGAACCCCCTCAGATTATAAAGATTATCATTCGTCAACTGCTTGTTCTGAAGAAGAATCCAAACAAACAAATTGATTTTCAGAGTGAGGTTGTGCACCCACAAAATTACCCCATATAGGGTCATTGATGCAAGAGTAACAGGAAGCCACTACAGAAGAGATAGATTAGGTTCCAGAGGATGACAGCTTCCAGACCATAGTGTCCTCCCGCCCTTGAGAACTGAGCCTAATCGAATTAGGAAGGGACTACAGAGGTTGGAGATCTTGACTAATAGAAGAAATCTCAACCCACTGATTATTCCTCCAGTAATCCCCAACCAACCAGCCAAACCTGGACTTTCAATCCTCCATATACATACCATAGGTCAGAATATTGCAAAGACACTCATTACCAATCCACTTATCTTCCCAGAACCAGATTTTCTTACCATCACCCACCTTCCAAAAAGCTTCTTTTCTAGCCAGGTCTCTAGCTTTAATGGTATTGTTCCATAGAGAAGAACCAGAGGGAAGGTTCTGAGAATTGAGAAAGTCTTGAAAGGATTCAACCTCCCGCAAGTATTTGCTACACCAAATAGTATTCCATTCACGAATATCTGCAAAATTTCTCCAAACCTGCTTCGACGCAAGAAGAGCTTTATTACACTCTGATATTTCTCAAATCTAGGCCTCCAAACTTCCTGGGTCTGCACACACTCTCCCAGGCCACCAACAGAATCCTCTTCTTCTCCTCAACCCCCGAACAAAGAAACTGTTTCTGTATCTTTTCAATAATATCAGCAAACTTAGCTAGGATCTTGAACAAACTAAGGTGGTAAACAGGCAGATTTTGAAGAGAAGCCTTAAGTAACAAAACTTTTCCAGCTTGACTCAAGAGGGCCCCTTTCCAACCAGCCAACTTCCTATTAAACCTATCAACCAGAGAAATCCAAAAGGAGTCTGAAGGTTTGGACCCTAAAGGAAGACCCAAGTAAATTGAAGGAAGAGAATTAACACCACAGCCAAGGATGTTTGCAATCTTCCTATGTTTGTGCTCAGGGGTATTGAAAAAATAGAGGGAACTTTTGGCTCTATTATTTTTTTTCCCTAAGGCCTCATAATGAACAAGACAGCTCTTTATAGCTTTGGCTTCACCCATAGTAGCACTTCCCATAAGCATCGTATCATCCACAAACTACTTGTGCGAATAGGCTAGATTTTCTAAAGAGGGTTTTAAACCTTTCAAGCTACCTTCCATCACTCTTTTATGCATGAGCCTCCCTAGACTTTCAGCCATGAGGGTGAAAAGAATAGGAGAGATAGGATCCCCTTATCTGACTCCTCTTGACACCTTAAAGAAACGGGAAGGAGAGCCATTTATGATCACTGAGGTGTTGGTGGTAGAGATCAATTCCCATATCAAATGTAAAAATCTTTCAGAAAACCCAAAGGCTTGTAGGACTTTAATCAAGAACTTTTTTCCACCCTATCATAGGCCTTAGCCATGTCCAGTTTGAGTAAGAACCCTTGGTTTTTCAAAACTTTGAGGGAGTGGATATTCTCATGAACCATAATAATATAGTCCAAAATCTATCTGCCCAAAACAAAACCACTCCGCTAAGGAGAGATCAACACCAGAAGAACCCCTAAAGGCCTAGAAGTTAACACTTTAGAAATGATCTTGTAAAAATAATTGCATAAGCAGATAGGACAAAAAGAATCAAAAGAATTAGCACCAGGGAATTTGGGTATGAGAATAATAAAGGTAGCATTAAGCTCTTTCAGCAGTTTCCTATCTCCAAAAAAACTCTTTAACAACACTAGTAACATCAACAGCAACAATTTCCCATAACACTTGGAAAAAGAACATGGGGAAGCCGTCTGGGCCAGGGGCCTTATTCCCTTCGAAAGAAAAAACTGCCTTCCTAACCTCATCATGTGAAGGGATCACCATCAAGAGCTTATTTTGATGATCATCCAAGACATTAGGAATGGCCTCAATAAGAGTCTTCTAAGAATCCACATTCAACTCCTCTCCTGAAGAGAGAAGGTTAGCAAAGAACTGAATGGATTCACTTCTAATCTCTTCCTCCCTCTCAATTTTGACCCCATCCTTCATTATATAAGCAATTTGATTGGAGGCCCTATGTTTCATGGTGGTCAAGTGGAAAAACCTGGTATTCTTGTCCCTAGCAGCAAGTCAAGCACATCTAGATCTCTTTTTCCAGTAATCCTCTTCTTTAGAGATAATATTATGATATTTAGAAATTATTTCATTTTCCTTTAGAAGGAAATCTCCCACATAGCCTTCTTTCTGGATACGGTCCTGAATGTCCCTTAAATACTGTTGGATAGTAGCTTTAGACTCAAAAATATCCACAAAGACTTCCTTGTTCCAAGTCCTGATCTTGGATTTGACTTCACCAAGCTTCTTAGCCATTCTAAACATGGCAGTACCACTAACATTTATGTCCCACCAATCTTGAATGCAATTAAATATGTTAGGATGAGACAGCCACATTTTTTCAAATTTGAAAGGAAAATTCCTCTTACCTGACATAGACTCAGCCATAAAACTTATGGGGAAATGATCTAAGCCAATTCTGGAGAGAGCATTTAACAAGGAACAGTAGTCCCTCAGCCAGTTATCATAAATTAAAGCCCTTTCAAGCCTCACTTGAATGAGATCATTCCCAGCTCTCCTGTTAGACTAGGTGTAGGTAGCCCCCTTGAGGTCCATATCATGCAAGCATTGAGAATTGATAAAATTCATCAAATCCATCTTACTATCCACCTGAATCTGAGATCCACCAAATTTTTCAGACCCCAACAAAGGTGTATTAAAATCTCCCATGATGATCCAGTTCTCATTCGCAAAATAGGATCTTAAAAACTCAAATTTTTTCCAAAAATTCCTTCTAGTAGTCTTACTATTGGTCACATAGATATTAGACAAGATCCAACTGAAGTCATCTCTGATATGCTTAAATCTGGTGGCCACATGATTAGCATCTTCCAAAATCAGAGTTCCTTGAATACGCTCTTGGTTCCAAAAATTCACCAAGCCCCTAGAGGCACCATCCAAACTACTACCCTGCACACCACCATTCTTAAAGATCTTAATCTTCTCCACATGATCTTTGGGAATTTTGGACTCCTAAATAATAAGAATATTAGGCTTATGGTCCCTAGAAAAATTGTGCAAAATTTCCTGTTTATGGGAACTGTTTAGTCCCTGAATGTTCCATGACATAACTTTCATTTTTTAGATGGAACTCTGCATAGATCCAGGATGGTTTTTTGAGTTCCATCCAAAAATTTTTGAAAGAATTCTTGCTCTCTATGCCATTTAGTTGATTTTCTACCTAAACTTTTCAGAATTCCTACATCCACTTTAACCCTATTTCTTGTAGAAACCCCCACTGTATTATTCCCCTTTTTACTCTTCTTCTTCTCAACTTTGGTGTATAGGTTCTCTTCTTCAAGATCTAGATCCTCTAGACCCATAAACTCTTGCCCATCCATAATTTCATCTGCAGCAGAAGCTCTATTTAGTAGGGAGTAGCTAACCTCATTCCCCCTCTAGGGAGAACCGACTGAATTCCCAAATGTGGATTTCACCATGTCCGGAAAACTTTGAGGCTCAACATGACTAGGAGAGTGAGACTCCCCAAACCTCTTAGAAACCTCTACCCCCCTTTCCATGCTCTGATGTGAATGGGAAGTTTCCTCCAGACTATCAGTCACTGAATCTAGGATAACATTCAAGCTCTCATTTTTCTTTTCAACAATCCTTCCTTCTACTTTTCATCCTCCTCCTAGGAATCCTTGGCTCTCAAGTCTACCTCTACTCTGTCAGGGCCTTTAAACTCGCTTTCAGGATTTGCAATATTATCAGATCCTTTGCAAGAATCCTCATCTTTCCTATTTTTTGGACTGGGGTTATGCTCTCCACTGACTTTCTGGCCTTCCTTAAATAAATCAACACTATTCTCCTCATCATGAGGCTTCTCTGCCGATTTAACCTTCCAAATCTTAGTCTCCTTAGGAGCCACCTTCTCATTGGGTTTAGGCTTATTATTCGGACATTTCTTCACCCAGTGTCCAGCTTTTTTACAAGTAAAGCACACAAAGGGTAGAGTCTCAAATTCAACATTCTAAGTCCATTTTCCAAGTTTTGATACTATCTCAATCGATGAGGGGAGATGTGAGGACTGGGTAATCCCCACACATATTCTAGCAAAAACTAGCCTCTTTCTGGATGAAGTCATAGCATCAATGGATAGAAGTTCCCCAAAGGAGCTGGCGATCCCTTTGAACACATCCTCATTCCAAAACTCTAGTGATAACCTAGGTAAGTGCACCCAGACAGGTACTGCCTCAAAGGTAGCATCCGAGAAATTCATTTTTGGGGACCACTTCCTAATAGCTAGAGATGACTTGCCAATAATCCAAGGGCCACCGCACAGAACTGCGAGTTTATCTTCTTTATAGGAAAAAGCAAAAGAGAAGAAACCTTTAGGTAGGGCCGCAACCTCAACTTGTCCTTTAACTCTCCATCTCTTCTTCACAAAGTCCCTAACCACCTCAATATTTAGTCATGGACCCATAAACTTTCCAACCAGTGATGACTCCATTAGAGATACGTTATGGTCTATTACAGGGCCAGGAATCAAAATAGCAAACTTCCCACTCTTTAGGGATGAGATATTACTTACCAAGGGAAAAAGGGATTTTCCAACCGGCTTCGTTCCAAATAGTGAAACCCACTTCTTCTTAGGATCTTCGTGAGTGATCCCGCAAAATTTTGTCCTTAGCATGGTTTCCAAGGCATCCAGACCCACAAGCCCCATCCTTTGAAGAAGAGTTAGGGGAAGACCTACCTTGGGATGCCACCTTTCCACCTGGATCCCCGCCTTTCTTTGGGCCCCAGTCCTTGGACATTGCTCCCTCTTGTTCCTCGTCTACATTCTCACCTACCGCGTCCCCAGAAGGGCCATCCCCCCGTCTAAAGCCAACATCTTTTGAACCAACCACCCAATGCCGCCCAGGAAATTCAAATCCTCTTTCCCGCTCAGCCATCATGCTAGCACCTCTGGAATAATTGGGTAGTTGACCATATACTTTGACAAATGTTATAGATTCCTTGATAGAGGCAATAGCATAGAGAAGTGCAAATGGTGTTTGGAGTATATGGTCCTTTTGTCTCCTAGCAATTGACTACCTAGATATATTGGCTCTTGAAAGGTGTTTGACAAGTGGGAGAATGTTGAGAATTAAGGTGTCTCAACCTTTGCAATTTCCTAGCATTAATCTATTATTTTAATTATCCCTATGTTGTAATTTCTTACTCATTAATATATCATCTACTATGACTTGGCATGATGAGTTGTCAGCATGTTGGAAGGTGACATGGAAGGTGACAAGGATGTTGTGGTCCTTATTAGCACCTATAAATTTTGGATGAGTTTGTAATGTTTTATATTTTTCATTTATGCTCCCCATCATTTTTGGCTAATCTAAGAAATTTTATTGTTGTATCATGCTCATATCCCTTAGATGGTTGCATTACCCCTTATTTGAGCTATGTTCAAAAACCCATTTTGCAAAATGTCCAAGAGTTAGTCTTTTTTCCCCTTCTTTCTTTCCTTCTTCATGTCCTTTTAACGATTTGGGCCCTGAAAAAACATTTGGACCAAATCCAAATGTCCATATTCATCCTTGTAACTAAGGGAAATATTTAGGTTAGCAGATTAGTGCATAAATAAACAAAACCCAAAGTAAGCAATGAAGTACAAAGGAGGAAATAACATGAAAACAAAGAAAGATATTACCTAGTGTCTTCAACCTCCATGATTGACCTCCATTGTACTTTCTCTATTTGTTGTAATATGTAGTTTTCCATAATATTTTGTGTGAGGAACCTATGACTATGCCAATGCCCTAAGCAAATGCTAAAGGATTCTATTCCAAATGCAACACAATTCCACTAAGCAACTATGAAATAAGCCTAAAGTATGCAAAAGCCAAGATGTAAAAATGCCAAGAAATGAAGTCAAGAGTATGAGAGATGAACTATGCCTAAGAGAAGATTGCATGAGTTGTAGATGTCAAAATGAGACCAAAATTGCCATTTTATAGAAAATGAAATTTTGGATGAATGGCCAAGATTGAAGATTGAAAAATGCCCTAGAATCAATGGACAAGATTCAATGTGACAACCCACAATTAGAGTTAGGGCAACATTAGGGTGAATTTGAAATGAGTGGACAAGATTTTCCTTCTACAAGATCAAATCAAGGGACAAGAATGCATGTGACAAGAAAATAAGGATGGCACAGAAAAAGAGAGAACTAGAAAATCAAATAACATTAGAAATTATTTGATTTATTAGAAGAAAGTTGTCAATTTGAATTAAAAATTAATTTAATTCAAAAGGTGGGACCATGTGAGACAGTTTTAAATAGACAATTTTATTTAAAATGACAGGTGGAAAATTAAATAAATTAAAGAATTTATTTAATTATGAGAGGACATTAAAAATTAATGACGTATTTAAATAAATAAATAAAATTTATTTATTTAAATAATCAGGAGGAAGGATTGGACAAAGATAATTAAATAAAATTTAAGAATTTATTTAAAAAGACATTAGATGATTAGTGACGTATTTAAATAAATAAATAAAATTTATTTATTTAAATAATCAAGAGGCATAAAATTCATGAATTAATTAAATAATTAAGAATTATTTAATTAATAGTTGAAAGTGGACTAAAGGACATAATTAAGTATTTTAATTATGTTGAGAAGAATATAGAGAAAATAGAATTTGCAGGCCTAGGTCATTTTTATGTGTCTACATTTTTCCCATCTTTGTCATAATGCAGCCTGTTGCATTGTGACACAGAAAATTCAGTCAAAAACATGCCCTAGTGAAGGTACGGAATATATATGCCCCCTCGGGAAAATTTTCAAATTTTGGCCCGGTGACAGAAAAATTTGGAAAGTGTCCCAACAAGCTAATTTGATGTCTAGAAAGTCAATGGCGCAAGCGGTTTTGGATTTCAAAGTGTTTAAGATAGTCAACAGGCTGGTCAAAGTTACTCAAATGAGCCTCCAACAATAAAATTTTGAAAAAAAT
The DNA here is from genome assembly GCA_007258455.2 of Sequoia sempervirens. Lineage (NCBI taxonomy): Eukaryota > Viridiplantae > Streptophyta > Pinopsida > Cupressales > Cupressaceae > Sequoia > Sequoia sempervirens. The sequence goes on from VDFB02086081.1 coordinate 420,596,486, forward strand.
CCCACTTTGACCCTATAAATAGGTTGAAAATGGGTAAAATTCAATTCATTTTCATTTTCACCTTTGTAAATTTGGAGAGCTCAAAGCTAGGAGACCTTGCGCAAAGATGGTGATTCTAGTGATCAAGCACCGTTGATGCATTGTGCGGACCTTCATACAACCAGAGGGCGCAAAGCCACTGATAAGTACCCCTTACCCACTTCGTCATTTTATCAATTTATGTGCATTTTTAGGGTTTTTAGGTAGGTCAATGGATGTGTCGTGATGCATACACGTTCGTGTAAGCCACATTCGAGTTCGCGTTCAACGCATTTGATGTGTCGCGATGCAAATGTGACGGGACCGTTAGGTTTCAATTAAGCATGACGCATTCGAGGACCGGTGAGATGCATTCACTATTTCACACCGCAAGTGATAGGTTGAGCGACACATTCGCAAGATTGATATGCATACGTGGATCCATGTGATGAATTTAATTGTCAATGACACATTTGATGAATGGATCAACACAAGTGATAGAAGATGACGCATTTGTGAGTCAAAATGATGCAAGCGCAAGAATGTGACGCAAATGTTAGATGAAATGATGCAAATGTCAGGGCATGACGCAAATGAAGTCAACGCGACGCATTTGACTTTGACCAAGGTTTTGACTTTAGTTTAGGCTCAATTTTCTAGATGCTTTTGATTAGTTAGATGGTAATATTAATTTCAATAATGTGCTAACTCTCATTTCTGCATGTGCAAAAATGATTACCACCGATCTATACATGCAAGTTTAGGCCATCGACATATGCTTTCAAAGACCAACTGACAGACTAGGAGCAAAGGTAATTGATGTGGCTAGGATTATATTATGTCACCTTAATGCCCATTATCTGGGCTAATAGGGGGATTTTGACAGCACTTGCCGAGAGATGGCATTCAGAGACTTGTTCATTCCACTTGCCGATGGGGGAGGCCACTATTACTCTTGAGGATGTGTATCGGATTCTACACATTCTGATCAGAGGGGACTGGGTGGCATATGATCCACACTAGGGAGTGCAGGCTATGACTGAGTTGTACGAGGCAGATGATGGCACAGGCCTTGGTTTCGAGGAATACAAGATTCGATGGGAGTACCTGGTTGAGCACTATCTGCGGTGGGATGCAATGTTATGCACCTTGATTTTTGGATTCCTTATTCCAGATCGTTGGGGGCACGGGTTCCCGATCGGATGGGGAGATGTGCTAGTGTGCATGCGACAGGATAGGATAGTTTTTACATGGGGACGTTGTTTACTTGGTATGCTTTATCACTAGTTGCATGAGGTAGCCTACAGAGGAGTACATAGAATTAGTTGCGAGATGACATTGTTGATGATCTAGGCATGGGAGCATATTCTCATCTTTCGTCCACTGATTCAGAGGCCACAGTTAGCGGATGGGATGCCTTATGTTTTCTTATATGTGGGTGCCCTACAGCAGATGAGGGTAGGAGAGACTAGATTCTGATGACACCAGATTGATACTATGACAACATTTGTCTGGAGGCCTTATAGGGATTATGTGCAGTGGGCCGAAGAGGGAGATCACTTGGCATTCTGGAAGTAATTTTTGTATCTGATTGGATGGACTATGTAGTCATAGTTGATCATTGAGATGTGCCTGCCCCAATGGGTACTATGTCAGTTTGGTGAGTAGCAAGGCGTACCTATTCAAACAGTAGAGTATACACGATCATTGTGAGAGCCAATGTGGGGGCCCACGATATCAGTTCCTTTGGCTGAGCAGTAGATAGATGGGTTGGTAGCACAACCATGGGGTTGGAGTGGGGGTTTGGAAGATCCAAGGACATCCGTAGATTATGACTTATGGTGGTAGACACATAGGACACAGCCGCTAATAGATCTGGATGGTCCAACACCGATTGATCATTGATCAGTTATTCCATGGGTGCAATGAGGAGGCCGAGGAGGTAGGGGGAGAGGGAGAGATGAAGGCCAAGGAGATGGGGGGAGAGGAGATGGGGGGAGAGGTGGTAGAGATGATGGAGGAGATGGTGGTGGTGGCGGGAGGAGGAGGAGAGGAGGGGACGGAGGCAGGTAGGTGAGGAGAGTTAGGCAGCGAGTTGAGAGGGTACCACTAGAGGTGATCTCTGAGGTATTTGAGGAGGAGAGAGAGGAGGAGTAGCCAGAGGTGGAGGGGAGATAGGAGAAGGAGTTACGAGAGGAAAAGATGTCGAGGGAGGAGAGACAAAGAGAGGTAGAGGTCAGGCCAGAGGCAGAGGTGTCAAGGGAGGAGGAGGCATTTTATGTTGGTGGAGAGGATGAGGCCATCAGGGGTGAGGAGGATGTGGGTGATGATGAGGAGGAGCTAGATATTGGTGATGAGATGGATGAGGCAAAGAGGCAGCTCTAGGAGAGGATGATAGATGGGGAGAAAGATATATCTAGGGTACCTCCATTGCTGCGAGATGCCATAGTGGATCAGCATCTAGCTGATATGAAACAGAGACTGAATGAGGCCACAGTAGAGATTAGATCTCTACGGGCAGAGCTGAAGGTTACACGGGTTGAGAGAGATCAGACAGAGATCCAATGATGGGAGACAGAGAGCTGGTGTGCAGGATTTTCTCAGTTATGTTCTAGGCCAGTTGGAGATGTTGCTAGAGAGTTGGCCAGGGTCAGTGCTTGTAGAGGCCAGTACAAGATGTTATACGAGAGACTAGTGTCGGCTGATCAAAGGGAGCCTAGGTTATCTAGATCATGGAGCAAGACAAGGATAGGGTCAGGGAGTAGCAGCCGCACACACAGTAGCTATAGTCAGAGCAGTGTGGGTGGCTCTACTTCGTCAAGGCATTCATTAGGTCACCACTCTCATCATAGTCATAGGCATTCCTCGGGGCATAGATCGAGCCACAGTCATGGGTCATCTGGGTCAGGGCACAAATCATAGCACAGTCAGCCTCTAGTTACAGATCCATCAACTTCTCAGACTCATGCGCAGTAGCGTCGCAAACTCATGCTACCATGTCCACTATGCCATCAGTATCAGTTACTGTCATCGAGCATCAGTTGCCTGGGTCTTCTCCTTGAGGGGATGAGGAGAGTTCAGCTTAGGGGCACTAGCATTGTTATCTATGTTATAGACATTATGTTATGACATTTATATTTTGACCATCGAGCTTGCGAGCTCTATTTTTGGGATATCTCATGACTCTATCCTGTGACGGTTTTTTGAGAATATATATATATGATGCAATTTTGATGCATCCTATATGCTATATGCTATATGATGATGCATTATGTGTTGTTTATGTTTATGATACATGCTTTTATGATGATGATTATGATGATGCATTTTATATATCATGTGATGTATGCAATTATGGTGGTTATTTTATGCTTATATGCCATGATGATATAATGTGATGTATGATGGTTATATGATGATGATGATGATGATGTTTTATATGGATGCATAATGCTTTGATTTATAATGAATATTATGCCTATGATTATGTATGCATTAATGACTATATGACATGTGATGTATATGCATTGATATATGTATATCAATGATATGGATAATGTATGGAGATGTTAAATGCCCTTATATGTTATGTGGATGCAAATTTGTGAATACAAATGATATGCTAATGATGTAAATGGAAATATTTTAGTGTAACTAAATGAATGGATATATGTGAATGAACTAATGCAATGTCTATATGATCATGTATGCAATTATTTTTGTATGTCATGGGATATCATCAAGAGACAGATGTTAGTGTAGAGATCGAATCCTTCAACATATTACCATAGGACTAATAATTGGTGCTCTTAATCATCATTGGGTGGATTATTTTAATGGCCAACAAACACCATGATATGGCATAGATTGATGGTGTGCATGGTCGTACCATCACATGAGACAAGTAGTCATAGACAAGGATGATCATGACTCATACAAAGAGCATAATTTCCCCAGTATTTTTGTCACAATCAACCACAAACAACAAGAAAGACAAGCCATGAAACATCGTTTCTCCTCTAAATCTTGTTGTCAGGACATCCTCGAGGAAGTAGCAATATGACTATTTGAAAAAGACAAGGACAAGACAATCATCATGATACGTCCTTGCTTCTCTAAATCATGTTGTCAGGACATCGTTGAGAAACTAGTAGCATGATGAGAAATCAAAGGACAAAATGACAGGATAGTGTTTTCCAAGTGTCTCTGAATGTCAGGTGTCTTAGACGATGGTGTCGAGATGATGAATTCCAAAGTTTCCAAATTCAGGAAGGACACATCTTGAATGATATCGATGCCAAGGGGATCGGTCCTCCAATGCCAAGAGTATCCCTCAAAAATTTCAAATGATGATGCCTAGGAAGGAAACATCCTAAGACATAATTAAATGACAAGGGAAATCCTTCATAAGGACACATCCGAAGAATAACCAAGATTTGATAGTTGGACTGGTTTTTCTTGGGGTTGACTAATGTTGACTAAGTTTGACTACATGCCCATGCTGACATGTTGATGTAATTATCATGTTGATCAAATGATCGTCATAGTTTGTTGCAAGAGTTTGTCTCTTTGGAATGACTTGTTTGACTTGAAAACATTTGATGTGTGTGCCAGTGCATTGTCATGAACCCTAATGGATTGACCTAGTGTGGCTTCGGGGGCTCATCGACAGATGGCCTTGCCTACATCATACACTCAAAGACCTCGCAGTTTGAAACGACCAATGAATTTGTCTTGATGACCAAAGATTGAGTCATGATTTTATTTTGACAAACCTAAAAGGACTGATGTAATGTCTCGAGGGCTCAAGCATGAGCCTTGCCTATGTAGCAAATACGTAGAGACAACGTAGTTCAACAATAACATGGACTGACTGACTTGATTGACTTCACAAGATACAACTCCATTTTTGTGTTTTTGTCATATTTTGATTTTTTTGTATTTCTTTAGGATGTTTTTTATTTTTAGGTCTTTTTTCAGGACATTTTTTAATTTTTAAGTCTATTTTTAGGACATTTTATGATTTTTAGGTCTTTTTTAGGACATTTTATGATTTTTAGGTCCATTTTCAGGACATTTGATGATTTTTAGGACATTTTATAGTTTTTAGGTTTTTTCTCAGGACATTTTATGATTTTTAGATCTTTTTTCAGGACATTTTATGACTTTTAGGTCTTTTTTTCAAGGTATTTTATGATTTTTAGGTCTTTTTTCAAGATATTTTATGATTTTTAGGTCTTTTTTCAGGACATTTATGATTTTTAGGTCTTTTTTAGGACATTTATGATTTTTAGGTCTTTTTTAGGACATTTTATGATTTTTAGGTCTTTTTTTAGGACATTTTATAATTGGCAGGACCATGTGCATTGCCCACTACAGTCGGATGATAAAGAGTTTCCCCCAGTCAGGTCTAGGACTAGCCAAATTTGAAGGACATGGGAAGGGTCGTGTGTGGGATGACTAATGAACAGTACGACAAGGCATAATGTCAACCATTGTTAGCCATGGAAAGAAATGGTAGGGAATTGTGACGGGTGTCATGATAATGTCAGAACAATGGGTATTTATTATGGACTAAGGTAGATAGAGTGACAGTAGATGGCGAAGCAAAGACCAACTACACATGGTGCCTATTTGCTAGGTTTTCACCATGGTACTTATCCAAAGCGTCTGTTTACCAGGTTTTCACTATTGGATGAATTATTTATCTTTATTATTTTTTTCATTTTTTTCTTTTTCTTTTTTTTGATGTCATCAAGACACCTGTTTGCCAAGTTTTCATCAGAGTAATGATTTTTTACATTTTTCATTTTTTTTGTATTTTTGATTGTTTTCAGCCTAGTTTTCTCATGCTATGCATAGAATTTTTAGAGATGCAGACTGTTGATAAGATCTATCAGTTATTCATCGTCTAGAGTAGCTAGTTGGTATGCTCCAAAACCAAAAGAGGATGTGATGATGTAAGGACCCAACCAATTAGGCTCGAACTTTCTGGGTTTCTCTCTATCAGACTAATTCTTAAGATTTTGCATTAGCACCAAGTCGCCAATGTCAAACTTTTTGGCCATGACTCTCTTGTTGTAAATGCGACAAAGACGATTCTGATATGCATGTAGATGATTCAAGGTATTTTTTCTCTGTTCGTCTAACATCTCTAACTCATGCAGTCGTGACTATCTATACTCTTCATCATCGATCATACCCTTCATGGAGACTCTTAATGATGGAATTTCAACCTCAATGGGAAAGATGGCTTTAGCTCCAAAGACCAGGGCAAATGGAGTGGCTCTTGTAGGCATGAGGATGTTGGTGCGGTAAGCCCACAGAGCAGGGTTGAGTTTTATGTGCCAGTCATGGCCAGTGTCATTGATTGTCTTCTTAATCATTTTGATGATTGTCTTATTGGATACCTCAGCTTGATGGTTTCCTTGTGGGTAGTATGGTGTGGAGAAATGATGTTGGATGTGGAAGCATTCACATAACTCACGGACATCCTGATTCTTGAAGGGATGACCATTGTCTGTGATGATGGACTATGGAACACCATACCAGCAGATGATGTAGTTGAGGATGAATTTGGAAATTTGTTTGTCGATTATGTATGTGAGGGGAATGACTTCGATCCACTTAGTGAAGTACTTAGTTGCGATGATAATGAAATTATGGCCAATGGAAGAGGTAGGATGGATTTTTCCCACGAGGTCGATTCCCCATTGTGCGAAGGGCCAAGGAGAAGTAATCAGTCGAAGCTCTTATGCTGGTGCATGAATCAAATCACTATGTATCTAACATTGGTGACATGTCCTGAAGAATTCAAGTGCAACTTTTTCCATTGTCGGCCAGTAATACCCAAGTCTCGTGATCTTTTTGGCTAAAGTGAGACCACTCGAATGAGATCCGCATATACCCTCATGTACCTCGCGTAAGGTTGTAAATTCTTCGTCAGTGTCGAGACATCGAAGAAGGGTATTGGAAAAGCTATGGCGATATAGGGTGTCATTGATGATGGTGTATCGGGTGGCCTTACAGATAAAGGATTTTTTGTTGGTTGTTTGATAGGTTCGAGGGAAGGGTCTGGGACTGGAGATAGTCATAAATGTCTTCATACCATGGTGAGTAGGGACCAACAAGTTTGCAAACCATTTCTAATTCTAGAATGTCATATGCAGGAACCAAAAGTTGTTCCACCAAGAACTCAAATTGAGGCATGTTGCTTGGAATGTCTAGGAGAGATCCAATTGTAGCCATTGCATTTTTCACCTTGTTTTGTACCCTAAGAATCTGTTCAAAAGAAAGCATGTGGAAGTATGACTAAAAAATGTCAACCATTTGTTTGTAAGGAATTAACTTCTCATCCTTGGTGTCATAGTCATCGTTGACGTGGTTTATGACCAACTAAGAATCTTTGAGGACATGGAGATTTTTTATTTTCCAATTTATGGCCATTTTGAGTCTTGTGACAAGTGCCTCATATTCTGAAATATTATTTGTATGTGGAAAAACAATTTGGAATGACTTAGGGATGGAATCTCCTTGTGGTGTGATAAACAATATTCTTGCTCTCAAGGCATGACAAGTATGAGACCCATCAAAGTAGAGTTTCCAAGGTGATTTTGGTTTTGCATGAATTATGGACTCATTTGGAAAGTATGTTACCAATGGATGATCGCCTTGTATAGGTGCATTTTCCAGTTGATATTCTATTACTTTTCCATTTATAGCCTTTCATTCCATGTATTGTATGTCGTACTCACTCAAGATCATAACCCATTTTTCCAAGTGACCTGTCAATGTTGCGTGACTTAGGAGATATTTTAGGGGATCAATCTTTGCCACTAAGTGTGTCTTGTGATTCAAAATGTAGTGTCTTAAATTTTGGGTGGTAAAGGCAACTTCTAGACAAGAACGTTGAATGGATGTGTAATTTAGCTCATATCCGACCAGTGTCCAACTGATGTAGTATATTGCCCTTTCCTTTTCATCATGATCATTTTGTGCCAGTAATGGCCCCAGTGCTGAAGTTGTTGCAAAAATGTATAAGATCAAAGGTTTTCCTTCGATAGGTGGCATTAGAACAGGTGGTGACAATAGATAGTCCTTTATTTGTTGGAAGGCATTTTGACATCTATTAGTCCACACAAAGGGGATGCCCTTGCGTAGGAGATATTGAAATGGTTGGCACTTGTCTGCCAGTTGTGAAATGAAACGTCAAATAGATTGTAATATGCCTTGCAATGTCCTAAGTTCACTTATACCTTTTGGAGGAGGTATATCTAATATGGATTTCACTTTGGCAGGATCCACTTCAATGCCTTTGTGAGAAACTATGTATCCCAAGAGTTTTCTTGATGTCACACCAAAGACACATTTCTTAGGATTCAAGCAGACTTTGTGTTATTCCAAAAGGCATGACGTTCCAACAGTATGTACCCCAAGGACATGTGAATGTTTTTCTATGTTGATCTTCAAGGGAAATATGGATCTTATTATAACCCAAGAAACCATCCATGAGGGACAGCACCTCATATCCTGCTATAAGGTCAACTATGATGTCTATGTTTGGTAATGGAAAGTCATCCTTCAGGCAGGCTTTTTTCAAGTCTTGAAAGTCTATGCAAATGCATATCTGATCGTTTGGCTTTGTGACTGGTACAAGATTTGAAATCCATTCAGTGTAGTCTATTGACCGTATGAATCCCACATCTAGTAATTTCTTAAGTTTTGCTTTGACTAACAAGGTAATTTGTGGGTGCATCTTTTGCAGCTTTTGTTTTACTGGCTTGGCATCTAGAAGTAATGGAAAATGGTGCAAGACTATTTCTGGGTCCAACCCAAAAATATCTGTATAGGACCATGCAAAGTTAATCTTATGCTCTAAAAAGAATTTTTGAAATTTAGGTTTATCTTCCTCTGTCAAATATGCTGCAAAGACGACAATTTTGGGATCTTCTGTTGTAGCTATGTTGACTTCCATGGTATCCTCTATGAGCATTATTGAATTTTCCTAAGTCACGGGGAGAAAGTCCAATCCTCCATCCTTGGGCACCTCGAAGAGGTTTTCACCCTCAGATATGTCCTTTATTTTTAAAATTTTTTCGTCATAAGGTGTCTTTCGGTTTTCACCTAAAGACGTGTCATTTTTTGTTTTATTTTTATTTTTAATTTTGTGACTAGAGGACGGCGCAGTCTCCCTGATGTAGGTTGCACAATCTAGGACTATAGAAAATCTAGCCTTGTGGTCTCCATTTTTTATGTCATCTGAAGTCCCATGAATTGTGCAATGGCCTGTCATTTTGGAATATGTCCATAACCGGCGGGCCTTGTTGATCCCAATCAATTAGTTGTGGGTCGACTAAGGAGGTTTTCCATCATCGTGATAAAAATATGGGATAACAAAAAGAATGCGTATGAATTCGTAGAGGTGCAACATTAGAAAGGATTAAATCATGTATGGTGATTTTGTGTCACAAAAGGAAACTTGTGCATTGGTGGTAGGTGATGGAACCGCTTTTAAGGCTTGAAACCAATACCAAGTAAGATATATTATAGGGTAGTTTGAGATCTAGGACCTGACATGATGTATCTATAATAACCAGCACAACTCGAATAGGAAGTGTGATAATGCCCCGAGAGGAGCATTCTTCATCATCATACGCCTTTATAACAATTCTCTTGGTAGTGTCTACACAAGCATCAGAGAATCCTAGAGCTTTAACCAATTTTAGGGAGCATATGTTCAATCTTGCTCCACCATCTACTAAAACTCATCTAACCTTATGTTTATGGATGCACTCAATGTGTAATGTGTCATGATGATTGGATATTAGTGATGAATAGTATTATTTGAAAATGTTATGTGATGGGAGTGGTTATATATCCCACCATGGCTTCAAATGGTTGACATCAATGTCATGAGGGATGGAGGACTCTTGTAAGGTTTTGACAAGTATGGTTTTATGCGTGGGAGAAATGTGTAACAACTCAAGTATAGAGATTTGAGCAGGTGTTTTTCCTAGTTGGTTAGTAAGGTTGAATTGTCCCTTAGGTTGTGACAATTTGGCGGATGGACTCGATTGTGACTGTTTGGTGGATGGACCAGGTATCATGATTTTCAACTACCTAGGGGGAGGAGGACCGGCTATGGTGACTTTACCACCATGGGTAGTGACATTACATTCAAGTGTTCTTTTGACAGTAATGGTATTGACATATTCGTCAGCAACTCGAACATGATTTATAATGGATCCACCAAAATAGTCGAAGGTGGTGCGGGTATAGTTGGCATGGTTATTGTCAGTCTTAGGACCTGACGTAGAGGGACTATTTGAACTGTGGTCCTGTAGTGGGTTTTTGTGAATAGTATGGTCTATGTTTGATTCAAATTGTTGTCCACCTAGTTCAATGATGTAATTTTCAATGAGGTCTTGTACCAGATTTCTTAGTTGTCAACAAGAAGAGGTTTTGTGTCCTTTAGCACGATGGTAATCACAAAAAGCATTGTCATCCCACCATGATGGCTTAAACTGTCTTGGGTCATATGGCTTAGGGTCTTCTAATGTGATGACACCATTTTGAGGAGCTTCTTGAGGATGTCTTTGATTGGTTCACCCAAGGGAGTATATGTGCGTCTCTTTGGAAATTTACTGGTTTGTCGTGGCTACCCTTGGTTTTAACTATTTCGATTATTA
>VDFB02086081.1:420607291-420673575 GCA_007258455.2 Sequoia sempervirens
TAAGCAACTATGAAGCAACTATGAAATAAGCCTAAAGTATGCAAATGCCAAGATGTCAAAATGCCAAGAAATGAAGTCAAGAGTATGAGAGATGAAGTATGCCTAAGACAAGATTGCATGAGTTGTAGATGTCAAAATGAGACCAAAATTTCCATTTTATAGAAAATGCAATTTTGGATGAATGGCCAAGATTGAAGATTGATAAATGCCCTAGAATCAATGGACAAGATTCAATGTGACAACCAACAATTAGGGTTAGGAAAACATTAGGGTGAATTTGAAATGAGTGGACAAGATTTTCCTTCTAGAAGATCAAATCAAGGGAGAGGAATGAATATGACAAGAAAATAAGGATGGCACAGAAAAAGAGAGAGCTAGAAAATCAAATAATATTAGAAATTATTTGATTTATTAGAAGAAAGTTGTCAATTTGAATTAAAAATTAATTTAATTCAAAAGGTGGGACTATGTGAGACAATTTTAAGTAAACAATTTTATTTAAAATGATAGATGGGAAATTAAAAAAATTAAACAATCTATTTAATTATGAGAGGACATTAAAAATTAATGACATATTTAAATAAATAAATAAAATTTATTTATTTAAATAATCAGGAGGAAGGATTGGACAAAGATAATTAAATAAAATTTAAGAATTTATTTAATTATAGAAATACATTAGATGATTAGTGACATTTAAATAAATAAATAAAATTTATTTATTTAAATAATCAAGAGGCATAAAAGACATGAATTAATTAAATAATTAAAAATTATTTAATTAATAGTTGAAGTGGACTAAAGGACATAATTAAGTATTTTAATTATGTTGAGAAGAATATAAGAAATAGAGATTTAGGGCCTAGGTCATTTTATGTGTCTACATTTTGCCCCTCTTTGTCATAATGCATCATATCACATTATGACAAAGAAAATTTAGTCCAAAACATGCCCCGGCGAAGGTATGGAGTATCTATGCCCCCTTGGGAAAATTTTCAAATTTTGGCCCAATGACAGAAAAATTTGGAAAGTGTCCCAACAAGCTAATTTGATGTCCAAAAATTCAATGGCACAAGTGGTTTCGGATTTTGAGGTGTTTAAGATAGTCAACAAGCTAGTCAAAGTTGGTCAAATGATCCTCCAGTAATAAAATTTTGAAGAAAATCCCACTTTGACCCTATAAATAGGTTGAAAATGGGTAAAAGTCAATTCATTTTCATTTTCACCTTTGTAAATTTGGAGAGCTCAGAGCTAGGAGACTTTGCACAAAGATGGTGATTCCAGTGACTGAGCACCGTGGATACATTATGTGGACCTTCAGACGGCTAGAGGGCATAGAGCCACCAGTAAGTACCCCTTACCCACTTCATAATTTTATCAATTTATGTGCATTTTTAGGGTTTTTAGGTAGGTCAACGGATGTACCACGACGCATACGCGTTCGTGTAAGCCACATTCAAGTTCACATTCGACGCATTTGATGTGTCGTGATGCAAACGTGACAGGACCGTTAGGTTTCAATTAGGTGTGACGCATTCGAGGACTGGTGAGACACATTCGCCATTTCGCACCACAAGTGATAGGTTGAGCGACACATTCACAAGATTGATACGCATATGTGGAGCCATGTGACGCATTCAACTGTTAGTGACGCATTTGATGAATGGATCGACGCAAGTGATAGAAGATGATGCATTTGTGAGTCAAAATGACAAAAGCACAAGAATACGACGCAAATGTTGGATGAAACAATGCAAATGTTGGGGCGCGATGCAAATGAAGTCAATGCAATGCATTTGAATTTGACTAGGGTTGACTTTAGTTTAGGCTCAATTTTCTAGATACTTTTGATTAGTTAGATGGTAATAATGATTTTCAATAATGTGCTAACTCTCATTTTTGCATGTGCAAAAATGATTACCATCGATCTATACATGTGAGTTCAGGCCATCGACATATGCATTCAGAGACGAGCTGACAGATGAGGAGCAGAGGTGAATGATGCGGCTGGGATTATATTATGTCACCCATATGCCCATTATCTAGGCTAATAGGGGGCTTTTGATAGAACTATTCGAGAGATGGCATTCAGAGACTTATTCATTCCACTTTCTGACAAGGGAGGCCACTATTACTCTTGAGGACGTGTACTAGATTCTGCACATTCCGATTAGAGGGGGGTGGGTGGTGTATGATCCACACCGGGGACTGCAGGCTATGACTGAGTTGTACGAGGCAGATGATGACATAGGCCTTGGTGTTGAGGGATACGAGATTCGATGGGAGTACCTAGCTAAGCACTATCTGTGGTGGGATGCGATGTTATGCACCTTGATTGTTAGAGTCCTTATTCCAGATCGCTGGGGACACGGGTTCCCAATCGGATGGGGAGATGTGCTAGTACGCATGCGATGGGACAGGATAGTTTTTACATGGGGACCTTGTTTTCTTGGTATGCTTTATCACCAGTTGCATGAGGTAGCCTATAGAGGAGTACATAGCATTAGTTGTGAGATGATGTTGCTAATGATTTGGGCATGGGAGCATATTCATGTCTTTCGTCCACTGATTCAGAGACCATAGTTAGCAGATGGGATTCCTTATGTTTTCTTATATCCAAGTGCCCTACAACTGACAAGGGTAGGAGAGACTAGATTCTGGTGACACCGGATTGATACTATGATAGAATTTGTCTAGATGCCTTATAGGGATTGTGTGTAGTGGGCTAGAGAGGGAGATCACCTAGCATTCTGTAGGAAGTTTTAATATCTGATTGGGTGGACTGTACAATCATAGTTGATCATTGATATGTACCTACCCCAGTGGGTACTACATCAGTATGGTGAGCAGCAGGGTGTATCTATTGGGAAAGCAAAGTATGCACAATCATCGCAATATCCAATGTGGGGGGCCACAATTTCAGTTCCTTTAGCCAAGCAATAGATAGATGGGTTGGTAGCACAGCCATGGGGTTGGAGTGGGGGTCCGGAAAATCTAAGGATTTCCACATATTGTGATTTATGGTGGTAGACACATAAGCCACAGCTGCTGATAGATCTAGATAGTCCAGCACTGATTGATTTCAAATCATTTATTCCATAGGTCTAGTGAGGAGGCCGAGGAGGTAGCGGGAGAGGGAGATACGAAGGTCGAGGAGATGGAGGGAGAGGTGGTGAAGATGATGGAGGTGATGGAGGAGATGGTGGTGGTGGTGGGAGGAGGAGGAGAGGAGTGTATAGAGGGACACAGGCAAGGAGAGTTAGGCAACGAGTTGAGAGGGTACCACTACAGGTGATCCCTGAGGTAGCTAAGGAGGAGGAGGAGAGACAGGAGGAGAAGCTAGAGGTGGAGGGGAGATAGGAGGAGGCGAGAAAAGAGGCAGAGATACTGAGGGAGGAGAGACTGTCAGAGGCAAAGGTTAGGCTAGAGGTAGAGACCATGTCAAAGGCAAAGGTGCCAAGGGAGGAGGAAGCATTTTATGTTGGCGGAGAGGAGGAGGCCATTGGGGGTGAGGAGGATGTGGGTTATGATGAGGAGGAGCTAGATATTGGTGATGATATGGATGAGGCAAAGAGGCAGCTCTGGGAGAGGATGATATATGGGGAGTAGGATATATTTGGAGTACCACCATTTCCATGAGATGCCACAGTGGATCAATGTCTACTTGATATGCAGTGGAGACTGGATGAGGCCATAGTTGAGATTAGATCTCTATGGGAAGAGCTAGAGGTTACACAGGTTGAGAGAGATCAGGTGGAGATCCGATGACAGGAGACAAAGAGTTGGTGTACGAGATGTACTCAGTTATTTCCATGACCAGTTGGGGATGTTGGTAGAGAGTTGGCCAGGGTCAGCACTAGTAGAGGCCAATACAAAATGTTATACGAGAGAGCAGTGTCAGATGATCAGAGGGAACCTAGGTTATCTAGATCATAGAGTAGGACAGGGATAGGGTTAGGGAGTAGCAGTCGTAGTCAAAGCAGTGTGGGTGGCTCTACCTCATTAGGGAATTCATCAGATCACCTCTCTCATCATAGTCGTAGGAATTCCTCAAGGCACATATTGAGCCATAGTCATGGGTCATCTAGGTCAGAGCACAGTCAGCCTCCAGTTATAGATCCATTAGCCTCTTAGACTCATGCCATAGTATCCTTGCAGACTCATGCCACCATGTCCACTATGCCATCAGTATCAGTTACTGTCACCGAGCATCAGTCACCTCAGTCTTCTCCTTGAGGGGATGAGGAGAGTTCAGCTTAGGGGCACTGACATTGCTACCTATATTATAGACATTATGTTATGACATTTATATTTTGACCATCGAGCCTGCAAGCTCTATTTTTGGGATATCTCATGACTCTATCCTATGACATGGTTTTTTGATATTATATATATGATGTAGTTTTTATGCATCCTATATGCTATATGTTATGTGATGATACATTATCTATTGTTTATGTTTATGATACATGGTTTTATGATGATGATTATGATGATGCATTTTATATATCATGTGATGTATGCAATTATGATGGTTATTTTATGCTTATATTCCATGATGATACAATGTGATGTATGATGGTTATATGATGATGATGATGATGATGATGATGTTTTAGATGGATGCATAATGCTTTGATTTCTAATGAATGTTATGCCTATGATTATGTATGCATTAATGACTATGTGACATGCAATGTAGATGCATTGATAGATGTATATAAATGATATGGATAATGTATGGAGATGTTAAATGCCCTTATATGTTATGTGGATGAAAATTTATGAATGCAAATGATATGCTAATGATGTAAATGGAAATATTTTAGTGTAACTAAATGAATGGATATATGTGAATGAACTAATGCAATGCCTATATGATCATGTATGCAATTATTTTTGTATGTCACAGGATATCATCAAGAGATAGACAAGGCGAAATGACAAGATAGAAGGAGATGGATGTTAGTGCGGAGATCGAATCCTTCAACATATTACCATAGGACGAATAATTGTTTCTCTTAATCATCATTGGGCAGATTATTGTAATGGCCAAAAAACACCATGATATGACATAGATCAATGGTGTACATGGTCGTACCATCACATGAGACAATCATTCGCAGACAAGGATGATCATGACTCATACCAAGAGCGTAATTTCCCTAGTCTTTTTGTCACAATCAACCACAAACAACAAGAAAGACAAGAAATACAAGCCATGAAATGGCGTTGCTCCTCTAAATCCTATTGTCAGGACATCCTCGAGGAACTAGCAACATGACTGTTTGAAAAAGACAAGGACAAGACAATCATGATACGTCGCTACTTCTCTAAATCCTGTTGTCAAGACATCATTGAGAAACTAGTAGCATGACAAAAAATCAATGGAAAAAATGATAAGATAGTGTTTTCCAAGTGTCTCTCTGATGTAGTGTCTTAGGCAGTGGTGTGAGATGATGAATTCCAAAAGTTTCCAAATTCCGGGAAGGACATCTTGGATGTCTCGATGCCAGGGGATCCCGGTCCTCGATAAAAGAGTATCCCTCAAAATGCCAGATGACAGTGACAATACCTAGGAAGGACACATCCTAAGACATAGATGACAGAGGTTGTTCTTCAGAAGAAAACATCTGAAGAATAACCAAGAGTTGATAGTTTGACTGGTTGTGACAATTTGACTTGTTTTTGAATGAGTTTGACTACATGCCCCATCTTTGACATGTTGATGTAATTGTCATATTGATCAAATGATGCGTCATAGTTTATTTATTTAAGAGTTTGTCTCTTTTGAATGACTTGTTTGTGAAAACATTGATGTATGTGCAGGTGCATTGTCATGAACCCTAATGGATTGACCTAGGTGTGGCCTCGAGGGCTCATCGGCCAGATGGCCTTGCCACCATCATACACTCAAAGACCTCGTGATTTGAAAGCGACAATGAATTTGTCTTGATGACCAAAAGATTGAGTCATGATTTTATTTTGACAAACCTAAAAAGAATTTGTATGTGTATCTAGAGGGAGCCAGTATGAGCCTTGCCTATGTAACAAATATGTAGAGACAAGCGTAGTTTGTAATAACATGGTGTGACTTGATTGACTTCACAAGATACAACTCCCATTTTGTGTTTTGTCATATTTTGATTTTTTTGTATTTCTTTAGGATGTTTTATTTTTAGGTCTTTTTTAGGACATTTTTAATTTTTTAAGTCTATTTTTAGGACATTTTATGATTTTTAAGGTCTTTTTTTAGGACATTTTATGATTTTTGAAGTCCATTTTGGGGCATTTGATATTGATTTTTAGGACATTTTATAGTTTTAGGTTTTTCTCGGGACATTTATGATTTTTTGATCTTTCGAGGACATTTTATGACTTTAGGTCTTTTTTCAAGATATTTTATGATTTTAGGTCTTTTTCAAGATATTTTATATGATTTTTTAGGTCTTTTTAGGACCATTTATGATTTTTTAGGTCTTTTTAGGACATTTATGATTTTTTAAGGTCTTTTAGGACATTTTATGATTTTTAGGTCTTTTAGGACATTTTATAATTGGGACCATGTGCATTGCCCACTGGTCCGGATGATAAAGAGTTGCCCCGGTCAGGTCCAGGACTAGCCAAATTTGAAGGACATGGAAGGGTCGTGTGGATGACTGATGAACAGTACGACAAGGCATAATGTCAACCATTGTTAGCCATGGAAAGAAATGGTAGGGCATTGTGATGGGTGTCATGATAATGTCAGAACAGTGGGTATTTATTATGGACTAAGGTAGATAGAGTGACAGTATATGGCAAAGAAAGACCAACTACACATGGCCCTGTTTGCTAGGTTTTCACCATGGTACTTATCCAAAGCGCTGTTTACCAGGTTTTCACTATTGGATGAATTATTTATCTTTATTATTTTTTTCATTTTTTTCTTTTTCTTTTTTTTGATGTCATCAAGACACCTGTTTGCCAAGTTTTCATCAGAGTAATGATTTTTTACATTTTTCATTTTTTTTGTATTTTTGATTGTTTTCAGCCTAGTTTTCTCATGCTATGCATAGAATTTTTAGAGATCAGACTATTGATAAGATTTGTCAGTTATTCATCGTCTAGAGTAGCTAGTTGGTATGCTCCAAAACCAAAGAGGATGTGATGATGTAAGGACCCAGCCAATTAGGCTCGAACTTTTGGGTTTCTCTCTATTAGACTGATTCTTAAGATTTTGCATTAGCACCAAGTCGCCAATGTCAAACTTTTTGGCCATGACTCTCTTGCTATAAATGCGACAAAGACGATTCTGATATGCATGTAGATGATTCAAGGTATTTTTTCTCTGTTCGTCTAACATCTCTAACTCATGCAGTCGTGACTATCTATACTCTTCATCATCGATCATACCCTTCATGGAGACTCTTAAAGATGGAATTTCAACCTCAATGGGCAAGATGGCTTTAGCTCCAAAGACCAGGGCAAATGGAGTGGCTCTTGTAGGCATGCGGATGTTGGTGCGGTAAGCCCACAGAGCAGGGTTGAGTTTTATGTGCCAGTCATGGCCAGTGTCATTGATTGTCTTCTTAATCATTTTGATGATTGTCTTATTGGATACCTCAGCTTGATGGTTTCCTTGTGGGTAGTATGGTGTGGAGAAATGATGTTGGATGTGGAAGCATTCACATAACTCACGGACATCCTAATTCTTGAAGGGATGACCATTGTCTGTGATGATGGACTATGGAACACCATACCAGTAGATGATGTAGTTGAGGATGAATTTGGAAATTTGTTTGTCAATTATGTATGTGAGGGGAATGGCTTCGATCCACTTAGTGAAGTACTTAGTGGCGATGATAATGAAATTATGGCCAATGGAAGAGGTAGGATGGATTTTTCCCACAAGGTCGATTCCCCATTGTGCGAAGGTCCAAGGAGAAGTAATCAGTCAAAGCTCTTATGCCGGTGCATGAATCAAATCACTATGTATCTAACATTGGTGACATGTCCTGACGAATTCAAGTGCAACTTTTTCCATTGTCGGCCAGTGTCTCATGATCCTTTTGGCTAAAGTGAGACCACTCGAATGAGATCCGCATATACCCTCATGTACCTCGCGTAAGGTTGTAAATGCTTCGTCAGTGTCGAGACATCGAAGAAGGGTATTGTCAAAGCTATGGTGGTATAGGGTGTCATTGATGATGGTGTATCGGGTGGCCTTACAGATAAAGGATTTTTTGTTGGTTGTTTGATAGGTTCGGGGGAAGGGTCTGGGACTGGAGATAGTCATAAATGTCTTCATACCATGGTGAGTAGGGACCAACAAGTTTGCAAACCATTTCTAATTCTGGAATGTCATATGCAGGAACCAAAAGTTGTTCCACTAAGAACTCAAATTAAGGCATGTTGCTTGGAATGTCTAGGAGAGATCCAATTGTAGCCATTGCATTTTTCACCTTGTTTTGTACCCTAAGAATCTGTTCAAAAGCAAGCATGTGGAAGTATGACTAAAAAATGTCAACCATTTGTTTGTAAGGAATTAACTTCTCATCCTTGGTGTCATAGTCATCGTTGACCTGGTTTATGACCAACTAAGAATCTTCGAGGACATGGAGATTTTTTATTTTCCATTTTATGGCCATTTTGAGTCTTGTGACAAGTGCCTCATATTCTGAAATATTATTTGTACGTGGAAAAACAATTTGGAATGACTTAGGGATGGAATCTCCTTGTGGTGTGATAAACAGTATTCTTGCTCTCAAGGCATGACAAGTATGAGACCCATCAAAGTAGAGTTTCCAAGGTGATTTTGGTTTTGCATGAAATATGGACTCATTTGGAAAGTATGTTACCAATGGATGATCGCCTTGTATAGGTGCATTTTCCAGTTGATATTCTATTACTTTTCCAGTTGTAGCCTTTCATTCCATGTATTGTATGTCGTACTCACTCAAGATCATAACCCATTTTGCCAAGTGACCTGTCAATGTTGCGTGACTTAGGAGATATTTTAGGGGATCAATCTTTGCCACTAAGTGTGTCTTGTGATTCCACATGTAGTGTCTTAAATTTTGGGTGGTAAAGACAACTTCTAGACAAGAACGTTGAATGGATGTGTAATTTAGCTCATATCCGACCAGTGTCCAACTGATGTAGTATATTTCCCTTTCCTTTTCATCATGATCATTTTGTGCCAGTAATGCCCCCAGTGCTGAATTTGTTGCAAAAATGTATAAGATCAAAGGTTTTCCTTCGATAGGTGGCATTAGAATAGGTGGTGACAATAGATAGTCCTTTATTTGTTGGAAGGCCTTTTGACATCTATCAGTCCACACAAAGGGGATGCCCTTGCGTAGGAGATATTGAAATGGTTGGCACTTGTCTACCAGTTGTGAAATGAAACATCAAATAGATTGCAATATGCCTTGCAATGTCCTAAGTTCACTTATACCTTTTGGAGGAGGTATATCTAATATGGATTTCACTTTGGCAGGATCCACTTCAATGCCTTTGTGAGAAACTATGTATCCCAAGAGTTTTCCTGATGTCACACCAAAGACACATTTCTTAGGATTCAAGCAGACTTTGTATTATTCCAAAAGGCATGACGTTCCAACAGTATGTACCCCAAGGACATGTGAATGTTTTTCTATGTTGATCTTCAAGGGAAATATGAATCTTATTATAACCCAAGAAACCATCCATGAGGGACAGCACCTCATATCCTGCTATAAGGTCAACTATGATGTCTATGTTTGGTAATGGAAAGTCATCCTTCAGGCAGGCTTTTTTCAAGTCTTGAAATTCTATGCAAATGCATATCTGATCGTTTGGCTTTGTGACTAGTACAAGATTTGAAATCCATTCAACGTAGTCTATTGACCGTATGAATCCCACATCTAGTAATTTCTTAAGTTCTACTTTGACTAACAAGGTAATTTGTGGGTGCATCTTTTGCAGCTTTTGTTTTACTAGCTTGGCATCTAGAAGTAATGGAAAATGGTGCAAGACTATTTCTGGGTCCAACCCAGAAATATCGGTATAGGACCATGCAAAGTTAATCTTATGCTCTAAAAAGAATTTTTGAAATTTAGGTTTCTCTTCCTCTGTCAAATATGCTGCAAAGAGGACAATTTTGGGATCTTCTGTTGTAGCTATGTTGACTTCCATGGTATCCTCTATGAGCATTATTGAATTTTCCTAAGTCATGGGGAGAAAGTCCAATCCTCCATCCTTGGGCACCTCGAAGAGGTTTTCACCCTCAGATATGTCCTTTATTTTTAAATTTTTTTCGTCATAAGGTGTCTTTCGGTTTTCACCTAAAGACGTGTCATTTTTTGTTTTATTTTTATTTTTAATTTTGTGACTAGAGGACGGCGCAGTCTCCCTGATGTAGGTTGCACAATCTAGGACTATAGAAAATCTAGCCTTGTGGTCTCCATTTTTTATGTCATCGTGAAGTCCCATGAATTGTGCAATGGCCTTGTCATTTTGGAATATGTCCATAACCGGCGGGCCTTGTTGATCCCAATCAATTAGTTGTGGGTCGACTAAGGAGATACCATCATCAGTATTGGTAAATGGCAGGGAGGACGCAGAAAGAATGCAGATGAATTCAGAGAGGTGCAATACTAGAAAGGATTGGGGTCTCCATGTATGGTGATTTTGGTGTCGTCAAAAGGAAACTTCAGGCATTGGTGGTAGGTAGATGGAACAGCTTTTAAGGCTTGAATCCAAGGTCGACCAAGTAAGATATTATAGGGTAGTTTGAGATCTAGGACTTGACATGTCATATCCACAATGACCGGCCCAACTCAGATAAGAAGTGTGATAATGCCCCGAGAGGAATGTTCTTCATCATCATATGCCTTTATAACAATGCTCTTGATAGTGTCTACACAAGCATCAGAGAAGCCTAGAACCTTAACCAGTTTTAGGGAGCATATGTTCATCCCTACTCCACCATCTACTAAAACTCATCTAACCTTATGTTTATGGATAAAGACTTCAATGTGTAATGTGTCATTATGATTGGATATTAGTGATGAATAGTATTGGTTTGAAAATGTTATGTGATGGGGAGTGGTTATATATCCCACCATGGCTTCAAATTGGTTGACATCAATGTCATGAGGGACGAAAGACTCTTGCAAGGTTTTTTCAAGTATGGCCTTGTGCACAAGAGAAATGTGTAACAACTCAAGTATAGAGATTTGAGCAGGTGTTCTTCCTAATTGATCAATGAGGTCGAATTTTCCCTTAGCTTGCGACTACTTGGCGGATGGACCAGATTGTGAATTTTCGGTGAATGGACCAAGTATCATAATTTTTGGCTACCTAGGGGGAGGAGGACCCGCTATGGTGACTTTTCCACCACGGATAGTGACATTACATTCAAGTTCTCTTTTGATAGTAATGGTATTGACAGATTTGTCGACCGC
Source organism: Sequoia sempervirens (assembly GCA_007258455.2). Lineage (NCBI taxonomy): Eukaryota > Viridiplantae > Streptophyta > Pinopsida > Cupressales > Cupressaceae > Sequoia > Sequoia sempervirens. Next base: position 420,618,721 of record VDFB02086081.1, read on the forward strand.
TCGAAGGTGATTAATAATGGGTCCACCCAAATAGTCGAACGTGGTGTAAGTATAATTGGCTCAAATATTATTCATTTTAGGACTTGACGTTGAGGGATTATTTTAACCGTGGTCTTGCAATGGGTTTTTGTGAATAGTATGGTATTGTCCACCTAGTTCAATTGTGTGATTTTTGATGAGGTCTTGTACTAGATTTCATAGTTTTTGACAAGAGGTTCTATGTCCTTTAGCACGGTGGTAATCACAAAAAGTGTTGTTATCCCACCATGATGGCTTAAACTATCATGGGTCATATGGCTTAGGATCTTCTAATGTGATGACACCATTTTGAAGGAGCTTCTTAAGGACGTCTTTGATTGGTTCACCCAAGGAAGTATAGGTGTGCCTCCTTGGGAATTGCCTGGTCAGTCATGGCTACCCTTGGTTTTGACTGTTTTGATTGTTGTGACTATTTTGAATGGCATTAGTAGTAGGTTTCAGTGTAATCGTTGGTGTGTTTTTTGGTTGAGCTCCTTTAAGAGTGAGTACCAGACTCATTGTGCTTACCTCAGTATCAACAATGCCATCATTGGTAATGTGTTTATTCTTGACCTAGTATTTATTTTTGTCTGCAGGTGGGTTTGCGTTCGTGTTATTAGGGAAATATTTTAGTTATCCTTTACCAATAAGGGCCTTCTCAATTTGGACACCCTTTTCAACTAAGTCTATGAAGGTTGTGTAGCAGTGGACTTGCAAGTTGTATTTCAATGGGCCTAGGAGGTTTTGAACAAACATGTCAACTTTTTATTTCTCAGGTATGTCAATATGGCAACGACTTGCTAAAATTCTCCATCTTTGAAAGAATGGAATGAAAGTCTCACCCGCTTCTTCTTGTGTAAGTGTGCATAGGTTGGTAATGGGGACATCTGTGTCAATGTTATAGGCATATTTTCATACAAATTTGTCTGCAAGTTTGTTCCATAATTTTATTCCTTTTTGTAAAGTGGCAAACCATTCAAGTGTGGTGCCTGCAAGACTCTTAGAGAAGAGTCTCATCAAGTAAGTATGTTCATAGGCAATGTCCACGCAATTGGTTGTGAATTCTTGAATATGTTCGAGGGGATTTGTCTTGCCTTTGTATTTAGTGAAGTTTGGCAACATGTATCCAAGAGGGAAGGGTGGCATGTATAGACTTGTGTCGAAAGGGTATGAACATAGGTCATATGATGTGTGCATCTTTTTATGTTGCATTTTCATACTCTCAACTTGTTTTTGTAAGTTTGCGATTTGGGTTGTAAGTGCGTCAATTATGGGATTGTTCGTTGCATAACACATGCTAGTGATAGGTACTCCATGAGTCCCCATTTGATGTGAAGATGTGTTATGATATTGTTGTGGAATGTGTTATTGTGATAAGTATGACGTGTTTTGATTTGAATGTTGTTGGTATTGCAAGTTTTGATTAGGGATGTGTTGATGAGTGTGGATGTGTGATGCATATGTGGGGATGTGTCCTCCAACCATATTAGTCAATATTTGCGGGATGTGTTGAACTTGAATATTTTGGTGTCCAAATGAAGTCATATGTTGTGTAATCTGATTGCCTTGTCCAAATTAGTAGAATTTTCCATGGGGAATGTTGGTGTTTTTCCTTTGAGGGATGTGGATATTGGTGTTAAGTTGTGATGACATGTTGACATTTGGTTGCGGTCCTAGAATGGAAATTTGTCATTTATTTCTCCCAAAGGGGTTGAATGAATTTGTTCCAAAGGTGTTATTCGAAGACCCAATAAAAGGATTTTATGATGATGTTCCAATGGTACTAGATGAAGCTCCAATAGGGGGTTTGAAGAGCTTGCCCCCATTGTTGAGGATCCAAAGGTAGCTCCAATTGACTGTGAGGACATTCTCGACATTATAGGCATTGATTGTGACATGGCTTGTGACATAGTTGGTGTCCCTCCAAAGGATGTTGCATTGATTGTGTTGGAAGTTTTTTGATTGGATGTGTCATTAGAGGTAGCATTGATGGTTCTTGTGGCAATTTGTGAGGTGGCACCAGCAAAGGTATTGTTTGCATTATTTTGGGGTTGACTAGTGTTGGAGGTGTTGTTCACATTGTTATTGTTTGCATCATGACTAGGAGAGGCTGCTCTTAAAGTGTTAATGTCAAAGCCACGTGGAAATTTGGCCCCTTGGTGTAAAAGAATATCTAAATATCTCTCTCCATCATGCAAGACCAAATCTTCCACAAAAGAGGCCACTTCGGGATTTTGAGTTGTAGCTTCTATGTCTTCCTCAAATACACGTTTGTGTTCATCTCTACGTACGAATGGTTCAAAGGGGTTGTGTGAGGAAGATGGCATGTTTATGTCACTAAAAGGATTGCTAAAATATGTATCTTGGTTCATGTTTTGATTGATGTCATGTGAAAAGGTATAGTTGTTGGTCTCTTGTCCAAAATTCTCCATTTGTCTTCTTTTTCTTTGAAGCCTAGTCTCAACCATATAAGGATTTTTCTCAAATTAGGAAGAAGGACGAAAATGATAACTAGATAATGACACTATGTTTTTGGGATTTTTGAATAAGGGATGCAAATGCAAACTACATTTTTGGGTTTTTGACAATGGGGAATGCAATATGACAATGTTGTTTAAAGGAAATGACAAATGCCAAGGACAATGAGGACTATTTTTTTTTGAATTTTTAGGAATAAGGCATGCAAAATTAAGACTAAGGTATGCAAATGCAAAGGTTTAAGTAATGATGGACTTTTAGAAAAGGTTTACTCAACCACCCAAAGCTTTATCTATGTCTCAATTTGGATCATCAAAGGACTTATTGGTATGACTAAATGACAATGACAAGATGACAAAGTGAGGTTTCCTAACTAGACTTTTGAGTTGGAAAGGTCTCACAAAAGGACAATGAGTAAAAGGAATGAGTTTGAATAAGTCCAATGACAACCTACTCTTGAAGGAAATGATTTTGCAAAGGTAACTTTCCCTATTCCAAAATCTACAAATGAAATGAGGACCTAAAGACTAGTTTTTGGCTGAAAATGATGATGAAGGATTCTAAGGATGTAACTAAAAATTTGCAAGGATGAACCTATGGGGAGAATGCAAACTAAAAGATGCAAAGAATAAAGGGTTTGAGAAATTCCTTGTCTAGTTTTTAACTGAGGTTGCTGGAAAAATATGTTTGATAGCAAATTGGACAAGTTTGATCTCAAGTTTTCGACTGTAACAGTGTTTTTGTTTTTGCTAGGTAATTGTGTTGTTTTAGGTCACAGATGCGTTGCAGTTTGTCAAATGCGTCACAGTTTCAACGAATGCGGTGTTACAGGAAATAGATGCAGCTTGAGAAAGCAATTGCATTGTTTTGTAAATGAAATATGGTGCAGTGCAGGCATATGTGTTGCATAGAGTAGCAAATGCAGCTTAGCAAAGAAAATGTGTTACAGAAAGTGTCAAATGTGGCGCAGAATAGTGAATGTGTTGCACAGAAAAGAAAATGCATTGTAGGAAAAATGAAGGTCTGGTTTGTTTGCAATTTTGACAAAATTTTAGATTTGTTTCAAGTTAAATGATTGTTTCCAGGTCTGTGAGAGGTGTTTGTTTGTTTCAATGTCTCAGAAAACACTTCGAAAACACAATATTTTGAAAACATGCACAAAGAAGACAAGTACAACCCTAGGTTAGGCGAGGACTATATTTGCTAGATTCCACGTGGGTTTCCCTAGACGCACTTATTCTTAGCAGGTGAATCTAGAAGCTTGGCCACCCAAGCTCCCCCTTACATTACACTCACTTCTCAGGTCAACCAAGCTTCAAGCCTCCATAAATCTCCCATGGAAGACTTATCACCTCTACTAAGAACTGTGAGAATGTGGATTCCTTTGAAATGACCATTGTTGTGCTAGCAAATAGATGGGTTTTTGGCCACTTAAAAAAAGGGTTCTAGTAAATACTCAGGGACACAACACCTCGCTAGCATATAGCAAGCCACTTAAGGCTTTAATCAATCTACTAGGGGCTCTAATACCTTTAAAAGAAAAGGTAGGTACCTGTTTTTGAATAACACTACACGGCTAAGGCCTACATACCTGAGGACTTGACAATTTAGACTCATCCTTTTATATACCGGCCCAAGTGAAAAAGTAGTTGTAGTCGTTCCCTCTTTCGAGGTAGGCCCCTAAGGTTCAAAACATAAAATAGATGGGTTTGGCTTTCTGATCACCTAGTTTGCACAAGGTGAGAGCATAATCACCTACCACCTTCAAGCACAATCAAGAAATGTTCTTTATCCCTCTTAATTAAATTTAAATGAGACAAATAGTTGTTCTCTTTAAAGCACCAATGGAAGTGTTTTCTAATCTAAAACAAACAAGAGTGGTTTCAAAATAAAACCTTGGACATTCGAATCTACAAAACCACTTGTTAGTAGGTAATCTCAAAAGATGCCTTGGACCCATGAAAATTTGAAGCCACACACTACCACAGCAGATTAGTAACCAGAAAAACCCCTAAGCTACCAAATGGAAAGGGAAAATTTTGAAAAACTTGTAAAAACCCAAAAGAAAATTTTTACCAGGCAATTGCATCATTCTAGGTGTCAAATGCGTCATAGGGTAGAATCAGGAAATTGGTAGGAAAATGCGTCATTCTGCACAGCAAATGTGCCTTAGGGCCGAAGGTTAAAATCTACAGAAAAATGTGTCGAACTACAAATCAAATGCATTGCAAAATGGTGATTGTGTGGTTCTACAAAGTGTATACGTCCCAGCAAAGCAGATGTGTCATTTTGTTAGTCGAATGCGTCACAAGAAATAGCAAATGTGTTGTGTCGTACATGTACCTGTAAAAATGAAAAATGTCATATAGAAACAAACAAAATGCGCGATTTTGGTGTCAGGTTCACCAATGTAACTAAGGGAAATATTCAAGTTAGCATATTAGTGCATAAATAAACAAAACCCAAAGTAAGCAATGAAGTACAAAGGAGGAAATAACATGAAAAAAAAGAAAGATATTACCTAGTGTCTTCAACCTCCATGATTGACCTCCATTGCACCTTCTCTATTTGTTGCAATATGTTGTTTTCCCTTAGATTTTGTGTGAGCAACCTATGACTATGCCAATGCTCTAAGCAAATGTTGAAGGATTCTATTCCAAATGCAACACAATGCCACTAAGCAACTATGAAATAATCCTAAAGTATGCAAATACCAAGATGTCAAAATGCCAAGAAATGAAGTCAAGAGTATGAGAGATGAAGTATGACTAAGACAAGATTGCATGAGTTGTAGATGTCAAAATGAGAAAAAAAATTCCATTTTATAGAAAATACAATTTTGGATGAATGGCCAAGATTGAATATTGGAAAATGCCCTAGAATCAATGGACAAGATTCAATGTGACAACCCACAATTAGCGTTAGGGAAACATTAGGGTGAATTTGAAATGAGTGGACAAGATTTTCCTTCTACAAGATCAAATCAAGGGACAAGAATGCATGTGACAAGAAAATAAGGATGGCACAGAAAAAGAGAGAGCTGGAAAATCAAATAATATTAGAAATTATTTGATTTATTAGAAGAAAGTTATCAATTTGAATTAAAAATTAATTTAATTCAAAAGTAGGGACCATGTGAGACAATTTTATTTAAAATGACAGGTGGAAAATTAAATAAACTAAAGAATTTATTTAATTATGAGAGGACATAAAAAATTAATGACGTATTTAAATAAATAAATTAAAAATATATATTTGAATAATCAGGAGGAAGGATTGGACAAAGATAATTAAATAAAATTTAAGAATTTATTTAATTATAGAAAGACATTAGATGATTAGTGACGTATTTAAATAAATAAATAAAATTTATTTATTTAAATAATCAAGAGGCATAAAAGACATGAATTAATTAAATAATTAAGAATTATTTAATTAATAGTTGAAAGTGGACTAAAGGACATAATTAAATATTTTAATTATGTTGAGAAGAATATGGAGAAAATAGAATTTGCAAGCCTAGGTCATGTGTCTACAATCCCTAATCTTCCCTTCTTATTTTTTGCTTTTTTCAATCGAGGTTTTGGGTCTCGAAAGGACACGTGGACTAAATTCCAATTTTTATCTTGACTTCCACCACCGTTCCCTTATTTCCTTCCTCTATCCTATCAGGACTTCGGGTCTCGATCGAACATTTGGACTAAGTCCAAGTTTGCTTTTTCCTCCCATTCTCTTCTTTTCTTTCCTTGACCCTATTGAGACTTTGATTCTTAATCAAACTTTCGGACCTAAGTCTGAAAAGTCCAAAAACTTTCAAGATCCTCACTCTTTCCTTTTCCTTTCATCCCATTGGGACTCCAGGTCTTATTGAGATCTTCAAATTCAAGTTTTGCGAGTCTACTAGCCTTTTTTGGTAGGCTCATATGCTTCCCATGGATGTGTGAAAAACCTACCATGTGACACATTTTCTACAAGCCCAAATACCTTTTCCATATTTCTTTACTCCTTTATGCAGATCTGTTGACCCTTTTATGTTAGTTCTTTCTTCATCCTATGGACCCATAGAAATGATGCCACATGGCATCTTTTCCATGTGTACACTCTATTTTTTCTGTTCCATCTTCAACTCATGGAAGCATGGAAATCTTGCCACGTGGTAAGTTTTCCATGGTTTTTCCATGTCTTTTTTGTGGGTTCCCTCTCGGTTCGTGCATGCTTGAAAATGATGCCACGTTGCATCCTTTATATGAGTTCATAGACTTCTTTCATTGAGCATTTTTCTTCCCATGGAAATCCTACCACATGGCACATTTTTTCGCATGCACCCTTTCTTTCCAATATGTTCTTCTATAGCCCACGAGAAAGTGGAAAGCTACCACATGGCATGTTTTCTACTATTTCATCAATCTTTTTCAATGGGCCCCTCTTCATCTTGTGCAACTGCTAAATGTTTCCACATGGCACTTTTCATTTTCAATCAAAAAATGTATGTGTTTTTTTTATTTTATTTCCATCCTACTAAGACTTCAAGTCTCAATGGGACTTTCAAACCTTCATGTCTAAATGATCTTAATCTAACCAAGATCTTCGATCCTAATTGATCTTCCCTTTTCTTCTCATGTTTTTTTGAGAGTTCAATTCCCAATAGGAATTTTGGACCTAAGGTTCAAATTTTCCTAATCCGAACGGCATTCTTGATCTCGATTGGCTTTCTTCTCTCATTCCATCAACACTTCAAGTCTCAACGAGACTTTTGGACCAAAGTTCTGAATGGTATGAATCCATTTGGGACTTCTACTTCTAACTTCATTTTGCTTCCTAGTGAGTTCCTATCAAGGTTTCAAGACCCTTCAAAAGTCCAGATCTATTTTGGTTTCCTAGACTCTATTTTCTTCTTCATTGTGATTTTGAATTTCTTTAGACTTTTAGATTTTTGACCTGATAGTATGAATCCGATTTCTATTATCACTCTCTCCCTTCAATTCTTCCTTTCTTAAAATCATGTCAGGGTTTTGGAACCTGATCGGACTTTTGGGCACTCTACGATATTTTCATGTTTTTCACCATTAATGTTGCAACAACTTTCTCAACTACTAGATTTGATTCTTGGGGCTACAAGGATGATCTTAAATACATTTTTCAACAACTCCAAGTGGGATAAAATGGTTTCCATGCTTTTTTATGATTCTTAATCCTCTTTTTGGGCACTCTACAAGATTTTCACATTTTTCACCATTAATGTTGCTACAACTTTCTCAACTATCAAATTTGATTCTTGGGGCTACAAGGATAATCTTAAATGAATTTAACAACTCCAAGAGGGAAAAAATGGTGTCCATACTTCTTTATAATTCTCAATCCCCCTTTTTTCAAAGATCTAATCTTGGCCACATTTTTTGCTGATTTTGTGGGAGTTTTTTTCCACTTTTGTGTGCTCATTAATGAGGAGGCATGGCATGGGTTTTGAGACCTAGGTGGCATGATTTCTTCTTAGATTTATATGTCCACATGTCTACATATAATTTTCTAAGGTTTCAGACCCCATCCTTGGCCCTTCCTCCACAATTTGCAGAGGTATAAATTGTACTTTTGTGCTCATTCTAAGGGTTGGAGTTTTTTATTTAGAACTTGTTCCAAAGAGAATCAATTGTAGAGCTAGCAAAATATTGATATTCATAAGAAACCCTAGGTTTCAATATCTAGTTCTAGGTATATACTCATTTTTATATTGTAATAATTTAGGTTTGATCCAAATCTTGTAATAACATTTAAAAATATTGAAGATTCAGTGATTAAAGGTAGAATAAACCTTAGTAGAATGTTTCCTTATGTGTGGTATTCATTTTTAGATCTATCATTAATTAGCTTTTCAGCCTAAAGTTTGTAAACTTATGCAAATTTTTTGTATAGTATCTTTTCAATATAATAAAGGATATGTATGGGTATGCTTGAGTATTACTAAGTAGACTCTTTTAATATTTTGCAACTATCTCTTTTCTTTATAAATGAATGTGTAGAGCTTATCTTGCTTGTGCATTTTGAAAGGCATAGTCTTTTTTGGTGACTTGATTAAGTCATTACCTTGTTTTAGTTATTGCATCTATGGTTAAATCTATAGACTTTATTGCCCAATGGATAAAGGTATCGGTCTATAATTAGATTTCTCTCATATCTTGAACACACTCCAAACACATCAACTCAAGAAACCTTTAAAATTTTACTTTATTTGTGTTTTACCATCATGTCTAAGTGAATAAAAAAATACAAGCGTGTATCATAAACTCATTCTCAAACACTAATATGGTAGGTTATTTGTTAGAAAGATGCTCAACCTTACCTATCCAAACTACATCATAGGTATATTGTGACACCAGTATTGGGATACACTATTCCATGGATATAGTTTGTTGTAAGGTATTGTGTAGCATTTCAAATCATCAATTTGGCATACTAGGGAAAACTCCCCTTGGTCTTGCAGAGCCAAAAGTGAAGGAGGTCTTACCCATCTCAATCATTGGTCCTTAGCTACCCAACATGAATATAGGTTTGTGGTAATTTTCCAAGTTTGACACCCCTGGCACCTAGAAGATTATCAAACCTTAGGGATTTAGGGCCAACAACTTCAATCACAAAAAATCCCCATTTATATTCCTTGAAATGTGTTAGTATCTTTGAGGGATTCTTATTATGATTCTATGAAAGATTCCTATGCCGATCTTATGACAAATTCCTATGACAAATTTTTGACGCATAAGAGCAAAAATCTATGACAAGTTCGACAAGTGTTGATTAGCATCTTTACATGGGAAAGTGGGTGCCCAAGTTTTTCCTATGACAAGTTGTAAGAGAGTGTAAGAAGCATCTTCTATTATTAGTCAATTATGACAAATTCTCGTACAATTGTAAGAGTTGTCATATATCATGGATTTTATGACAATGTAAGAAATCTATCATACCTATTTGGGGAAAATTTGGGGTGCCCAAGTATGGAGGAGTGTAAGGGTGGTAAGGAATCATTGGAAAAGTGTCACAAAAGTTAACTACATGTTGGAAAAATTGTGCCACATGGATTCGGATTCCCATCCATTGTTTTTTGTTGATGAAGCTTTCTTTATCCTTGTATTTCTCTATGAATAAGGTGATTGTGGGAGTAGTTTGTATGGTTAATTTGTAAGTATTGTTATGCTATCAAAATTACTCCAAAATTTGATATTTGTATACTCCTAGAAGAACATACATTGCAAGTGTGTTGTAATCACCATTGATTAGATAATATATTGTGTAGGTTCTGGAGTGTGGGATTTTCTACTGAAATGGTTTTCCCCACATACATATTTTATTGCGAGCTTTTAAACTTGTTGTAGTGTAGAAAATTGTACTTTCCAAGAGAAAGTACAATTTCACACTTAATTTGGACCTATTTTAGTGACCTCTCATTTATGCATTTTTAAACCTCATTAATTGGCCCTAATACCCTTTATTATGCATCCTAGGGCCTATTTTATTTATTTTACAACACTATAACCTGCATTGAATAAATGTTATCAATCAACTTAACGCCCTGAAATAAATTAGGTCTTGAACTTTTAGGTTGGGACCCATTCGCCCATGGGTGAATGGGTCCCCTTTAAATTCATAAATTCAAATTTAAACATATTTTTGGTGGCATTTCAAGGTCCTAAATTCAAATTCTAAGTGTCAGCTTTCAGGATCTAATTGATAGGAAATTAGAAAGGAAGCCTATAAAGCTAAGTCTTTCAATCATTTTTCACTAGACAAGAAAGAGATTCGCATGAGATCGCAAGGATTTACATTCAAGAACAAAGAGAAGCAAATCAAGCATTCAAAGTTGAATTCTTGGAGCAGCGTTCTATTTGTTTTTGTAGGTCTTCAAGCTCATTTTGTCAACAAGATCAAGCATTGTCAAAGATTGATGATAGATGCCTATGGAGGATCATGATGGATTCTAGGTTTTGGGAGATGCACCAATCCATTCATCCAAGCCTAATGACTTGTTTCCTAAGTGGTTCCATTGTCTATTATCATTCTACTTTATACCTAAAGGAAGGTATATTCAATTTTTTGATCTATTAGGGTGATTTGATATCTCCCAAAGTAGGTATTTTTCACTGTTCATTCTTTCATTTAGGGATCCTATTCTAACACATTTGAGTAGGGTTTCTTTACATTTAAGCTCTTGTAATTTTATAAACACTTAGTATTAGTGCTTACACACACTTTCATGTTTCAAATCTATTATTTTCATCAAGGTTTAATTACCAAACTAGGGGTTTGACTGAGGAAAACCCTTATCCACTATCAAACAACAATTTTGTTTTGTAGTTTTATCATAGATTCAGATTTGAGAGCGAAGGTTTAGAGGTATAGAAAAGAAGTGTAGGTTTTAGACTCAAATCTTAGATTCAGAAATTTCCAAAATAGAAGACCTAGAGCTATTTTCCCATGGGCGAATGAATCCCTGACAGGCTTGTAGAAACTACTTTTTATGATAGGTGCATAGTGTTATTCCTTCCCAAATTTTCCAGAAACTTTGTTGTTTCTCTTATTTTTATGCTTAATCTTCAAGATCCAAGTGGTAGATTACATTTTGGAGTTGATTTGTTATTTTTAGTTTTTCTCCCCAAAGTGTTGTTTGACCTTGACCCCCATCCTTCATTCATAAGGAAATTTGAAGATTCTCACATTGGGTTGATTCACCTAAGGGTTGATAATCAATTCATTGTGGGGATCTCATTTCCTAATGGATGTATGAAGATAGGGTCTATTTCCACCCTTTGGAATTACTTTTCCATTTTGGGAAAGCCCATATTTTTCTTCATTTCATTTTGGTGAACTTGGTGTGAATTGAACATGCAACCTTCTAATTAAACTTGTTGTTTCAAGTGTTAGATTGCATTTTGGAGTTGATTTTCTATTTTTTAGTTTTTCTCCCCAAAGTGTTGTTTGACCTTGACCCTCGTCCTTTAGTCATAAGGAAATCTGAAGATTCTCACCTTGAGTTGATTCACATAAGGATTGTTAGTCAATTCTTTGTGGGGATCTCATTTCCTAATGAAATAAAGGAAAATACATCTCTCATCACATCATATTTTGATTCCATTTTGGCTCCCCTATTTTATGATGTTTCATTTTTGTGAACCTGACTTTTGAGCATCATATCTTGATGATTTGGAGTCCATTTTCAACCCTAGATCTAGGTTTTACATTCATTTGCATTGCATTGCATTGATTTACATCTCATTTAGGGTTGTTCACTCTCATTAGTCTGCATCTCATTTAGGGTTTCAAGTTTGCATTTTTGTATTCTTTAAAATCTAGAAAATTTAAAAATCTCAGTCATTTTGCATAGTGTTTACATAATATTGCATAATCAGTCACTTAAAACAGAAAATTAAATCAAAATTGCATCTCAAATTAGGACTTTTTGCTTGTCATTTAGCACTATATTGCACTTGAAATTAGACCTCATTTTACATAAATTTGAAACTATAACCTTATTGTCTACAACCAGAATTTGAAAACTATAGAAATCATCTCATAAACTTGTAAATTAATTTTCAAAAACCATGAAGTGAGACCCATTCGCCCATGGGAGAATGAGTCCTTGATTAGGGATTTTTCTAAATTTCTAAGCATTAAAACTATTGTTTACGCCTTCTTCTTTTTCGTATTTAGTTTGTTGTTTCAATTTCCAAATTTTTTGTTATCTGAAATTGTTCATATTAAGCTTAATTTGTCAAATTCAATGCATTTTTTGAGTTCAAAATTGCATCTAAAAGACATCATTTTTCAAGTTTTTACATAGCATAATCAGAAAATTATCTTGCTTAAAATCTGAAAAATTTGTAATCTCTTTTCATTTCAATTCATTCTTTCATAATGGACATGTGCATTGGTAACATATGGAAGTCCTTAACATCTTTAGTTGTTGTCTCAAGTTTTGTTTTTGGTAATGATCCTAATGCAATAGAACCTAATCATGTTCAACCAACCCCTAATGAATTTCCTCATGAATTTGACATCTTAGGTAAAGATGATGAAAGTATGCATAATTTCATATGTAATTGCCTTGACAACCTTGAGAACAATGCATCATTCTACTCTTCCATGCAACAATCAACACCTCCTACTGTTCCACCATTAGAGATGTTTGGTCTTTTACATTCTAAGATTGAATCACAAACCAAGCCTAAACCTCCAAACATGAGTGAACCTAGTTCCTCTAACCAAGTGCATATTCATCCATCTTACACTAATAAAGTCACCAGCACACCCATCAACCTAGAAGAGACTTATGGCCAAGGATTTAATATCTTAGCTAAACAAGGATGTGATACAAAAAATGAGCATGAGATTCATAAGTTTTTAGAACAAATCCCAATCAAAGATACTAAAGGACTAAGATATCAAGATCCTTGTACAACAAAATTTTGAAAATTGGAGTCCATTTCAACCCTAGATATGAATTTTGCACTAGTTTGCATTAGGTTTAAATTAGTTACATTACATTTAGGGTTCTTTAATCTTGCATTAGTGAAAATTTCATTTAGGGTTAAATTTTGATTTTTTCATCCTTTAAATTTATAGAAAATCTAAAAAATTGCATTAGATATGCATTCATTTTGCATTGTACTTGCATCAAAATCATTATTCAATCATCTAAGTTTAGATTTAGATTAAAATTTTATTCTAAAAATAGTCACTTAGTTCATCATTTGACCTTATTTAGACTTGCATTTAGACACCTTTATTCTAGAAAACTTGTTACAGAAACCCCTACTTGTAATCAAAAATAGAGAACACATAAAAAATAAACTCAAATCTTGGAAAATTCAATTTTAGCTATTTGGGTGTTGTTAGACTTTTGAGAATATTTGAATTTTTTTGATTTTAGGACTATTTGGATGCTTTTGGATTTTTGGCTATTTTGATTCTTTTGGATTTCCATATTTAAGGTAATTAACAAGGATCCAATCCAACTACTAGGTTTAGGAAAATTCCCCCAGTTGGATATAAGATATTTTATTATGGACTAGATGAAGTGATCTTAGGATAATACTAGGTGATATGGGTAACACTAGATACTGGTTAATTATCAAGCCATGTTAGGTTTGTAGGTGAAAATATGGTAGATGAATGGATGGAAATGGATGAAATGTTGGATCTATTATGAATGGAATGGAAAAGAATCTTAATATATGGTAGATGGTTCTCATTACCAATAGCACTTGTTTGTCAGGTTTTCACCAAGGTACTTGTCCAAAGTGCCAAAGCGGTTTTCACTAGAGGACAATTTTTATCTTTACTATTTTATCCTTTTTTATATTTTTAATTTCTTTATTTTCTTAGATTTTTCATGGGATACCCTAACGATTTAAATGTGGAACCACTTAAGATGATTGTTTTTTATGGGCTCTTGTAAGGGCTCACCTTCAGGCATAGTTAGTTGATAGGCTCTTGAGCCATAGCTTATTGTGGCTAAAAATGGTCCCAACCAATTTGGTTCAAATTTTCCCTTGTTATCTTGATCTAATTGGGTCTTCTAGTTTTCTTGAGGACTAGATCACCTACTTGGAAGTTTTTGGTCTTGATCTTCTTTTTATAACTACAATAAGATTATTTTGGTAATCTTAAAGATTATTAAGTGCACTAAGACATCTTTCATCTAGAAATTCTAGATCCTATAGTTTGGAAACTCTATATTCTTCATTGTCAAGAAGATGTTGCAATGACACCCTTAATGAAGGGCATTTGACCTCAATATGCAATATTGCCTTGATGCTATAGACTGGAGAATATGGTGTAGCACTTTTAGGCATTTGGATATTGGTATGGTAGGCTCATAAGGCAGGATTAAGTTGTATTTTCCAGTCATGGCTAGCATCATTAACTATCTTTTTAAGGATTTTTAGGATAGTTCTATTAGACGCTTCAACTTGATTGTTTCCCTGGGGTAGTATGGCATGAAAAAGTGATGTTTGATATGAAATTGGGAGCAGAGATTTCAAACATCCTAATTTTTTAAGGGTGTTTCATTATCTGTGATGATGGCATGGGGGACACCATACCAACAAATTAGGTAATTTAGGATAAACTTAGATATATTTTTTTTTGGTAATGTAGGTGAGGGGGATGGCTTCTATCCACTTCGTAAAGTACTCAATGGTGGTTATGATAAGCTTATGATCATTGGAGGATGTAGAAGAAATCTTACTTATGAGTTCAATTCCCCATTGTGAAAAGGGCCATGGTGTGGTGATAGGTTGCAAATATTGTGCTAGTGCATGAATAAGATCGCCATGTTGTTGACATTGTAAACACTTCTTATCAAATTAGTGTGCTTCTTGATCCATAGTAGGCCAATAGTATCATGTCCTTAGTAGCATCTTAGTAAGGATAGGGCCACTAGAATGTGACCCACAAACACCTTCATGTACCTCTCATAGTGTAGTTGTAGCTTCTTCCAAGTTAAGACATCTAAGCAATGTAACATTGAGACTCTTTTGATAAAGGGTGTCACAAAGAATGGTGAAGCAAGATAATTGGCGTAGAAAAGGTTTTCTTAAGATTCGTGGTAATTTGAGGTGGTATGGTACCATTTTACAAATAGGTATAAATGTTGTGGTACCAAGGGAAATTGGGACCAATAATTTCACACAAAAATTTTGATTTGAGGACCTTGAATGCTGGTATCAATAATTTTTCCACAAGAAACTCACACTTCTGACTACTATGTGGCATGTCTAGGAGAGACCCAATGGTTTCCATAGTGTTTGCAGCCTTGTTATTAATTCTTGGTATTTGCTCGAATGAGATGGTAGTGAAATATTATTTGAAACTATCAACCATTCTTTTTTTATGGAAGCAGTTTGTCATCTTTTATTTGATAGTCATCATTAACTTGTCTCACTACTAGTTTGGAATCATTGTAGACCTATAGCTCTTTGATTTTCCATTGTATTTCCATTATTAATCCTATAATACGATTTTCATATTCGATGATGTTGTTTGTGCATCAGAATGTTATAAATACCAATCACCTTGAGGGGTGATAAACAAGACTCCTGCTTCTGAACCATGTTGGGTGTGTGATCCATCAAAATACAACTTCCATTGACTAGTGGGAGTGATAGTGAAGATTTCCTCATCTAGAAATTTTGATATGGGAGGATTCTTGTAATATAACGGTTCCTCTACTAACTTATTGGATATAACTTGTCCTTTGATAGCCCTTTTTTCCACATACTCTATGTCAATTTTTTTAAGTATCATTACCCATTTATCCATACAACCTATGAGTGTTGCTTTTGATAAGAGATACTTTAAAGGGTCTACCTTAGAAATTAGATTAGTTTGGCAATTGATCATATAGTGTCACAACTTTTGTGAAGAAAATACGATAGCTAGACATGCTTGCTCAATGGGAGTATAGTTAACCTCATAGCCTAACAAGGTTCGGTTGATGTAGTAAACCACTCTTTCTTTCTCGAAGTCATCATGTTGTGCCAAGAGAGTTCCTAATGCTACAAATGTGGCTGAAATGTATAATATCAATGGTTTGTCTGGAACCAAAGGCATCAATATTGGAGGTGATTCTAGATAATCCTTAAGCTGTTGGAAGGCTTGCTAACATTTCTCATCCCATTTGAATGTGAGATCCTTGTGTAGGAGATGAGTAAATGGGTGACCTTTATCCGCTATTTGCGTTATGAATCTTCTAATGGATTGTAGTTTCCCTTTGGAGACTACGAAGTTTCTTTAGAGTTTTTGGAGGCATATCAATAATTACTTTGAATTTTGTGGGGTCCACTTCAATGCCTCTTTGAGACACTATTTATCCCAATAGTTTTCCTAAAGTGACACTAAATATGTATTTATTTGGATTAAGCCTCACTCGATACTTCTCTAGTCTATCAAATATATGTGCTAGAATCTCTAGATGTCCTTTCCTTGTGATTGATTTTGCTAGGATGTCATCTACATAGTCCTCCAAAATATTATGGAACATGTCAAAGATAAATATCATAGCTCGTTGATATGTTGCAACTGCGTTCTTAAGACCAAATGACATGACATTCCACTAGTATGTACCCCAAGGACATGTAAAATTTGTCTTATGTTGGTCTTATTGTGCTATATGAATTTCGTTATAACTTGAAAATTGTCTATGAGGGAAAGCATCTCATGACCTGCTATCAAATCCACTATGATGTCTATGTTAGACAATGGAAATTCATCCTTAAGACAAGCTTTGTTGAGATATTTGAAATTTGTGTAGATGTATATGCCCCCAATGGGCTTGTAAATAGGTACTATATTGGACATTCATTCTAGATAATCAATATGTCTTATAAAACCAACGTCCAAAAGCTTTTGTAGCTCAACTATGAAAAGTAGTGTAATTTTTGGATGCATCTTACATAGCTTTTGTTTCACTAGTTTCACCTTTGGATATACTGTTAAGTGATGTAGCACTAATGTTGTGTCTAATCTAGGCATGTTAGTGTAAGACCAAGAAAAGTTGACTTTTTGTTCCTCTAGGAATGATGTAAAATTATGTTTCTCTTCAGGATCCAAAGATGTTGCATAGAATGTGATCTTAGGAGTGTCAGTAGTCCCAACATTTATTTGCTCTAAGTCTTCTACTAGTGTTGTTGATTTTTATGGGTACTTAGTGTTACTAGGGAGGCCGAATCCTTCATCCTCAAGCACCTCAAAGAGGTTTTCACCCTTGGATACGTCTTTTATTTTGACTTTTTCATGATCCAAAAGTGCCACATTGTGGTTTTCACTAGGGGATCTATTTTTATTTTTATTTTTTTCACTTTTGTGACTAAAGGATTTGAGTTGCCCCCATAATATGCTTTCACATCAAGCTTTATATCAAACCTTGCTTTGTGATCTCCAAGAGGTATGCCATCTCTAAGTCCCATAAACTCAACAATAGTGTAATCATTTTTTAATACATCCAAAATTGGTGCTTTTTGTTTGTCCCGATCAATGGGTTGGGGGTCAATGAGTTGAAGGCTATTATCTTGTGAAGGTGAGGTAAATTATAAGGTTGTAATGGTTTTGATGGATGTGTTCTCAAATAGATCTATGATGTACATGCGAGAGTCATCGATGGTATCATCATTAGAAGTATTAATCACGGGAAAAACTCCAACTACCTCACTAGGGATACTCTCAATGTTAAGGGTAACATTATCTTGTGAACCATACTCAAGCCCTTGATATTTCTATTGTTTCTCTAGAACAATGGGTTCTCTTATTCCTTTTTGATGTATACCAAGGCCGTTATGGCCTATGAATCCCATGTTCTTAATGATTTGGAAACCTTTGCTATTTGGATCAACTAAGAGAATAGCTTTTTATTTTTCCTTTTGGTGCAACCATTTGGAGATATCTTCTTCTATGACCTCTTTGTTGAGCTCTCCCTGCTTGGAGAAAATATTAGGCTCAAATTTGATAGTAGGATATGTTGTTTTTGTGTTGTGGTTTTCCATATATCTTAGGAGAGGATGGGAGTTATCCTACATAGAAGGATCATTTAAGATCATAATCTCCACAACCTTTATCTTGCACTTGAACCTTGATTTCTAGAAGGGGTTTATGAATGGTGGATGATGAGGCTAATGTTGATGGATCAATGTAAGATTTTTCATGGGAGGTGATATCATTGTTAGGTACTTGGAGTAGTTTTTGATATTTTTCTTCCAAGTTCTTACAATAATGGAAAGGTTGAGGGTCCTCATAAATGGTGACTTCAGTTTCATTGTAATGGTTTTAGGCATTGATGATAAGTTGAAGGGAAATCCTAAATGTCATGTATCCATTAGCATCCTAGGAGGATGTTATATGATAAATCAATTTCCAATACTTGACATGTTGTTTCTCCAATAGTTGGGCCAACCTAAATAGGAAGTTTGATAGTTCCTTTTGATTCACATTCATTGTCATCATATGATCTAGTGGTAATGCCATTTTATTTCTCAGTAACCTCATTAGAGTATCCCAATTTTTTGACAAGTTTCAAGGTATAAATGTTCAATCTTGCTCCACCATCTACCAAGACACTTTTGATTTTATGTTTGTGGATGAAGACTTCTAGATGTAAGGCATGATTATGATATGTATTTGAAGGGAGATATTTTTTCATAAATAATAGACAATAGTTAGATGTGATATTTCCTACCATGGCCTGGAATGGGGGATCGAGGGCAACACCCCTAAAGCAAAAAATTCATTTTTATTAAAGGAATTTTTTTAATTAATTATGTTGTGAAATAGCTATCAAACTACCTGAAATAATGATTTTTCTTGCTATAGATTAAAACACCAATAGTCATGCGATGTAAATTTGATTGCTCAAAGAAAAATAGCACACAAGGAATTTGAGAAGGAAAATATTGGTGATGAGAACACACAACAACATGAGTGTGGTTTTTGTGTAGAGAAAAATGTGAGGAAATTTTGAGTGTAGTGGATGATGCACGTTGCAACAAATTGTTGCAAGTTTATGTAATTTGTATTTCACTAAAAGTATAATAAAATTGGACAGTTTTTGTTTTTGGATGTATCCCAAAGGGTGAACCATGTTAAGAATTTTTTGTCTTATGCCTCTGTGAATTTATTTTTCTGTTGTGTTCTATATTTTGTGATTTAATTATGCATCATAATTGATTAATTTTTAATATTATTGCTCCAATCCTGTCAGAAATCCTAACAATAAGGTCATAACAGTATTGATGGATGTATTCTCAAATGTTTGTGATGTACAAGGGAGAGTCCTCTATGGTATCATCATTAGAAGTATTAACCACGGGAAAAACTTCAACTACCTCGCTAGGGATACTCTCAATGTTAGGGATGATGCTATCTTGCAAACCATACCCAAGCCCTTGATATTTTTGTCATTACTCTAGAAAAATGGGTTCTCTTATTCCTTTTTGATGTAGACCAAGGTTGCTATGGCATGTGAATCCCATGTTCTTAATGATTTGGAAACCTTTTCTATTTGGATCAACTGGAAGAGTAGCTTGTTATTTTTCCTTTTAGTACAACCATTTGGAGATGTCTTCTTTTATGACCTCTTTGTTGAGCTCTCCCCACTTGGAGAAAATACTAGGCTCAAATTTGATAGTAGGAGATGTTTTTTTTGTGTTGTGTTTTTTCATACATCTTAGGAGAAGACGGAAGTTATCCTACATAGAAGGATCGTTTAAGATCATAATATCCACAACCATTGTCTTGTACTTGAACCTTGATTTTTGGAAGGGGTTTATGAATGGTGGATGATGAGGCTAATGTTGATGGATAAAAGTAATATTTTTAATGGGAGGCGATATCATTGTTAGGTACTTGGAGTAGTTTTTGATATTTTTCTTCCAAGTTCTTACAATAATGGAAAGGTTGAGGGTCCCCATAAATGGTGACTTCAGTTTCATTGTAAGGGAATTTTATGCATTGATGATAGGTTGAAGGGATGGCCTACATGGCATGTATCCATGGGCATCCTAGGAGGATGTTATATGGTAAATCAGGTTCCAAGACTTAACATGTTGTTTTTGCAATAGTTGGACCAACCTTAATAGGAAGTTTGATAGTTGCTTTTGATTCATGTTCATTGTCATCATATGCTCTAACATGTAATGCCCTTTTTTCTCAATAACCTAATCGGAGTATCCCAATTGTTTGAAAAAATTCAAGGTACAAATTTTCAGGCATTCTCCACCATCTACCAAGACTCTTTTGATTTTATGTTTGTGGATGAAGACTTCTAGATGTAATTCATGATTATGATATGTAGTTGAAGGGAGATAATTTTTTGTAAATAATAGACGGTGATTAGATGTTATATGTCCTACCATGGAATGGAATTTATTAGTATCTATGTTAGTATGAATGGATGACCCTAGGAGTGCCTTTTCTAAGACTTATTTATGCGATGGAGAGATCTTAAGAAGCTCCAAAATGGATATTTGAGTTGGAGTCTTTTAAAGATGATTATGAGACTATAATAAATTAGTATCATCTTAGTTAAGCTTTTAGATTGGGCAGGAGCTCCTTGAATGGCGACTTTCCCTCATCATGTAGTGACTCCACACCTAGGATTCTTACCAAGTATAGTGACAATGAAAATGAAATTGTTATATTCTTGGATATGTCCTACTATGTTATCATGGGAGTGGTTGACTTTGTTAAAGTCCTTTATTTTTCCGGAGTCATTTCCTTTACTGTGGTTTGGAATCGGATCCTTGTAAATTCTTAAATCATTATTTCCAAAAGTTTCAGGATGTTGATCGATGCTAACATCTCCTTGGTCAATGATATCTTGTATAATATTTTTAAGTTTCATGCATTTTTTTTTTATGACCTTTTATCCTATGGTATTTGCAATAATCATTATCCTTATATAATGAGGGTTTAAATTGAGGTTCATCATAATGTCTAAGTTTTGAAAGTTTGACAAGATTTGATTAAATTATTTTTTTTGAGACCGTCTCAATTGGCTCCCCTAAGGGAGTGTATTTACGTCTAATGGTGTTATTAGGTCTTGGTGGTCCTCTTGGAGGATTCACGTTTTTGTTTTTTTTGTTGATTGTTTTATGGGGGTTGTATGTTTTGTACAAATTTTGTATCTATGACCCCATAATTGGTGGCATTCTTGTTTTTATCCCATAGGTGAGGTTTATCATTAGAGTTTGATGTTTGATCCATATTATCCTTATAGATTTTGATAAGTCCCTTAGCGATAAGATCCTTTTCAATGGTGATCCATTTTTTCTATGACTTCTTCAAAGGTGTTAGTACATTGTATAGTTAAGTGGAATTCCATTTCGGTGTTAGTTTTTTGGACAGATATGTCCACAAGTTATTATTCAAGAAAAGACCATTTTCATTTGTTAGCTTTATGTCTCCAACATTGTAGGAATGTAACAAATGTATCTCTTGGATTTTGTTTTGTTCTATATAAGTCAGCCATGGTAGTTTCATGGTTCATGTTATAGAAAAATTACAAACAAAATTTTCAACAAGTTTGTATAATGTTTAGATACCTTATGGTAAATGGGAGAACCATTCTATCGCTTGTCCCCCTAAACTTCGAGGAAAGAGGCACATTAAGTATGTGTCATTATATGCAACCTCTATACATGCTATATAGAATTCTTGTATGTGTTCTTGTGGATCACCTCTTCCCTTATATTTTTCAAACTTAGAAATTTTGAAATTATGAGGGAAGGGTATCATAGCTATGTTTCTATCAAATGGATATGAACAAATATCCTCAAGAGTGTATCTTTTCTTCATTTTTCCTAGTTGCATGTCAATAACCCTTGGTTCAGGTTTTGTAGTTGCAATTCCAAGTCATTATGTTGGTTATTATGTGGTTTATTAGATGGAGTGTATGATTGGTGTTGAGGGATGGATGAAGAATTGTATGATGGATTTTGATTTCGTTAAATGTTTTGAGGAATATTGTATGAGTTATATGGAATGTTTTGGTGTTGGGAATTGATTTGTTGTTGTGGTATGTTTTGTTGATGAATAGTGTTAGATGAGTTTTATGAGGTTTTTTATGTTGTGGGATGAATTGTGTTGCAAGGTGTGTGCCCTTGGTCTCCTTGTGTTGTGCAACACAACACTCGAGTTTGTGACATGGCTTAACCACCTCCTGTGGATTCATTAATTATGTCAGTTGTATCGGGCATTAATAGGTCAATCTTTTAGTGCAATGGAAACCGTCTTTACAACAATTGGTATTAAAGCCTGAGTCATGGGTTTGAACCTCTCGCTTGCATTGGGGGGATTATTGCAAGGTGTGCACCCTTGGTCTCCTTGTGTTGTGCACTACAACGCTCAGGTTCGTGACATGGCTTAACCACCTCTCGTGGATTCATTAACTCTTTTGGTTGTATCGGGCATTAACAAGTCAATCTTTTGGTGCAATAGCATCCGTCTTTGCAATAAATTGTTGTTGAATGACTTGTTGTGGAATGTATTATTGTTGAATTTTGACTTGAGGGATATTAGCTAGATAATTTTGAATGACATGTGATTATGTTGGTATTGTGAATGGATTTGATTGAGATTGTTGTTGCGGAATGAATTTTTGTTGGGGGATACTTGTATTTGTGGGTATGTTATGTGTGAGAGTTTGTGAAGGATGTGATATGTTGTAATTTTTTGGTACGTTGGATGTGGAATCTTGTTTTGTAATGGTAAGTGATGGAATTTGTGAAATGGGAGGTTGATATGATTTGTTAGCATTACATACATATTTCTTGTTATGTTGGTTGCTTGTGTAGCATAGGGAATGTTATGAGGTACATAAGGTGTGGCTTTTTGGACCGTGAAAGGATTGTTCAAGTAATTTGGAATGTTTGGTGATGATGTGTGAGGAATGTTGGTGTTTGGAGGATTGTGTACATGTGTTTTTGTTTGATTGGACATGTTTGATGATAAATAAGGAATGTTTGCATTAGGAGGATTTTGGATGTGTGATATTACTTGATCCACCATGTTTGGATTTTGATATAATGGATTTTCAAATTGTTTAGAAAACGGTATTGAACTTATGTCATATGAGGGTATAGTTGGTTGTGTTGAACACCTGAAATACTGAGAGCAGGGGTGAATCAGTATTCCTCTAAACTAGTTAAACACAACCCATCCAATTAACTGAATAGAAATAACTGTAATGAAGAATGAAAGAATGAATACAACCATAGAATCACATGACACATGAACACCAGTATTTTTATGTGGAAAAACCATACTAAGGGCTATCTAACAATATATTATATCCGGATATAAGATATTACAAAGGGTCACTGCCAAGACATACTGTCTAGAAAAGAGCTCACAACTCACTGAGTAAGAACAAAGAAGAGTTGGAAACACTGCCTAATTGAACTGATACAATAGCATCTATCATATGCTATATTATAGTTCCATTGAGGTACAAAAATTATCTCCACACTATCTAAATCGATACTCTGCTATGTTCACAATCTGCTTAACATTGCATTGCACACATGTAGGTGAATCACCTTACATGTCATAATTCTCATACAATCTGCTCTGCTCTACCACATTCACATGTCATATATTCCTTTTGCACTCTTCTACACCACACACTTCTTACTACTCTCCAAAACCTTAGTGATGATCTCATATATATATCCACATCAAGTAAAGCTTCAATTAGTTTGGCCTAATTAGAAGTAACACACAAAAATTAAACATTCCATCCTTAAAGCATTTCATCCACACTTAGCACCTAAGATCAAAATACAATTTGCATCAAGGTAGGTCAACATGGACCTAAATATAAATCCCTCATAAGATAGAGTTGCTCAAATATTCTCCTCAAAATATTAATCATGTTAGGTCGGCCCAAAATAGACCTAAACACAAAGTCTCCAAGAGCTCATGCAATTTCATCAATCGTGCAACCTCAAAAGTTAATCTCCCATTGAATTCCCATTTGAACAACATTCATTAGCTTATCTTCATCATCACAAGACAAAATAATTATTCATGAAGAAGTGTGAAATCCCCCACACTGGTACATTATACAAAAGATAACTACAATTTACAAAGCCACACACTGTCATTCATATCTTTCTGGAAATTGTACAAAATGTCACAAAAACTTGAGTGTTGCTTCATCTAATGGACTCAAAATTGTAGTTATGACCATAGAATATTATACCAACATGCGGTGAAATACATACCCAAAAATTAACACACTGGACCATAATACTAACAAAGGAAAACACTTACCCAAATTCTTGATAAACCATGCTTTCTGGACCAACTGGCATTGTACAAAAGTTACCAAAAATACTTCCCCACTATGCTAGGATGATCATTACAATGTTGGTATCAATGAAAACACTAGATCAGCCAATGTATGTACACTTCATGCTCATGTTGCCAAACTACATCATCAATGATAGACTTCCAAACTTCCAACAGGTTGACTAGGTATATTTAGCATTGGAGGTGGTGGTATTGGTTCATTAATAGCTTGAAATACAGGTATGTTATCATGTGTGGGAATATTATATGTCATGAAATGTGTGAGGGATTTTTCCGTAAGTGTATCTATGTCATAATTAGAAGGTAGCTTGGCACTATTTTGTACAAGTCTGAGAAAATATGTATTGGGATCGAAGGAGATGAGAACATCAAGTGCTCTAGCAAAGGAAGGGTCTTGTTGTATTTCTAATAGTTTCTCCTTAGTGAATTCTTTGGATTCTTTGAATCCATTTGTTATGTCCTCTATGATAACTTTTTGATATTTTTTTATTGTTGTTTAGGATTTTGGTACTCACATGGATCAAATAGATGACTAGCCATTCCAAATGATGATTCGATAATACCCATAGGTGTTGTGACGTTTGAACTATTTGGATTTGATTCCATGATTTTATTGTGTTGGGACCTTATGATAGGCATAAAAATTTATGATGACCTTATGAAGGATGAGATGTTAGTGAAGTTTGATAATGTGATATGGATGTGTTTTGTTTCAAGATGAACTTATGAGAGACATGTTAGGATAGATTTGGAGAAAATTTGACATTGATTTTGTTTGATTTATGGAAGATATGAAAACCTCTAAAAGTTAATATTTAATCTCAATCTCTATTTTGATAGGTGTTATTGACAGTCTTTACTCGTACTAGACTAATGAGTGCAAGAAAAGGGATGATGGTGAGTTTATGAACTTAGAAGTAGATGAGACCACTAAGCTAGTTTGCACACATATATTGACACTAATCCAACTTATTCACTTGAAAAACATGACTTCCAAAAAAAAAGATAAACTAGAAGATAAGATGAGAGATCTAAATAAGACTATGATTGATTTTAGCTATTGATGGATTGATGTTTGTTGTTAATGAATAGGTGTTGCTTTATCCAAATCTAAAGATAGGTGACTCAAAAATTCCAAGATGAAAAAATGGTATGAAATGGAAATGAAAGTTGGGTTTTTTTGTGAATGATGAAATTTTTGTTATAGATTTGTTGTATTATAGGTCTCAATTCCTAGATTGATTTTCTATTGAATTTTGGAAACTAAAATTTTGACGATTCTAGAAAAATTGTTCTGTCAGTCAAAAGCATTGTTTTGTATTTCAAAAGCATCATTGTGTTTTGCAATTGCATTTGGGTTATATCAAATGCGACATTTTTTTCCAAATGCATCACTATGGATATCTAAGATGTCATAGTGTTTGATCAGATGAAACAAGATTTTATCAAAGGTGTCGACCTATGTCAAAAGCGCACTGCATTAATCAAAGGTGGCGATCTAATATCAAATACGTCATTATGTAGAGACTATGGTTTTAGACGACAAATTTTAATTTTGATCAAATGTGTTGAATTAAGCAGAAGTGTCACACTATAGATCAGTGTTTTTATTCTTTTAGGATATGCATCGAAATGTAATCATAAGCATTGCAAAAAAATCAAATGTCACTATGACAACAAATGTGTCACTGTAACTTCTGATGCATAATTTTCATACTGAACCTAAAAAATTCTCTAGGGTTTGAATGATTTGACGGAATCTAAAGACTTATTTTGACCTATTTTGACTAGCAAGAGATAACAAACATAAGAGAATAGAATTATACTAACATCAACATATAGTTGATCAATAATTCATGAGTCTTTATAATAAAAAACATGTTGAGAATTATTCACAAGTCTTTACAATAAAAACATGCCAAGAATACAACCTAATTAGTGTAAAAGGTGTATTGACTTTGTTGGAAATTGGAAGATTGTCATTGATGTCAACATTAACATCAGTGTTGGAAATCAGAAGATGATGTTTACATTAACATCAGCATACCTTACTCACATTACTTGTATAGATCAATAGTTGCTTCGGTAATAAAGGTTTGAGCTATGCTAATCTAGTACTGAAGTTTGTTGATCTAATATTTTGGTCTAGATTACCTTATATTGTAAAGATTTGTTTAGAAGCTAATAATATGGTCTATCTTGACATCATTCGCTTCTACTGATAAGATTTCAGTTGGCTTGGTCATATAGTTTGAAAGATACAGTTAGCAAAAGATTGGTACACAGTGTTATGTTTATACACTAGTTCAATGCATCATTTTTTTGGTTCGCATTCTACCATAATGAAAGATATCACTACAGGTTTTTGTATATAGATTCATGGCTGTGAGATTCATCTTACTTCGAATTTTTTATGATGATATGCAATGCATACGAAAGATATGAGTAACAGTGTTCTATTCTAAGGATTACAGTAAGTTTTTTGTATAGTGCATTGATGTGGAAGATTCCGCATTTTTTCATAATTAATTATTTTGTCTTGCAGAGTTGAAGATAAGTTATTTGATGTCATCTAAAGGAGAATTTGATGTGTTAACAAGTTTTGGAGTTACAAGTTTGGAGAATTGCATATATGTTTGAATTCTTTGATGTTTTAGGTCTAACTCTACTAGCCTAATTATGAATTTGTGTTAAGAAGATTAAATATGTGTTGTGAATGCTAAGGGGATCTATCTTAGGTCTAAGCTGATTGATATCATATATTACATGCTTGTGTTGTGCAAAAAGATGAATATGTTTCGAGGATAAAATCGATAGAGTTAATTCTAATTTGAAATTGGGCTACTCTAATTAGGTCAACCTAATTAATGTTTGCAAATGTATATGTTATATATATGAAAGAAATTTTTGAGAAGTGTTTGACATGAGATGAATGGATTGTTGTATGGTGTGAATGTGCAAAATTGTATATGTGAATATTCTATATAGAGAAGTGCTTTGTATTTTGTGCTTCATTGGAACTAAACTCTAGCACAAGGAAGGTGCATTTTATGTCAGTTCTCATCCTGGAAGTGTTTCCATACTTTGTTTTGTAATTTACTTCAAGCACTGAGCCTTCAAGGGTAGTGAGTCCTGGCAATGAGCCATTATAATATTCTATATCCAGATATATTATATTGTGAGTTAATCATCACCGTGTTTTTTCCCTTTTTGGGTTTTCTATGTAAAAATATTAGTGTTCATGTGTGTTGTGATCTTTTGTTGATTCCATGCTTTCACTTGTTATCACAATTAGAATTGTGTTATTACTTGGATGGATATTTTGTAAATGGTTTAATGGAATACTAATTCACTCCCCCCTCTTAGTATTCTAATTGTTTAACAATTGGTATCAGAGCTTGGTTCCTCTTAAGAAGTCTAACAGCTTGAGGAAGGTCTTGGTATTTGAACACATGAAAGATAAGAGATTTCCTAATCCTTCGGAAGAGATTCCTGGTGAACATATTGAAGAATATTGTATCCTAGATAATAATGGTGAACTTGAAATTTCTCTTGAATATCTCGATAGAATTAAAGAAGAAAAAAAAGATTTGAAGGAAAATCTCATGGAAGCAAATGAGTGAATCAAGAAAATGAGAGAACAAATCAAGAAATTCAAAGAAAGACAGAGAATTTAGTGATCAATTGAAGAAAGAAAATTAGGATATCACTGAACTGAAAGAGCAACTGGAAGAAAAGAGGAGAATTGAGGACTGTCAAAAAGATGAAATTTAGAGAAAGATGGATGAATGTGTAAAGCTTGAACAAGAAATGGTAACTCTAAGATCAGATTTGGAGAAAGCAAGAGCTCATGAGGACAAATTCAAAACAAGTTCCACAAGGCTAGATGAACTGATTATAGGACAAAAAACCTCTAAGGTAAAAAGTGGTTTGGGACTTGAAGAAGGACAAAGTTCAAAAGCAATTCAATCCTCTAACAAGGTTGGCAATCAAAGGAAGACTCAAGGCAATGGTAGAAAGATCAAGAATCAAAGAAGCAATACTGGAAGGACTCCTATCAGACAACCTAATGCTCAAAGGTACTCATCCTTTAATGGTATATGTTATTCCTGCAATAGATTTGGACATAGGGAAAAATATTGTAGAAATAGAATAAAACAGAATGATAGAATGAGTCAAAATGCTTTATCATTCTTCGATCAATGTTTTAAGTGAAAAATAATTGGACATAAACTTATAGAATGAAAAATTCAAATGTTGAACAAAATGATATATCCCTTCAAAGGTTACTGTTATCACTGCAACTTATTTGGACACAAGTCTAACCAAGGCAGATATAGATTGAACAAAGGACAATTTGGGTGGAAGAATGTTTTTTATCATATTTGTAGCAAACCTGGACACTTTTCCAAAGTTTGTAGAAGCATAAATGTGGAAAAGGACTATCTGGTAAAGAGACATGAACCAATCACTAAGATTGATCCAGTAGAAGTTAAGAAGGAAATGGAAAAAATTTGAAGAAAGGAAGGAAATTTGAGAAGCATGAAGAATCAGTAGTTTCAGTTTCATCTGTTTCATCCTCTGATGTAGATAATCTTGTCAAAAATTAAACCTAGGCAGTGGCTTAGGGGGAGCAATATCAAAAAAATTAATATCCCCTACTGGTATATGGTGTCATGGTGCAACACAAATACATTTATTAAAGATGACAAACTCAATATCTCATGTGAAAGGAATTTTAAGTGAACATGTGTGAAGATGGAATATTGCAGAGCTTGAAAAAATGGAAGTACACACAAATTTTGAGGACATCTAAGAAACAAATGGGATTGAAGAAATAAATTTAAGTGTGTTAAGGCAAAATCATTCAATGAAAGACAATTGTGGAAGAGAAGTAGAGTGTGGAGCAAGCTTGAAGAGTCCAAAGCACTTCCATATTGCAAAATTTTAGTGTTTGGCTTTGGTGTGTAGAAAAAAGGTAAGTAATTATTGTTATACATTATTCTTTGTGAATTATTCATTGAATTTAGCTGAATGTAATGGATACACCTCAAGTCATGGATAATTTAGAGAGACCGGAACCACAATTTAAGAAGTACCCTGCTAAAACCCTAGAACTCGACCCCTTGGCTAGATTTTCAAAAGTTCCCTTGGTGTCATTCCGACTGAAGTCATTGGGATATCCATTCATCGAAAGTTGGAAGAGCCTACTTATGGAAAAGCACACATATTGTGGCTTGAAGAGTTAATTGGATAATATTATACCGTGAAATTGAAACACAATGTACTAACGGAGATTAAATTAGATGTGTAGCATCAGTTTCCTAACTTTAGCAATAAAGAGAAATGTGTATACGCATAAAAATGGTCATGTCTATAATCCTGGCAATTAATTAAATATTTATTATTTAATTAATTTTTCTAAAATCCTCTACATATGATTAAATTTAATTAATTTAATTATATTGTTCATTCATCTTATTCTTCTTCCATAATTAAATAAATTTATTTTATTTAATTATTTTCATATCCACTTAATTATTTAAATAAATACATTCTATTTATTTAAATTAATTATCACTGTTTGAATTTAAATTAAATCTTTTGATTTAATTAAATTTAAATATCCCTTTTCTTCTATTTTAATTTCTTCTTCTAATTAATTAAATGTTTCATTTAATTAATTTCATAAAAGTGATTTAATTAAATAAATTTTATTTAATTAAAAATATCTTATGCTTTCTTTCCAAATCAAAATTAGGTATTTTACCTGATTGTGCAATCTTCTCATATCATAATTAAATATTTTATTTAATTATGAATATTCTGCTTTTTTCAATAAAACATGATTAAAGCTCTTTTCTTATCACCACCTTTCTTCTGCTTTTAAAAACTTAATTAAATATTTTATTTAATTAAGAAAAGTTGAATGTCCTCCACAAATAAATAATTGATTTTTTTAATTAATTATTTATCAGCTTTAAATCTTTCTTTTATTCTTATCTTCTCTTCTTTTTCCTCTTCCATAAAAATAGAAAAATCTTGTTTTTAGGTTTCTTCTATTTTCTCTTCAATTTCATCTATCTTCAGCCGTTCGATCTGCCAGGAATTATCACAACCGTCAATCAAGACAGCCAATCAAAATCATTCGAAAAACTCTATAAATACCTGTGTGAATCCAAGCATTGGTAATAGGCAATTAATTAGAATTCATGCACTTAATTCATTTAGAGTTCATTTATCATAGCATCATGTTTATTTCAAGTTTATTAGTTCAAATCATTATCATAGTTTAATCTTGCATCTACATCATATCAAAACCTCGTTCTTTAGGAAGACAGTTTGTTGAGCCTAGCCTACGATCTGAGAACACAAAGCTAGAATCGGCAAAAACACTAAAGATAGAGGACAATAGGACGACAATGGAAGCAGGATACTGAGTTTGCACTTCTTTACTCTTTATATTTTGCTTTGATATAATGTCCTATTGGTGTGTTTGAACAGTTATTTTTAATTCATTTACGCATCTAATTTTCATACACACATTAAATGGCGCCCACCGTGGGGCCTATGCCCCTATTTTAGACTTTTTTCTTGCAGGTTTTCTTGCAGGTTTTCCTCACAGGTTTTCTGGCATTCGGCAGCGCATCCGGAAGATTCGGAAATTTTATTTTTGCAGGTATTTCGGCGCATTTGAAGACTGTTTCGGCGCATCTGGGCATTTCTGCGGCGCATCTGGGAAACAGAGTGGCGCATACGTGTATTCTTGCAGTGCATATAGGAATTTAGTTAGCGCATATAGGACTTTCTTTAGCGCATTTAAATATGTTTCAGAAAATCTAATTTTTTTTTTTGCATTTAGAATAGCGCATATAGGTTCTGTTTTTGCGCATCTGGGTAACAGAGTGGCGCATTTGTATTCTGTTTTAGCGCATTTGGGTAACAGAGTTGCGCATCAGGTCTCTGTTTCTGCGCATCTGGGGGACAGAGTTTCATATCTGAATTGTAACCGAGATTCTGAGTCTGACGCCTTCCGCAGACAGAATTTCTTTCATTTTCTGGCTGAATTTAAAATGAATCAATCTAGGGTAGCCACCACACCTTTATCATGCAGTTAAAACGAACCCCATGTCTGTTGTGAAGCAAAATCTTCACTTAGATTAAATCACTTTTGATTTTGGTGCCTTTAAAATGAACTTGTCTACTCTTCTTGACTGTGCTTGAAAGTGGTAGGTGATTATGCTCTCACCCTGTGCAAACTAGGTGATCAGAAAACTAGACCCACTTTTCCCTGTGTAACCCTGACTCAATAATTGAAGTATCCTCTCCCCTTGCGCACTTGTGCGATCCTGGGTGCAAGAGAAACGGTTATTGACTCTAGAAATTGGGCCTGCCTTAAGAAAAAGTACTCACCTTAAGGGACGACTCAAACCGGCAACGGAGCTAAGGCCAAGCTACCCCCAACGGTATATAAATGTAAATCTTAAGGAAAACCTAAGGTTGCTTGTGCGGATGTGTCATACAGGATGGAGTTGTACTCCTTAAACCCTGTTGAGCTTAACCTCTTCAGGCTGGAGTGCCACCTTAATGGTGATTAATCTCTTGCCCCATGTATGGCCACTCGAACGGGGGTCCGAACTAAATACCATTGTTTAGAAAGCCAAAAACCTTCTATCTGCTAGTCCAGCACCGGTCGGTGTGAAGCCTTCCACACTTTCGCAGTCGTAGTAGAGGTGATCAGCTCGCCATGGGAGTTTCATGGGGGTTGGAAGCTTGGTTGGCCTGAGAAGAGAGTGCACTGTAAGGGGGAGCCCGTGCAGCCAAGCTTCTGGATTCACACGCTACTGATATGCGGTTGGGGAAACCCACGTGGAGTCTAGCGGATATTGTCCTGGCCTAACCTAGGTTGTGCTTGTCTTATTCTGTGCTTGGTTACGAATCAACTTAAATCAGATTGTTTGTTGTGCTTTCAAAAACATTAATTCAGATAAAGGATCATCCAAAAACGAACATGAAAAATTTCAGCTGAAAACTGGTCAAAACTGTCCTTAGAAAAACTGTTTTAGCGCATCTAGGAAAAACTACAGCACATTTAAACTCTGTTCTGGCGCATCTGTGTTCTGTTTCAGCGCATTTAGGGTATTCTGCTGCGCATATGTGCTCTGTTTCTGCGCATATAAGGTATTCTGAAGTGCATTGGACTCTTTCTCCAGCGCATTTACCTCTTTCTGCAGCGCATTTAGGAAACAGAATAGTGCTTTTAGGTTTCTGTCAAAATTTATACACAGACCCGAATCTCTGAGATTTTACTCCCATGTTGAGAAAGTGGAAATCAACCAAGTTCACCAAGAAATCAGTTTTCAATAGGATCAAGAAGCCCAAAATGAACTTAAGTTACAAAAAGACTTTAGATCGCAGAGAATTCTTGTATAAGAGTCGAGACGTCTTGCTCCATTATCGCACATTTCTCCATAGGTACCAAGACTACATTAGAGGATTCACCGACGATTACGCTGTAGAACCTTTGGCTACCCAAGCTTACTATCAAAGATTAGCGTTATCTCAACATCACAACCTTGGTCAACCTCTTGAGTTTGAGAATATACCACAACCTTCAATTGAATATTCAACGCGTCCTAATCAAATCCTTCAGTGACCTTTGATCATATCTGAGGATTTCTTACATATGCCTGTTTTTACAAGATCTCAACACAACAAACCGGGAGAAACATCTCAACAAGAAACTCCCACCCACAACATTCAAGAAGAAGGTGAACGTGATAGTCCTCTTTTTAGTGTGAATCGCAACCCTCTTTTCAGTAACGACAATATGGCTGATAGAGAAGAAAATCCGGTTCACAAGAACAAAAACATGAACAAAACTCCCGTAGATAGTGATGATGAGCAAGAGGAAGAAATTCAACTTAGAGAGGCGGAACAAAACCCCAAGTTTCACAAAATCCTTGAACAGATTATACAACGTGACAAAGAGAAGTACTTTCTTTTCTTGGCAGATCAAGGAGCTAAATTGCCTAAAGACTTCGATACTGAGAAATTAAAAAGCAAAGAAGAAGAACCATCCCCATCTAAATTCGCTCTTTTTGAACAAAAGCTTAATGAAATCCAAGGAACAGTCAAAGAATTGCGAGGGGGAACCACAACCAAGAAATACACTTTGGATGACATATGTCCTTATCCTTTTGATAGAAGTCTCAACATGATTCCATTTCCTAAACACTGTGAAATCCCCAAATTCGATCGTTATAATGGGAAATCAGACCCAATTGACCACGTTAGAGACTTTCGAAACATGACACTGGAATTTTCCCATGAGGATACTTATTTACTACGATTATTTCCTCGAAGCCTTGGAGTTAACTCTATGGAATGGCTATCTAAGATTACACCTCCTGTTCAAACATTTGAGGAATTGATCAATCTGTTCATAACACAATACTCCTACAACATTCAACACCAAATTACCATGATTGATCTTTGCAAAGTTGCACAAAAACCCGGTGAATCTTTCACTACCTTTCTCCAAAGATGGAGGAGAATGTTCGCCAGGTACCCACGACATGTTCCTGAAAAGGAGAAAATGGTTACTTTCATCAATAGCCTCAACTCAGAAATGAGCTATCGTTTAAATCTACATTGTCCAACTTCCTTTGAGAAATTGATTGAGGATGCCATCACCATCGAAAGTGCTTTGGTCAAAAGAGGGACAATAAAACTTGATAGGGACAACCCTAGCTCATCTAACCATTACAACAATCAAGACAAATCTAAATTTTGGGCTCACAACAAAAACATTGTAAACGACAGTGTTGTTGACGCAAATCATGTCGCATCTAAGCCATTTGTTCTAAGTGCTCCCAATGCGACTCGACACAATAATTACAACAATGTCAATTTAGTCATGAATCAAGGAAACAATCATCCCCCTCCAACGCACAACAATCAGGGGACTGTCAACAACCAAAACTATCGAGGAAACAACACCTTAGGGAATACCTCAAACACGAACCCACAACGTTTTTCATTCTTCTCCAATAGAAGAACTTTCACACCACTAGGACAATCCTTGGAATCAGCTTTCAAAGAGGTTATGGAAAAAAATGTCCTTACGTTACCACCGCAACGCAATTATGAACCTAGTGTAAAACCTCCATCATGGAATGAGGCTTATTTTTGTGACTATCATAGGTGCAGAGGTCATCGTACAAACCAATGTCAAGCTTTGAAACATGCTATTCAAGATCTAA
The DNA here is from genome assembly GCA_007258455.2 of Sequoia sempervirens. Classification (NCBI taxonomy): domain Eukaryota; kingdom Viridiplantae; phylum Streptophyta; class Pinopsida; order Cupressales; family Cupressaceae; genus Sequoia; species Sequoia sempervirens. The sequence continues at coordinate 420,653,331 of VDFB02086081.1, forward strand.
TTGACAAAGGCATTATCACAGTAGAAGGACAACAGAAATCCAATGAAGATCACCAAGCATTTCGCAATCCTCTACCAAATTATCAAAAGGGAGAGTCTTCTACAAAAATGTGAATCAAATTGATGACAATGTAATCCGTCACCTCTATACAGATAATGAGCGAGTCAACGTTATAAAAATCAAGGAAAAAGTAGATAATGGACAAGTGAATGTCACAACAAGAGCACAGGCTAAAGTTGTCTTGAAGGGCACCTCTTCAAAATCCACTGAGACTTTCCCTCAACATCAATATGACTTAGTCAACCAACTTCGAAAAACTCCGGCTCAAATCTCCATTTTAGAACTCCTAAAAATTTCCCCTGCACATAAGGAAATTTTAGACAAAGCCCTTTTTGAAATGACTGTATCCACGGATTTGGATGTGAATCGATTTCAAGCCATGGTAGGACATTTGTCCTCACCTACATGTCTCTCATTTTCAGACAAAGACGATGTTTCCATGACTCATCCCCACAATTCATCATTATACTTAGAGGTCATGATCCATAAGTTCCGTGTTAAACGTGTTCTAATAGATGGAGGGGCTGGTCTAAACATATGTACCTTGAAGGTGGTTCAAGCATTAGGATTTGCAGAAGACTCCATTGATCCTAGAAGGAAGATTACTATAAAAGCCTATGATGATGAGGAGAGAACATCAAAAGGTCTAATCATGCTACCAATCAGAGTGGGACCTGTTATCAAAAATACCTTTTGTCAAGTTTTAGATCGAGATCTTGCATACAACATCCTGTTGGGTCGTCCTTGGATCCATGAAATGCAAGTTGTTCCGTCCACTTACCATCAATGTCTTAAGTTTCCATATGATGGACAAAAAATCACTATACCAGCTGATAATTCCAACACCCAAACTTGTGCCAATGTCAAAGCTCATCAGGATACTTTGGTTCCAAATAATCGAGAAGTACTTGCTAATACTTCTCCTAAGCATGATACACAAATCAGTCAATTAGCCAAAAGCTTTGACAAGAAACTGCAGTTCAAGGAAAGTGGAGTTGGGGAATATTCCCTTTGTCTTGCTAATCTACCTACATCTCCTAGATCACATGGAAAGCCTTCTATTACACAACAACAGATATTAGCAGCATCAACATCAGCACAAATACAAACAGAGCCCACTACCAAGTTCAATGGACAATTTGTCAAAGAAAAGTTTCCCATGGGAGATCCTGAGGATATAGCAATTCTGGATTGGCTCTATAATGATGAAGAGGAAACAGTTCTAAATGTCACCTTACCAACAGACCAATATGGGAAAGGATACTCTATCATGCAAAAGATGGGATATGACAATGGTCCTCTTGGAAAAAGAAAAGAAGGCGTAGTTGAGCCTATCCATCTTCCAAGGCTTGCTGCATATGATAAAACTGGAATAGGCTATGATGCTACCCAATCTAAACAATCACAAGGTAATGTTTTTACACTGCAAGAAGGTTCCGATAAGAATGAGACATGTTCGGCATCAATCCTGAATGTCATAGAAAATAATTCTGATACAGATTCTGCTGAATATGAATGGGATACCATCCACAATGATGAATTTTGGAGGGACAAAAGAGGTAGATGTCATACACAAGTATATGCCCACTTTAATCAAAGGAGAAGGTTCAGGATCCCAACCACAAGAATCTGAACCACAACGCAACTATGAGTCTAGTGATACTAAGTCAAATTTTAACGAACAAGACTATCAGGAGAATAGTACCATCATTGACCTACCTCATACCTCGGATCCTACAGATAACTCTGTCTTGACCCTAACTATCGCTGATTTCACAAAACCAAATGACATATTACCTTTAATCCACCCTGATCTCATTGACTGGGATTTGACCGAACCTATTGATATACCTATTTTTCCCAATGACGAAGCTATCATAAACTTCCTTTCCGCCGATAATGTAAATAATTGTTCCACTAGCGATTTTTGGTATGAAGTCTTTAATCAGGAGAGTGTCAAGTCTCCTAGCTACAAAAATGAAAATAAAGAAAAATGATCTAGTGGTGAAAACCAGAATATGGCAGTACTAGATCAAGCAAAAGATAAAATAAAGAGCGTATCAGATGGTGAAAACCTTTTTAAGGCACCAGCTGATGGGACTCTTGACACTCTCCCGGAGCACTATCATGAGCGATCGCCCATTTTGATCGAGCCTACAAAGGAAATAAATATTGCAACTATAGATAATCCAAAGATTTTACAGCTAGCTGAATCAATGACAGATAAAGAAATCCCAGAGTTCATGAACTTTCTCAAAGAAAATCAAGTTAATTTTGCTTGGTCATATGCAGACATGCCAGGCCTTGATCCTGATCTCATTATGCATCATTTATCTATCAAACCAGGAGTTAAACCAGTAAAACAAAAGCTCAGAAAGATGAATCCTCATGTAGCACTACTGGTTAAAGAAGAACTCAAGAAGCTCCTAGATGCAGGTTTTATAAGACCAATTGCCTATGCAGAATGGATCTCCAACATTGTACCAGTAGCAAAACCAGACAAACGTGTAAGAGTATGCACTGATTTCAGAGACCTTAACAAAGCTTGTCCAAAGGATGACTTTCCGCTTCCGAGCATTGACACTATAGTTGATTTGACAGCTGGCCATACCATGTATTCATTAATGGATGGTTTCTCTGGTTACAACCAAATCAAGATTGCACCAGAAGACCAAGAGAAAACAGCTTTCACTTGTCTGTGGGGAACATATTGTTGGAATGTCATGCCTTTCGGTTTAAAGAATGATGGGGCTACTTATCAAAGAGCTATGACTACGATCTTTCATGACATGATGCACACATTCATGGAGGATTATGTAGATGACATATTGGAAAAATCACACACCAGAGAAGGACACTTGGAAATACTGTCTAAAATATTCACCAGATTGGAGAAATTCAAAGTTCGCCTAAATCCTAAGAAATGTGTTTTTGGGGTCACATCCGGAAAGCTGCTAGGATATATTGTTTCAGAAAAAGGAATTGAAGTAGATCCTGCAAAAGTTTAGGCAATCATGCAGATGCCTCCTCCAAAGAACATCAGTCAATTGAGGTCATTACAAGGGCGACTACAGTCCATCAGAAGATTCATTGCACAATTGGCCGACAAAAGTCTACCATTCACACATCTCCTACATAAAAATGTTCCTTTTAGATGGGATGACAAATGTGAAATGGCATTTCAACAAATCAAGCAGTACCTGATGAACCCACCAGTTCTCGTTCCACCAAATCCGGACAAACCATTGATCCTGTATATTGCTGCAACTGAGACATCCTTGGGAGCATTATTAGCACAGGAAGACCATGAAGGGAAAGAACGTGCAATCTATTACATTAGCAGAACACTAACAAGTCATGAGCTTAACTACACTTTCATTGAGAAGGCTTGTTTAGCAGTAGTCTTTGCTTCACAGAAATTCTGACATTACATGCTAACTCATACAATCAATCTGGTTTCAAAAATTGATCCACTCAAATACCTACTAAGTAAAGCATCACTAACAGGAAGGTTAGCAAAATGGGTCATGATTTTGAGTGAGTTTGACATCCACTATGTTGATCGCAAAGCAATCAAAGGACAAGTTATTGCGGATCAACTAGTAGACGCTCCTCTACAAACAGAGCACCCCTTACACATTGAGTTTCCAGATGCTGATGTTTTCATGGCAGACTCTAAGCAGTTATGGTCCTTATACTTTGATGGTTCTTTTACTCAACATGGATCGGGGGCCGGCATTCTCTTTGTCACCCCTCAAGGACATACCATTCCTCGGTCATATAGGCTAATGTTTCCATGCACCAATAACATAGCCGAATATGAGGCACTAATCACTGGATTAAAGACAGCATTGGAATGGAGGATTACCGAGCTACAAGTTTATGGCGACTCACAGTTAGTCATTAATCAAATCAATAATGACTATCAGACTAAAGATGACAAGTTGTTGCCATACAAGAAGATGATTAATGACTTCAAAAAGTACTTTGTGGACATTCAGTTCACACAAATTCCAAGGATTGACAACAAAGCGGCTGACGCTATGGCTACGATCGCCTCATTGATACAACTCCCAGAAAAATAGACTCGCTATGAATTTCTGGTGGAACAATTATTTACACCTGCCTATGACACACCTGAAAGCCAAATTATCTATCATCTGGTAGGATCCGATTCACCCTGGTATGGTAAGATTTATGCCTACCTAAAAGACAATACTTTTCCACCTGACTTATCCCGCAACCAAAAACGTAACTTTATCCGACAATCCTCTCGATATACCCTTATTGTTGATACCCTTTATCGCCGTGGTCTTGATGGTACTTTACTCCGATGTCTTGAACGTGACGAATCCGACAAAGCTTTACAAGAAGTTCATGGGGGAATTTGTGGTACTCATTCGAGTGGACTAACCTTATCCAATAAATTGATTAGAATGGGTTACTACTGGCCTACAATGGAAAGGGAATCATTCACTTTTGTTAAAACATGCTCAAAATGTCAGATTCATGGGAATCTTATTCATGCTCCTGCACAAGAACTTCATTCGTTTACACCCACCTGGCCATTCTCTCAATGGGGGTTAGATCTCGTGGGAAAAATTCATCCTTCCTCTTCAAATGGGCATAAATTCATTATCACAGCGACAGAATATTTCACTAAGTGGATTGAGGCAGTACCTCTCTCTAAAGTCATTGGAAAACAAATCTCATCCTTCATACTCAACTACATTATTTGTCGATATGGTATTCCTAATGCCATTATTACGGATAATGGTCGTCCTTTCAAGAATCAGGATGTCGATGAACTTTGTGAAAGATTCCATATTCAGCACAGATATTCCACGCCGTACTATCCTCAAGGGAATGGCCAAGCAGAGGCCTCAAACAAGACTATACTAAAGATCTTGAAGAAGACTGTCAATGACTCAGGGAAGGATTGGCATGTTCAACTCAATCCCGCCTTGTGGGCTTACAGAACTAGTGTCTGAACGCCAACAGGAGCAACACCTTTTGCCCTTGTCTATGGAGCAGAAGCCATATTTCCTTTAGAGGTAGAAATACCTTCATTAAGAGTATCACTGAAAGGTCTCATAACAGAGGATGAATACAGAGTTTCCCGACTACAAGAGTTAGAACTTCTAGATGAAAAGCGACAAAGAGCAGCTGACCATTTGAAGGCATACCAGCAGATGATGTCTCGCAGCTATAATCACAAGGTAAAGCCATGTACCTTCCAGGTGGGGGATCTAGTTCTGAAAGAGAACCCACGAAATCAACAAGACCAAGAAAAGAAAGGAAAATTTGAACCAAATTGGCTAGGCCCTTACGTGGTTATTGCAGTCTACGGCTCGGGAGCATACAAGTTATCAACGCCAGAAGGAGACCTACGATGAACCCATCAATAGTATGCATCTAAGCAAGAATATTATGTTTTAGAGTCGAGGAAAAAATCCAGAAAAATCCAAAGAAATAGCCGAGGAAAAGTCACGAGAAGAATCGGAAAAAAGTCTGAAGAAATCCAAAAAAAAGTCTGAAGAAATCCAAAAGCGGCCCGAGAAAAAGTCCTGAAGAAATCCAAAAACAGCAGAAAAAATCCTCAAGAAATCCAAAAAAATCAGAAAAAGTCTTGACGAAATCCAAAAACAGCAGAAAAAGTCCTGAAGAAATACAAAAAAAATCAAAACAATGTCATAGGGTGAAAACCTGGCAAACAGGCAGTCTATTGACAGGAACATACAAAAAAATCAAAAAGAATGTCATAGGGTGAAAACCTGGCAAACAGGCAGTCTATTGACAGAAAAATACAAAAAAATCAAAAAGAAATTAGAAAAATGCAATAAATACGAATAGTGAAAATCTGGCAAACAGACGCTATCTGTACCTCTCCATTTATTAGTTCCCGTTTCGCACTTTGCCTTTTTAGCTTTTCCTTTTTTTTCCGCATCTTAGGGTCATTAATCGCATCATCCTGCCGCCATCTGCCTAGAGGGTTAAAACGTCTTACCATGGCTTGATCGTTTGTACATATTCCTTTCCTCAAGTTGTGTCAATAAACGGGGCAAAACTCAACTGGGGGCACTTAACTTTCAGAGCATACCAAAACAGCTAGACCATGACATAGAATCTGAGCATGCAAACAAACCACAAACTCATACAACAACCTTATCCGATCATGAAAACACTTTTCAGCGAGATGTCATATCCTTGTCTATTGGATGATCCAGAAATCTGAATAATGCATGAAATAACAGTATTACATGTTTGACCAAAAGTTGTTTGATTTTCGATATCATTACTCTGGAGCACACTCAATGATGTACTGAACTAGAGTGGCAAGGAACGAGAATGATTTTTTTTTTTTGTCTGCTGTCTTGAGGTTAACAGTCAATCTGATGCAAATATGTCACAGGACATGACGATCAAAGCAAATATCATCGATGACAGTTCCACATTTGCATCAGAACGGTGGTTAATCTTTGTCTGTTTATGCAAGAAATGCTCAAGTCATCTCGGTTCAATTATACCTCGATGCTTGTGTTCGCTTGCTATATCAAAATTCATGAAAGTTGTACTCTGGTCATCATTGGTGCTAATTTCCCCTCTGATGCTTGTACATACTTCCAACATTTTCAATGTTTTATGATGATTCAAGAAGGCTTGAAATAGGCTCAACAAACTGATTAGTTTCATGTAGTTGCATATTTATTAGATCATTGTATATATCTGCATATTGGATTCACATCGGTGTTTTGAAAGACTGAATGAAGGCATCAACGGTTGTCATACAGTTTTGAGCTTTTGTGGAGGACATTTGGACATTTGACTTGGCATCCATTCATTATTATCATTTATCATCTTTATCCTTATTATCATCATTCTCATTCATTGCACTCATTCATCTATCATTTCACTCTCGTTTGTCATTTCATTTTCATTCATCTATCATTTCATTCTCGTTTTTCATTTTCGTTCATCATTCATCATTTTATCATTCATTTATCTTTTCACTTCATCATCATTATTTATCATTCATTACATCATTCATTTATTATTTCATTCCTTTATCATTATCATTTCATTCATTGTCATCATTATCCTCATCATTTTACCATGTCATTTATTCATTTTATCAATATCATCATTATTTTACCATGATCATTTTATCATTATCATAGCATTTATTATTCATTCCATCACTATCATTTACCATTATTGTTATCATTACCACTTTCATTTAACATTTAATCATTTTATCATTATAATCTCGTATCATATCATTATCCTCTTTATTTTCGTTATCATTTCATTCATTTTAATCATTATCATCTATCCTCATTATCATTTATCATTTCATCATTCATTTTTCATTTCATCATTCATTTATCATTTATCATTTCATCATTCATTTATCATTTATCATTTCATTATTCATTTATCATTTTATCATTCATTTATTCATTTATCATTTTATCATTCATTTATCATTTATCATTTCATCATTCATTTATCATTTATCATTTCATCATTCATTTCATCATTCATTCATCATTCATCATTTTATCATCTCATATCATTACCATTATCATTTATCATTTTCATCATTTTATCATCTCATATCATTTCATTTACCATTATCATTTATCAGTTCATCATTTAATCATTTTATCATTCATTTATCATTTTATCATCATTTCATTATCATCATATTACCATTTTACATATCATTTATCTTTTCATCATTATTCATACCACATTCATTATATATCATGTCACAATGCATTGCATACATTGCAAAATTCAAAAATAAATTAACATCTCACATATATACATACATCATCACAAAATCATTGCATTCACATCATAATTACTACACCATCCTGCATCATAATGATTAGTCCACAAAAATAATAAAAACATATCAAAATCCATCTCATATCATAAATGCATATAAATAACCTCCATATCATATCACAAATGCATAAACATAACATCATCAGAAACATCGCCACTGCATATCATCGCTCATCAAAATAATACAAATGTCCAAATGTCCAATGAAACTAACAAGGTCAGAACATCATACATAAGACATGATCAAAACTCAATATACATAATGAATCAGCCCCAAAATGGCTAACTGGTGGATGCCCCAGAAGGAGGGGGCCTGCCACTCGTACCTGCATCCGGATCCCGTCGAGGCCCTGTAACCTCTCTGCCATGTGTCAATGTCCGGGATCGGGTCCTCGTCCTACTGTGCGATCTGGGATATGGCTCTTTCCGCTCAGAAGGGCATAACTCCTCGTAGCGAACTCTGTAATACTCTGCATCTCTGGCTGCCTCGAATCCCTCTGCAATGGCCTCTCGTAAGGAGGTACTCTCTACGGTACCCATCAGCCTCTGTGCTACACCCTCAGCCTCCTGTGCCCGCCGTCTAAGGGCATCCCTCTCTGCTACCAACTGTGCCACCTGGGGATCCGAGGCAGGCATCTGAACCTGTACCTATGCCTGTGCCTGAGCCTGTGCCTGAGCCTGAGTTTGAACCTGTGTCTGGGCCTGTACAAGTTGTGCCTGTAACTGCGCTATCATGCTCTAAGCCTATGCTAACTGACTTTGTAGCTGTGCCTGCTGCCCCTGAAAGGTCTGCACCTGACCCTGCAAAGCATCTATCTGTGCCTGCTGAGACGAGGATGTCACCCTAATCACTGTCTGAGGCCTACCCCCGGATCTGACTCGTCGAGGAACCTGTACTCTGCCTAGGCTGTCTAGTCTCTGCTGCCTCTGCTCATCCCCATCATCCCCATCATCTCCATCATCTGAGCTATCCTCCTCCTCCCCATCTCCACTCTCCTCACTCTCCTCTCCCTCCTCCTCCTCTCCTCCACCCATAGCCTACTCCCCTCCACCCATAGCCTGCTCCCCACCGGCCACACCTCCCTGTATCCCTGATCCTGGCTGTGGTGCTACTCTGATCGCCCGTGCCTCATCTGGCACTGTGAACCGTGGAAATGGATGCGTGTGAAAGTACTGGGCATAATCATCTGTCATCCCTGCATCCAATACCTCTGGCCTGTCTGCCCATACCTCAGGCTGTAATGAGGTATACTCTATGTACGCCGCCTAGTATGGAATGCATGGCCCCCATCCTACATCCCCCTTGCGCCGCCCATAATGAGCAACGCCTTGGGGCATCCCCTGGGTGAATCCAAACTGCCTCAGAACCCGTAGTGCCAGAAATCTCTCAATAATAAAGGGCGTCCGCCCTATCAGGTATCGTGGTCTGCACACAAAAGGCATCTCTAGGTGATCAGTCACCCATGCCTCGCAGTCTGTGTAGGGTCTCCATGTCACTGCATCGATGTCATCCAAAACTCGTCGCCAGTACTCTACCTTGCCTAGCCTCTGCTGGACAACTGCGCCAGAATATGCATACACATACGGCCTCCCTGCTGGTCTCGCTCTCGTGCAAAGTGGTCTCGTGACAGCAATGTGCTCCCACGCCCAGATCTGTAACAATGTAACTCCACTCACCAGGCTCGTCGATCCTCTGTACACAATCCGATGTAGATCATGGTACATGTCCGCTAGGACACAGCTACCCCAGGTAAATCTCTGTGGCTGCGTGATCATCCACTCCAGCATCCTCCCCCACCCCACGGCGAATCCCTTGGACCGATGGTCCGGTCCAAGGAAACCTCCGACAAATGTAGCCAACACCGCCACCAGAGCAGGATACCTACTGAAATCATCCCAATCTATCCAGTAACCATATATACCGGGATCGCCACATATCCGCTGCAACGCCTCGGTCCCACCAATCTCCTTGTGGTCATAAACCACAAGGGCACCAACAACCAAAATCCCTAGAATCCGATACACATCCTCTGGTGTCACACTCATCTCACCCGTCGGCAGGTGGAAGGTGTTATGCTCTGAATGCCATCTCTCGGCCAAGGCCGTCAATAGCCCCCTATTGGCTCGAATGCCTCGCAGCATGGTCAACAATGGTCCCAATCCACAGCCTGCTATCACCTGTAACTCTGCAGGAGTCAGCTCTCCTATCTGCTCCCAACATAGTGGGAACCGCTCTCTGATCTGGAGGCTTTTGAAAGCCTCCTATTTTGTTCAACCATCACAACAAATCCCTCAAATCAGACTCATATCACATAACATATCAATGACCCATATCAAGTGCTACATCAATCTAATCAGCATGTCAAATCAATCTACTCTATCATCATTTACTATTTGTTTTTCTTTTCAGGAAAGCAAATTTATCAACACACATATCATTTTCTATTTGTATTTCAATCATGAATGCAAATTTTTACCTCCATTTTTCCTATTTGTTTTCTATCGCAGAAAGCAAATTTATCCAACATCTACTCTTTGTTTTTCAATCGCGAGAAGCAAGGTTATCAAAATCAAATCACTCAATCAATCATTTTACTCTTTGTTGTTCGACATCTACTCTTTGTTTTTCAATCGTGGAAAGCAAAGTTATTAGTTCTCTATCAGATTTTCTATCCTATCAGCATGTTGGTCCTACAATTTATCTATCTATTGACTAAGGAAGCACTTTTAATCATCATTTTTCATCACACAGGCATTCTGGGGAAATTTTCCTAAATGCCCAATTATGTCGCCCATATGCGCTAAAACCCCATATGCGCTAAAGTTTTTCTCAATTGCGCTACACTGTTTCCTAGATGCGCTAAAACCCCGTATGCGCTACTCTATCTCTCGGATGCGCTACTTTAACTACCCGATGCGCAACTCTAGCATTTTTGGACCAAACCCTAAATGCACAGTTTTGTGCCCTAGCTGCACTAAAACACCTACCTAGCCGATTTCGCCCTAAATGCGCAACTCTATCTATCAGATGCGCTAAAAGATCAGTTTTTAATCTATTCCTAGATGCGCTACGGAATTTCCTAGATGCGCTAAAAAAAAATTTGAATGTGCTAAAACTATCCCTCGATGCGCTAAAACGTGCAGAAAAATTGCAAACTGATTTAAAAACAATTCAAATCTGATCTAAAATGCAAAATTTGACAACATAGATGGTTCGAATCACTCACCGGTGGTCCATACGCCGCTGGTCTCTGATATCGTCGCGCTCGCTCGAACCTATGTCTGTGCACGGGGATCACCATCTCGCCAAGTCACTCTCAGAGCTCAAATTTTACTGTAGCAGTAGGGTGAAAATGACACTTCATTTTACCCCTTTTACCTTATAAGGGTCTTTTTAGGGTGGGCATTAATGGCATTTTCCATTTTTCATCCTCTTTTTCACTGGGGCATCGGCCACATCATCTATCGGGCGCTAAATCACTGTTCATCTATCACTATCAATTTCTTCTTCCGTGATTTACCTCCCGAGGGGGCATCATCAACATCAAAAATCAGAAACATATCAGGGGCAAAATTTTTATTTTCTTTGAAGCAATGCGTTTCACACATCACTTCAAAGAGGGGCAAAATGTATATGCATAAAAATGGTCATGTCTATAATCCTGGCAATTAATTAAATATTTATTATTTAATTAATTTTTCTAAAATCCTCTACATATGATTAAATTTAATTAATTTAATTATATTGTTCATTCATCTTATTCTTCTTCCATAATTAAATAAATTTATTTTATTTAATTATTTTCATATATCCATAATTATTTAAATAAATACATTCTATTTATTTAAAATTAATTATCCTTGAGTTTGAATTTAAATTAAATCTTTTGATTTAATTAAATTTAAATATCCCTTTTCTTCTATTTTTAATTTCTTCTTCTAATTAATTAAATGTTTCATTTAATTAACTATAAAAGTGATTTAATTAAATAAATTTTATTTAATTAAAGAAATATCTTATGCTTTCTTTCCAAATCAAAATTAGGTATTTTTACAGTTGTGCAATCTTCTCATATCATAATTAAATATTTTATTTAATTGTAGAATGCTCTTTTCAATAAAACATGATTAAAGAAGCTCTTTTCTTATCACCACCTTTCTTACGCTTTTAAAACTTAGCTAAGCTTATCTATCTTAATATATTAAGATATATATATTATACGCCAAGAGATATCATTATCTCAGCATATTTTTTTTCTTTTTTCTTTTTTTTGAATTTAAAAAATACGCCGAGATAATGATATCTCTTGGATCTCAGCGTATAATATATATATCTTAATATATTAAGATAGATAAGCTAGTAGCAGTCACGGCGTGCGTAACACATTGAAAAAATTAATATATTTAGGGTTATGATTAGAGTTAGCATAAAGGATTAGGGTTTATATCATGTGGGTTAGGGTTAGCATTAGGGTTAGGGTTTGTTTTAGATTTATTATTATGATTAGGGTTAGGTTTTAGTGTTAAGGTTGGGTTTATGGTCATAGTTAGTGTGAGAATTATGCGAGGGTTAGGGGTAGAATTATGGTTAGGGTTAGGGTTTGGATTATAATTATAGCTGGTTTTTAGGTTACGAATAAGGCTTTGGTTAGTGTTAAGGGTAGGGTTGGAATTACTATAAAAGTTTGGATTGGAATTATAATTAGAGGTAGGGTAACGATTTATATTTTGTCAAGGCTATGGTCTAGGGTTAGGGTTAGGGTAGGGTCAAGGTTAGGGTTACAGTTAAGATTAGCATTAGGGTTAGGATTTGGTTTACGATTATGATTATGGTGAGGGTTAGGGTTAGACTTATGATTAGGGTTATAGTTAGCATTAGGATTTAGTGCTAAGGTTTAGTGTTATACATTGAATAAATTAATATAATTAGGGTTATGATTAGGGCTACAATTTATATCACAGTTAGGGTTAACATTAGGCTTAGAATTTTGTTCTATGGTGAGGATTGTGTTTAGGGTTTACATTAATGTTCGGGTTAGGGTAAGAATTATGGTTAGGGTGAGGAAATGGTTAGGATTGGGATTATTATTATGATTATGATAGAATGATAGAATAATAGTTATGGTAGGTTTAAGTTCAAGATTAGGATTAGTGTTAATGTCAAATAATGGTTAGGCTTAGGGTTTACATTATGCTTAGAATTAGGGTTTGGGTTATAGACATGCACAGACATATTTGTGACACATTTAGTATTTCATATATAACCCTAACCCTAACTCTAATCCTTACTCAAACCCTAACCCTAATCCTAATTTTATCCCTAACCCTAACCCTAACCCTAATCTTGACCTTATCTCTAACCCTAACCCTAACCCTAATCCTAATGCTAACGAAACCCTAATCCTAATTATATCTCTAACTATAACCCTAATCCCAATCTTAACCCTAACCCTAATTAATTTAATGTTGGATCCATCATAATGCTAACCCTAATTAAACCATCTTAAATCTATTTGAACCCTAACCCTAATTTTGCCATAACCCTAACTCTAATTGAACTCTAGCCCTAACATTGAAAGACATTGCTCCCCTCACACAAACCTCAATCCTAATCCTAATTCTATCTATAACCCTAACCGTAATCCAGCCCTATCTCTAACCTAACCCAAACTAATCCTAACCCTAACCCTAATTCTATCTCTAATTGTAACCTGACCCTAATCTTCACTTTATCTCTAACCAAAACCCTAACCTTAAACCCAATAATAACAAAAACTTCAACCCTAACCCTAATCCTAACACAAACCCTAACCCTAATCCTAACCCTATCTCTAACCCTAAACTTAACCCTAATCCTAATTCAATCTCTTATCTTAACCCTCATACTAACCCTATCTCTAACCCTAACTCTAATCCTTACTCAAACCCTAACCATAAACCTAATCCCAATCCTAACCCTAACCTTAATTAATTTAAAGTTGGCTCCATCATAACCCTAACCCTAACCTTAACCCTAATTAAACTATCTTAAGTGTATTTGAACCCTAACCCTAATTGTTCCATAACCCTAACTCAAATTGAACTCTAGCCCTAACTTTGAAAGACATTTCTCCCCTCACAAAACCCTCAATCCTAATCCTAATTCTATCTCTAACCCTAACCCTAACCCTAATCTTGGCCCTATCTCTAACCTAACCCCAACCAATCCTAACTCCAACCCTAATTCTATCTCTAATTGTAACCTAACCCTAATCTTCACTCTATCTCTAACCAAAACCCTAACCCTAAACCTAATCATAACAAAAGCCTCAACCCTAAACCTAATCATAACAAAAGCCTCAACCCTAAACCTAATTCTATCTCTAACCCTAACACTTACCCTAATCTTTACCCTATCTCTAACCACCACCCTAAGTGTAACCCTTTTTGTAATGCTAACCCCAACCCTAATCCTAATTTTATCTTTCTACCTAACTCTATCCCTAATATTAGCACTAACCCGTACCCTAATCCTAATTCTATTTCTAACCCTGATCCTAATTCTATCTCTAACCCTAACACTATCCCTAATCCTAACCCTATCTATAACCCTAACCCTAAGCCTAATCATAATCATAATCCTAACATAAACACCAACCCCAATCCTAATCCTAATTTTATCTCTAACCCCCTAACCCTAACCCTAATCCTAACATCGATTGAGTTGTCACTATAACCCTAAGTGAATAGTAACACAAATTAAACCCTAACACTAATAAAACCTTAACCCTAATAAATCCTTAATCCTAACTCTTAATAAACCTTAATGCAAATTAAACCTTAACTATAACCCTAATCGAACATTAAACCTAATTGAATCTTAATCCCAAGCCTTTAACCCTAACACTAACCCTTATTTTAATTGAACCCTAGGCCCAATTGAACCCTAACCCAAACTCCAATTGAACCTTAACCCTATAATAACCCTAACCACATTTGAACCCTAAACCTACCACTTATCCCAACATTAATTGTAACCCTCATAGGGACTATAACCCTAATTAAATTCTAATTAAGCTCTAATTTAACTCTAACCCTAACCCTAATTGAATCATAATCCTAATTGAAACATAACCCTAATTTTACACTAACATTAACCTTGACCCTAATACTAACCCTGACCCTAATTATAATTGAATTCTAGCCCTATTTAATCCTTACCCTAACCATAATTAAATCCTAGTCCTAACCCTAATTGTAACCTTCAACTATAATATTGACCCTAACCCTAATTGAACTCTAACCTTAACCCTAACCCTAACCCTAATTGAATTCTAATTGAACCCTATTTAAACCCTAATCTTTATTACATCTTAACCCTTACCAAACCTCAAAATAATTGAACCCTGACCCTAATTGCAACCTAACCTTAAATGAACCATAACCATAACTTTAACCCTAATCAAACCCTTGTTGATTCCTAACCCTAATTGAGCTTGAACTATAGTTCTCTTACCCTAACCTTATTTGAATCTCACCCCTAACTCTAACTTGAAGCTTTATCATAGAACCCTAACCTATACCCTAACCTAAATTGAACCCTAAACCCTAACCCTAATCCTAATTGAATAATATGCCTAATTTAAATCTAAACCTATCACTAATTAAGCCTTATCCCTAATCCCTAATTGAACCTTTATTGAACTCTAATGCTAACTTTGACCCCTAAGTAAATCCTAACCCTAACATTAACTGAACTCTAACCCTAGCTATGAACCCTAATTAAATCCTAACCCTAACTCTAACGCTAATTCTAACATTCACTCCAACTTAAACTCTAACACTAATTCTAACTCTAATTTAACTCCTACCCTAAGCATAACCCTAAACCTTAACCTAAGCATAACTATACACTTAATTGTATCCGTAATGTAAACCTTGGATAATTCTACGCCTAACCCTACTTAACCCTAATTTTAATTTAACCTAACTCTAACCCTAAACCCTTACCTTAACCCTCATGATAACCTTGATTCTAACATTAAGCCTAACTCTAGCCCTAATTTTAAATATAATTTTAATTTTAATTCTCACCTTAATGCTAATCTTAATTCCATCCCAAACCATGTCCCTAATTCTAACCCTTACTCTAACCCTAATTCTAACCTTAACCATAACCCTAATTGTAATTGTAACCTTTAATCTAAATTTCATTCTTTTATTTTATAATTTTTTCATGTCATACTTTTTTGCTATTTTTTAATAATTTATCCTAGTATATGAAATGTTAGAAGTGTTAATTTTTTAGGTCATTTATTGTTCTTTTGAAATTGGTAAATCTTTTATAGAAATTATGAACATAATTATTGCTAATAAAATTATTATCCAATCTATATTTTTCCTTTTATTTAAAATCTCTACTTAGTGCATATTTAGGTTGCATAAATATGACATCACATGTGCCTAAGATGTTCCTTGCCTCAACATTAGGATATTTATTTGTGAGTTTTAAAAGGGTTATGAAATAGATAATTTTGTATATGAGAGTCTTGGTTCATATTTTAGTTAATGAACTTATTAAAAGAATCAAATTATGTAATTGAGTTATGAAATTAAAGTTTTCTCTCGACTAAGAGTAATTGTGTATTGTTTGATATGAATTTATAATTAAGAAATACACCTCAATGTATCTAATGCTATCATCACAAAATATCAATATAAAATTAATGTAGATTAAATTATGATCATTGAAAATGATAAATTAAATAATTACAATCAATATCTAACTCTTCATATACCCAAATATCTATAAGGGTGCTTAGATTAAAGTAGTTAGTGAGGGCATTCTTCCATAACTTGACAAAGTTTGGACTCCTAATCCTTCGTAGAAAAAGGCTCTGCTTAAGTTACATCAACCAGTTTGAATTTTTTTAAATATAAAAAAAATCTATTTTAAAATGGCTAACAATTGACAAGTGACAGATGTCTAAGATTTATGGATAAATGAGTAAAGACTATTTTGGATAAAATCAACAAAGTAATGAATATTCATTAATTGCCGAAGGTTCTTTATTGACACAACTTTGAATTGCCAGTTTTTTGGAAAAAAGAAGACATTAGTATACTACATTTTCAGATCTATAAATTTCCAAAAAAACCCCAAAACCAACATGGTTGCGCACTACATTTCTCAGCCAAGGTTTTCCTCTGACCTGGGTTAAAATATCTACTTTAAATTTAATGCAATTCAATAGAATTTTACAGATGTAAAAATTATACAAAACATCACAAATAAAACACGGAATGGGATGTGCTCAAGCCATAAAGCATCAAGGTTTTTAACCGAAGTCTTGGGTTCAAATCGCCAGGAGATATCATAAAGTTTTAAATTTGTGTAAAAATACAGCATCCAACTCATAATACCATGACTCACGGGCATCTCTTCTGTCACCAGAACTTGTAACTGGCCTTATCTGTTGCGGCGCCCTGACTCACTGGTAGCCTGCGACCCTTCTCAAAGCCAAAACGAATTTATCTATGCTACCTTCTTCAAAATCGAACTAGGATGGAGTGTGCCCAGACTTACTAATAGAAAACTCCCACGGTTGCCTTCAGAAGCTGTGCCAATATTGATAGGAGAGACACAATTTTCTCAGAAGAAGGACGCCAAAAATCGAACTTCACTCTGGGACTGAAAATCATCCTTCCTACTACAAATTTCGAGCCCTTCCAAACTGATATGAATCTCAAAATTTTGTAATAAAATTTCTTCAACAATCAAACTACAAAAAATCAATTTTCTCAACTGGAAATTATCTCCTAGAATGGTCAGTGCATTTGAAATACATCTCAGAATTACCAGATGAAGAACAGAGCACACTACATACATCTCAAAATTACCAGATGGCATAATAGTGCTAGAAATGTTACTAAACATACCCGTCTGCGCCACAGTCGTCTAGAATGAATGAAGATGCGGATTAACAAAGCACCAGGCAGTGTAGATACTCCCATTAATTATACGCTCATCATAATGAGACAACCCGATATCAGGTTACCAGAAATAGCGCTGTTGACTATATTTCTTTTCAATACTAGTCGGAGAGTCGATCTAGGAAGCACGAATTTAAAATATGAAAAGCACAATATTAAGGCGTCGGCCATGATCCTCCTCCTCCGTTCACTGTGTTATTTGCTTTGGCAAGCATTAAGGGAAGATGCCAAATCAACAAAAATCTACATAATCATAATGCCTTTGTGTTTGAAGAGACTCCAGTGAATATAAGTGTTCCTGGGACTCCAAATGAATACGCACTGTAAATTCCTGAAGTCGTCTGTTATGATTGTTGCCTAATTAGTAACCATTCTGCCATATCCATTTGTGAGGATGGAACCTTGGGTCACAGAGATTGTGTTGTGCCGATGATCGCTTAGCCTCTGTGATTTCACCATGAGCATCGTACTCCTATGCATACCCAATAAAGTGATGAAACGCCTCTTCCACTACCATCGCCGACCAAACCTTTCAGCTCCTCTTTACTCGTAACTTCCAAAATTATACCCCAAAACGTCAGTAGCAGCCGTGCTGAGTGGTGGTGCCACGTAGTAGAATACGAATCATTTCTTTTTGCTAAGACAGTTACTTGTGCTGGGGTCCTATAGTGGTTGTGCTGCCATTGTAGGGTTACACCTCTCGGCGTAATTAAATATTTTATTTAATTAAGAAAAGTTGAATGTCCTCCACAAATAAATAATTGATTTTTTTTAATTAATTATTTATCAGCTTTAAATCTTTCTTTTATTCTTATCTTCTCTTCTTTTTCCTCTTCCATAAAAATAGAAAAATCTTGTTTTTAGGTTTCTTCTATTTTCTCTTCAATTTCATCTATCTTCAGCCATTTGATCTGCCAGGAATTATCACAACCGTCAATCAAGACAGCCAATCAAAATCATTCGAAAAACTCTATAAATACCTGTGTGAATCCAAGCATTGGTAATAGGCAGTTAATTAGAATTCATGCACTTAATTCATTTAGAGTTCATTTATCATAGCATCATGTTTATTTCAAGTTTATTAGTTCAAATCATTATCATAGTTTAATCTTGCATCTACATCATATCAAAACCTCGTTCTTTAGGAAGACAGTTTGTTGATCCTAGCCTACGATCTGAGAACACAAAGCTAGAATCGGCAAAAACACTAAAGATAGAGGACAATAGGACGACAATGGAAGCAGGATACTGAGTTTGCACTTCTTTACTCTTTATATTTTTCTTTGATATAATGTCCTATTGGTGTGTTTGAACAGTTATTTTTAATTCATTTACGCATCTAATTTTCATACACACAAAATGCATTAGAGTGGCACTAAGCAGGTTTCATGATCAGTTTGTGTGGCTTGATGATTTTTATATGATATCCAAAGAAGCAATTATAGATATTACTGGTCTATCTTCGTACAGACCTACTTTAGTATGCAAACTTGTTAAATGAAAATGATCAAGAAAGAATACAAGTACTGAAATCAATAATTCGACATTTCAATATGCGAGTATTGTTATTACACACTTGATTTTTGGTGTCAATGATGTTTCTAATTCCGCAATTGACATAGCTTTAGAGATGTTTGAGAAAAGGACTGAATATGATCTTTGTGAGTTGCTCCGACAACTATTGGAAAATTTGAATGATATCAAGAAGAAGAAGTGCACATTTTGGTATGGAACATTGATAATATGCTTAACCTTTTACTTTATGAGGGAAGTTCCTGATGTAAAATTTGTTTGGATGAATACCAAAATGGTTGCACATCAAATTAGATATATAATGAGAAATATTGGAGATTTGGATGCACAAGGTGATGACCTTGCTGCATTATTTGGAAAATTTTAGAGAAAAATGAATAAAAGGAAAAGAATTCCAAGAGAGCTAGTAACAAGATATAAGAATGGCATAACCTTTCTAGTATCTACTGATTACTGTATTATCAAGTCAGTTGAACCTAGAACCATATGGATTTATGAGCTGGGCTATCAGATTGAGAAGGATTATGTTGTTGGTTGTATTGAAATGTTAATTAATAGCCCTAGAGATCCTAGTAGACCAAGATTCAAAACTTATACAGAACTAGCTCTAGAAATTCATGAGAAATCTAAGTTGGCACAAGCAAAAAGGCTAATTGGGAAAAAGATAGAGTATGCAAGAGAACATGGCATATCAAGGGATGTAATCATAATAGCTCTAGAAAAATCAAAAGGGATCTCCAATACAACCTCCGGAGAAAAGAGAAAATCTACTGAGGTTCGTGCATTAATTGCTCGAACAGAGCCCGCTCCAAGAAAACTCAAGCAG
>VDFB02086081.1:420673675-420732554 GCA_007258455.2 Sequoia sempervirens
AATAAAGTCAAAATCTAATCTTTGTGTTGCTGGAGATGAAAATATTTCTAGGTTTTGATCAGAAGAATCCAATCCTCTTGCTGTCCAAATTTTGCTCAAAATAGAGTTGTTTTGTGGAAGATATGGAGATTTTTGTCTCAGTCGAAGCATAATTTGAACGTCACTACTGAGGAATTATTTCACTTTTTCTTATTGGTTTCAGACAGCATCCCAAGATAAATCACTTTATGATGCCTTTGTCGTAGGTAAAGCTAGTTTAAGACTTAATATTTACCTGACTTGTACCAAATGACTAAAGGCTCTTAAGAGATGGTGAAGTCAGGTGTTTCCATAACTCCCGAACTCCTAGCAAAAGGTTCTAAAGTTTGTAAAATCCCCGACTCTCCGACAACGGATGCAAATTGCATGAACTGCCTTACAAATTACTTCAAAAGAATGTGGAGATCCTATTAGCGGAATTTTTAACGGTTATAAAACTATCAAAAATCTCGCCTCAGTCTTATAAGAGGAAATTATGAAAGTCAAAGGCAATGGTTGAAAGTTGGAGCCAACAGGCGGCTGGAGGTAAAGATGGTGAGCCCAAAATGGTTATAAGACTCACCTTTTATTGAATGCTTTTAGAGGCTAGCGAGAGCTCGAAGTGGGGTGATTATATCATTTCTTATCTTCACAATCTATTGTGATAGCGGTGAGAACTTACAACTTTGATATCATGTCCACCTATCAACTGCAACAGTGATTCAAATGCTTCTTTTAGATACCAAAATTGGATATAATGAAGATCCTCTTAGAGTTCTATCGTTGGGAATTACTTTTACTAATTAATTCATCAAGAAGATTGCCTCGAACTTCAAATTATGTAGCTAAGATTATTCGATCCATTGCAAGATTATTGGTGATATTGGAGAGTAGATACTTGGCTCGAAATACCTTAATATACATGTTGTGTATGATATCATGGTTTCATCCTCACATGGCCCATAAAACTCTTTCTAATATTGCATTGAGAGCCAAGGAAAGTTTACCAACATAGAAACACAGTTGCTATACCGCGGCTAGTAAGGGGAAGTATCATCGAATTGAACTATACACTGGCTATGTAATACCGATCAATACAACAAATGCAACCAAAATCATGCTATTTTCCATAAAAGCTAAGTCTCGATACTACCACGAAAGGCTTGTTGTGATTTGCAACGACAGGGTATATATTCTACAAGGAGGACATCACTACTGAAGTATATCATGGTATGGTGGAATCGGAAAATACATCAATCATAGGATGAATCGTTAAGCAAGAGATCAAGCCCATCGAATCGACTAAGGAGTGAGAATCCTCTTAGCTCATAACAAAATAAATGCTCGGGGTCTGGCTTACATTCATCATTCCTGTAAATTTCCCAAGTAGGCTCGTGGGAACATCAAGTCTTCTAATATTTTGTTAGATAAAAGTGGCAATGTGTGCATCTCAGACTTTGGTCTTGTAGTGCTAATAACTCCAACATCAACTGCACCAAGAATTGCAGGGTATAGAGCTCTAGAACAGGCAGAAACGAAAAAGATATCTCATAAAGCAGAGGTGTTTGATCTAGAGTTAATGCGCTACAAAAAAAACATTGAGGAGATTGTTGATGAGGATGGCAATGCAGATGATGGAGATAAGAGCAGACAGGAGATACACATGCTTCCAAGATGAAATGCTGGGTAATTGAGGACCCATTTTTAGAATGGTTGAGAAAAAAAATCAAAAGATTCCTTTAATTCTTGAGACTGTAAATTGGTGAAGGAGAATCTATCTATGATTACTGCTAGTATCCTCATATGCTTGCGTCAAATCGAGCTATCTGTGTCTTTGCATCCACTTCTTGTGATCATCCTGTACATATTTTGGATTCTGTATCTAGAAAAATTCGGTGTACATACCAAGCATATGATTCTATGGATGAAATAACGACATCCTTTTCTGTTGCCTTCAATCCTTCGGTAACAAGATTGTTTTGTGGATATAACAAGGTTCTCAGAGTATTTGACATTCATCATCCAGGTTGTGAATTTGGGCAATACTCAACACTCATCAGCACAAAAGATGGGCAAACAGAAATTATATCATGCCTCTCTTTTAGTCCTGCACAAAACAGGTTGCTTGTTGCTGGTTCATACAACCGAACTACTACTTTATTTGCTGAAGACAATGCAGAGGTTTTATTTGGTTAGGAAGATGGTGTTACCCATATTCTTTTCTCAAGAGATGGAAACTATGTTTACACTGTGGGGTGCAAGATTTAGAGCAAAATGAGCAATAGCATAGTTTGTCAAGAGAGAAAGACATCGAGTAGAACATTGTTCTATATGAGGCTGTGAGAGGTAGTAGAGACAACATCAAAATCGTGGATGCAAATATCGTGGTAAAGATTGACCCTCATCTTGGAGAATTTTGCAGTATCAAAAGTGAATCATACATCTTCACAGAAACAACCAATAGTGAAGACACTACTTTTGTATGTTCTACATAGATCAAGGAGTGGGTGAACATGTAACATGTGAACAAATGCAACACTATAAAGTGTGGTGGTTGCATGGCCTTACAAATAGAGGTGATAAATTTGATCAGGAACTCTTCTTTGAAAAGTTTGGCAAGTCATGCTCTGCTCTTAAAATAGTCATATTCATTACACAAAAAGGGAAGGCCACCTCAGATTTCTACAACAGAAGCAGACTACCACAGATGCTAGGGAAAAAACTCTTGGATACTTGAGGTTCGAGTTCAAAACCAAAGCTTTGCAGAAACAAACTGTAACATGTCCATCCTAGAAGAGATGCAGTGGTTCTCGAGGATTCATTTTGAATATACCACTTAAGGAAGAGAGAACATTTGGTTGGGAAGCCAAGTCTCTACAAAATAGGAATATTAATACATTTTCTAAGCATATAGAGCATGGAGCTGGTGGGACCACATTGGCTTTAGCATGTAGGAATGTTTGATAAAGAGGCTTAGCATTCACTCATCGATAAATTCCAATCAAAGCATGATGGTTTCACTCCATAATGTTTTAACTCATATTTAGAATTAAATTATTTTGGGATAGGAGAGGAAAAGACTTTCTTCTTCCAGTTTATAATTGAGAAACCATTTTCAAGAAACAGTTATCCCATGGGAGGAAAGAAAGTGAATTTTATTAACCTTTCCTAAAGGGAAGTTATGAAAACTGAAAGGTCATATTGAGAAAACTTATAAATATGACTTGGTGGACATTTTGATGGATCTTTTTTCGAGCTATTTGGGGAAGGGAAAAACAGTATAGTTTTTCTTTCACATAGTTTCACTATATAGGGTTGTGGAGTCTGTGAACTCTATTTTGACATTGGAGAATAAATGAGACATTTTCACGTCTATGCACTTGTTTATGTTTTCTTTAAATTGCAAATGAACTTTGTATCTTTGTAGTTAATCTCTGGTGTTTATTCTGGATGTATGGAACTATGTATGTGTTTATTTCTGGAACTTTGAATTCAAAACTTAATTCATTTATCGAAAGGAGGTCTATTGTTCATCCTTTTCCTGGATATTATTTGTGGGTGTAGCATAGAAGAACTTTGTGTCATTTATCTGCATCCATCTTTGTTTCAAGTTTAATTAATCACATCTACTTTCATGGTTATGGGTAGATGTTAGTTAGCCTTTTATGCTTTCTGGTGAAAAGCATACCCAATCATTATTCATTGCATATCTATTGAAAGTAGCTACGCCTTGTAAAATAAGTAGAGAGCACTTGTAACTATCATTGCAAGTGACTCAATTGTTGGTCAGGTTGTCACTGTTCTAGGCAAATAGAGTATAAATTGAAGTGACAAATATGTTAACCGATAGCTATGAATTTGGAAGCCTAAAACTATGTGCAAACAAAAAATTAACTTGGTACATACTGGAGGGATTTCTCTTGTTGTCCTTTGGAACTATCTCGCTCTATCTACATGGTGTTTGGCATGAGGGAAAAGCACCATATTGAGAAGGTGTTTGTACAGGCTGAGTTCTCAGAGCTCTAAAAATCTATAAAGTAAAGTGTACAAATGAGGTGGAAATGAACCCAAATGTATATATATGACCCCTCAAACCCTAGGGTTTCACCTATGGTCACCTTGTTAGCCTATTTTTTAGCCTTGGTTATCAATCCTAATCAGTATTAGGACTTATTTTTGTCCTCTTCTCAATAGACCTAGTCTCATCATCTTGTTGTGATCTCAACTCGAAATACATTCTTTTTGGTCAATCTCTCGAGGGGGCAACCTACCATCATTCCTTCATTTTTTGGGGCATCAAGTTATTTTTTTAAATCTTTTCAAGTAGCATCAGGTTTTTGAAACAATGCAATAGGTACATTGCTTCAAAGAGGGGAAAAATGTAGACACCTAAAATTATCCTGAATGTATCACACATCCTTATTTTTCTTTTTAACATCATCTTCCTCATTATCACCTATTCCTCTATTTAATTGAATAATTTCCAATTATCTGATTAAATTCATCTTTTTCCTCTATTAATTGAATAATTGATGTTATTTGATTAATTCATCATTTTTCACCATTTCTTACTAATTTTCTCTTTGATTAAAAATATTTTTTAATTATTTAATTAAATTGAATTTTCTTCCTTCCATCATGATTAAATATTTTTTATTATTTAATTAAATCTATTTTTTCGTCTACTACACTTGATTAAATAATTTTTAATTATTTATTTAAAAATCTTAATTTTTTCTCATCCTCACAATTAAATGATTCATAATTATTTAGTTTAGTAATTTCCCTAATTTTCCTCTAACTTGCACAAAGAATATTCCTTTTTTAAAAGAGAATATTTCATTTTCAAAATATTTTGTCCCTCAAAAATATCTAAATGGAATATTCCTCCAAAATGAATATTCTATAATTCAAATTCAAATTCAAGTTCAAATTTGAATAGATATTTTCCCTCCAAAATATCTTCAACCAATTTTCCATGAAAATAGGGATATTTTGGGCTCTCATTCAATTTCATCCATTGATCTTCTTTAATCTCCTTGATTTCCTCTCATTTGTTGATCTTGATATTCAATCCTAACCATTGATTAGATATTTTCAAATCTATAAAACAATCCTCCATCTTCATCAAAATTTATTCACAGTCTCTATATCCTCATGAGCTTGACAATTTTCATTATTTTGAGCAAATTGATAATTAATTGTGAGTTATAATTATCAATCTTGAGCTTTGAAATCATGGGTTATGCTTAATAGAGAAATCCACATTCATTTGGAGCATAATCCCCCAATGGGATTGAAGGTATGTTCTTTTTTATTTAATTTCTTTGAACTATATGTTTTCATGCTTTTAATAGAATCGTTTTGACATTTTCTAACCAATTTCATTGAGTATGGGATTATATGACTAATCTTTGATGGGTTTTTGATGTTTTGTACATTAATGGCTTAATTCATGATTTTTGTAACTAACCCATATTTCCCCTACGACATTGTTGGCTTTATCACATTTAAATATGTCATGAGAATAATCTCTGCAAAATGGACAATTACTTTTCTTGTCTACCAACACTCTATAGCAAAATGGCCTATCTTTCCATAGTTATAACATGTAGCATCACTTCTTTGGAAGATGTTTCTATCACATCTACTTTCTCCTCTATAGTTTGATTTCCTATTATCTCCAATGTTATCTTATAGTGGGTTCTTCTACAATGCATAAGCACTTCTATTATCTCTCCAAGATGGTTGTTTGTATCCTACACCATATAAGGAGCCTTTTGCAAGTCCTTTAATATATACCATTTTTCTATCTATTTCCACATCACAGTTGTAGTTCATGGGGCATTTTGGATTAAGATGAATTACAACATCCCAAATTTAAAATTTATTTGTAGGACAATCCTCCATTAGGTGGTTGTTCCATTCTCGACAAGTTCTACAATATAATGATTGACTTAGTCAGTATAGTTTTTAGCTCTGCATACAATGTTGTTGTAGTTCTTTCTCTTTAAGTATTAGGTTAATCATTTTGGACATAGCCTTCCCTTGAACAATATGTGCACCAAATATATTTAGCTTTCTTTGCCTCTCCTCCTACCAAAATTCCATTTTTTATAGTAATTTTTTCTAATACTAATTGTATTTTCTCAAGATTCTCCTTTATGTCATATTTCTAGGGTATGTGTCATGTTTAAGCTTCTATGCAGTATGCCATTGTGATCAGGTGTTTATAAGTATTAAATATTCTTCCATCTAAGGCTACTCTTATGTCCTTATCTAATCCAAATATTAACCTTTCCATCTTTTATCATTCTGTTAGAAGTTCCTCCAATTTGTGGTAGACTTCCTTGAATCTTTTTTCATAGTCCTTCATAGATTCCTCTTATCCTTGTACTAGGTCCCTCATTTTGATAACACTCTCCGTAGGGATCTCTAGAGTGTCAAATTATACCAAGAAGTCTTTTTTTACTTCATCACAACTTTTCTCATGCTTTGGGTAAGTCTTTTTGTACCAATCCAATACCATTTTCCTTAATGAAGATACAAAGTCTAATGACTTTGGTTTGTCCTTGTAGATGTCTTTCCTTTCCCACAAATATTCTAATAGGAATATATGTTCCTCAACCTCTATTGTATCTTTTTCAAATACTAGGATTTTGATTGATGATTCCATTTTGTTCTTATTTCCTTCTGTTTTATATTTTTGATTCACAAACTATTTTTTTCTTCCTTTTCTTTCTTTACTCTCCTAACTATATGGGGATTCTTCTCTTTTCCCTTCTCTCTTGCTAACTTTATGTAAAATTACTCCTTCCCAAGGATCTCTTCCCAATCTACTTATTTTCCTTCTTTCTCTCTTGTCTCTTTACTTCGCAGTATCTTTTCTCTTAAAATTCTTCTACTCTTATATGGCTTAGGGGATGGGTCTTGGTCTGGGGATTGTGACTCAAGATTTCATTTCACTTTATTATTTTTTAATGATGTTTTATTTTTTAGTGAACATAATTATTTACCCAAATTAAATATGATCTCCTCTTCTTTTCCTATTTCTTCTTCCTTCAATTTCCTTATGCTTCTATTAACTAATTCTTTAAAATGTTCTTCTTCAATAGATAAAACCTTTTCTAGAGTTTTCAAAAATTCATTAAATCTATCATCTAAATGGATTGCTAGGATTGATAGATCTGGTTTGATTGTATGAATTTTGGAGGGTTACAGTAGAAGTGGGGTCTCTATGCTATTATAGGATCCCAAGAACAACCTTCTAGATTTTCCATAATCATCAATGTTCTTTAAATTGGTTATGAGTTCTAATTTTTCTCAACATAAAATTGATTTCTTCGGGGTATTCCATTATTATTCTCTATTTTCTTTCTCTTTCCCTTCAATAACACACACCTTAGTATGCTCACCGACACCCTCATTGTTTTTCCCAATTCTAATCTTCTCCACAATTTCTATTCTTTTGCAATGTCTTTCTTCTCTTTCAATAATATAGTTTTATTTTCTCTCTTCTCTATTTGGGCTTATCATGCTCAATTTTCTTGCTAATTCATTTTTTTCCTTAATCTATCTTTTTTTTTTCTTATCTCCTTTTTCCATAGGTGTGGTTTCTTTTGGATTACATTAGTCCTTTATTATTTCCCATGGACGTAGTTATTTGGTATCTTTTCTTATTGGTCACATCTCTTCAAGGATTCATTTCAAAAATCCTCCCCATTATAAAATTGTAAAAATATGAGTATTGTTGTCCTTTATATAACCTAACTAGGATAACAACAATGAAACCAATATTAGCAAGAAAAATGGGGAACTTGGAGTAAATTTTTGAGCCCCAATTACTTTATGAGTGGTGTAGTTATACCTTAGACTCATACAAAGGGAGAAATGGTTTGATTCAGATAAAATATCAACTAGTTAACCATATATAATTGAATATCAAACAACACAATATATATATAATTCTATTATTATATATTATTAATATCAATTGAGTACATTCACATCTCCTTATATCTCCTTTTATATCATATATATTTATCATATATCTTCCCCTATACTCTATTCATATTCTACTATATGATTTTATCCTATCTCTTATCTTCTTCTTTCTTCTACTTATTTCCTCTTTATTATATATATATATATATACTTATACATGTATCTATGAGATGGGATGTGACCCATCTATCCTACCCCTACCCTATATGGAATCTCTTGAATCTTATGCTCCACAAGATATTTGCAGAAAGATGTGGTAGGATTTACTTGGCAATGTCTAAATTATTGCACTTTCCTACCAACAACCACCTACCCAATAACACTACCTCCCACATATTAAAAAATCACCTATACAAAAATAGCCCCAAATATATCAACATAAGTAATAACAATCACCTCAACAACAAAAATAGTATATGAAACCCTCAAAATATCAACAGAAGTAATAACAATCACCTCCACAACAAAAATAGTATATTAAACCCTGAAAATATCAAATAATCTACTAAAAATATACATATTATCAAGAAACACCACCACATGTGCCAAATACAACTATTGGGAATCTCTCTACCCAAGAGTAGAAACATATGAAGGACACTCTTAAGGGGACACAAGAAGAGACTTTACAACAAAATAAAACATATAAATTTGAAGAACTATGTCCCTACCCCTTTTACAAATAAATAGCATCAATCCCCTTCCCTCATAATTCTAAAATTAGACAACTATAAAGGGAAAGGAAACCCACATGACCATGTTAAAGAATACCTCATGATATTTTTTCCTAAAATATTAGGAGGAAAAGCTCCCAATTGGTTTTTGCACCTACCTCATGGTTACATTACCACTTTTCCACAATTAGTCAAAGAATTCATAATTTTTTCTCCTATAACATAGAACACGAACTTTCAATGCATGAGCTTTGTGATTCCAAGAAAAAATGGTGAGAGCTTTGATTCTTTCCTCAAATTATGGAGAAGTATTTCCAGTTTCTTATCATGACATATACTAGAAAAATAACTCATTAACATTTTTATCACAAACCCTATCCCACAAATGGCTTTTCATTTACAACTCTATTGTATCACAACCTTTGATGAAGTTATTGACAAAGGATTCACCATAGAGAAAGAACTTGTTGCTAAGGGATTGGTCAAAATATATAGCAAGGATAAAAGATACTACCCAAAATAATGAAAAATATAGATTTTGGTCTAAAAATAAAAATAACGTAAGTGATATGGTCACTGATACTAAAGCCATATATATTATATCAACAATGTCAAATCAAACAAATCCCAACATTTAAAATATTCTACAAAAAACTTATGTTTACATACCAAAGGACAATCAAGACCCCTTACAACTCAAATATGTAACTATACTCCTTCAGGGGAATCTATAAAATATAGTGTCCCAACAAATTATCTATGCAAAGATAATTAGATATCTATATACTCAACCATTTGATGACAAAAAACCAAAATACACATGGTATAGGGGAAAAATATTTTAAATACCATTGTGTTAAAGGTCATGTACCCTTTCAAACTATGTGAAGCTCAAAAACTACATCCAAGATATTATTGACCATAGAAGAATTATAATGGAAGGTTCCTCATCCTCTTTGCCTAATGAGTAATTAGGTATCCATTAGGACCCATTTCCTAAGAATGACCAAGTCAACCCTCAATATCAAATAAAGGTCCATCCCAAGATACTTGAACAAATAATGTCAATACCACACCCACCTCATATAAATTGGTAGTTGGTCAATTGAAGAAGTCAATACCCAGGTAAGTATTGTCACAATCAAAAGTCCTAGTTTCACCATTACTACTAGGCATGGTTAGGTTACTGTTTGAGGGAAACCCTTATCCTCTTGAAAATCCACCCAATATTGGGATGAATCCAATATAGATTTATATCTTGGAGCTTCTTAGATCATCACCTCTTCTTAAGAACATATTGGACTATTCTTTGAGAGAGTTAGAAGTCCCTAGTGATATCAATCTTGATAAATTCCAAGCCCTTGTAGGTCACATGTATTCTTCCTATAACCTTGCATTCACTCAAAATTGCATTCCTTATATTGAATCATCCCATTCTAAAGTACTCCATATAGATGCTATTATCAAAAAACATAAAGTAAAATGAGTCCTTACAAATGAAAAATTTGGTTTAAATATGTGTACATACAAAATCATAAAATAATTGGGACATTTAGATGATAACATAAAACCCTAAAAGAATATAACTATCAAATCATATGATGAAGTAGAAAGAGAATCCCAAGGCATCATTTAGCTTCCAATTTGGGTGGGTATAGTCCTACAAAAATACCTTGTTGCATGTTCTTGACCTTGAAATTTCATATAAAATCCTTCTTGGTCACCCATGGATCCATGCCATGTAGGTAGTCCCATACACATACCATTAGAGTATCAAATATCCATACAATATTGTAAAAGTCATAGTTCTTACCAATCCTAATCCATTTTGATATTATAGCTTATTAGAGGCTACCTATAATAAATCATATCATTGTCCTAGTGTGAATTTCAACATTACTCTGCCATCTTTACCATCTTCACCTTATGTTGATCCCACCACTTTGGCATAAACTTAATCCACCAAACCTAATTCAAAAGTCAAGGTCAAATCATAGAAAGTAGGTGTTGAGAGTATGAGATACACACTATCTTTCATGTTGGTTAGCTCCCTTCATATCCAAAGTCATATGGGAAACTTTAACAAAATAAGAAGATGGGTCCAAAGGTTATCCAACACAATCCTAAAAAATTACACATAATGACTTCCTCGATGATAAAATCATAGATAGTGATATAAATTATTGGTTATATAGAGGTGAAGAATTAGAACCATGCCTTATCAAAGAGACCTATCCCAAGGCACTCAAAATGTGTAAGAATATGGGCTATAAATGAAAAGGATTATGATTACATGAAAAAAGTCCTCTTGAACCAATCATTATCAAGAACAACTATCAAATATTTTGTTTAGGATATGAATTTAGTGGAAGAATCCTAAAAAACTAATGGCACCTTTGATATTATGGTAGGATCCTTTCTCAATTTTAATACTCATTCACTAATTGCTTCACCCTCTTCAATGGTTTAAATGCTTATACCATTTCACTTTCCATCACAGTTTCCATAGATCCTCCACTTATCCATCCAAAATTCATTTCTTGGGACCAAAAGGATCCTATCTCTTTAGAAATATTAAAAAATGATAAAGTTTTATTTAAGTTCATGGGACTCCATAAAGGTATTTCAATCAATGACCATATAAAATTTTTTGACATAGAATTGGATCCAACAAATTAGTTCAAGGAGAAAGTTGAGTTCCTTAATCCTAAAAGTTAAATAATCAAATCCCCTAGTGAAAATCAAATTAAATGGGATTTTTCTTCCATAAACCAGACATGATCCAAATCCATCTCTTTGTCCTTTCTACACCTTGTCATAATATATTATTGTTGTGTGTAAATTTATTGTTGCTTGTCTTTTTTATTTGGCTTATATTTTTTATCTTTCTTTTGATTTATATTTTGACCCACACTATGTCTACAAGCAATGATTTTTAATTAAAGGATTACAAATAATTTTCACTTTACTCCTAATTACAAATTTATCCCTGATCGTAAACATAATTACGTGGTTATGTTCTTTAACTGTTGAAATTATAGAATTGAATTCACAAATTAATGAAAACATTAAGTGATTACTTAAATGCCGTAAATAAGATCTCAAAGAAGAAATTAAAATGCTGGAAGGAAACATAGAAAGAATAGAGAGAGACAACGAGAAATTCGATAACGGAGTTCACCCATATGTTCGAGCTACGTCTCCGGGTTAGCGTCTCAATGAGGAACCACTTTATTAATGATGCCAAGCTTTAAATGCTTATGTACACCATCCAAGCTTTAGACTTGCATTCAATTTATTCACAATCTCTCTCAACACCTAAAGACACTATCTTCCTTTACTCACGTCTAAGGGATAGGCCTCAAATTCCTTAAAAGGATTACAAATTCAAGTGTCCTTGTGTAAACACTAGCCTTCAAAAATTCCTCCCAATATGACTAAGTTCCTCCACAATGAATTCATTGCTTCCAAGAGCAAAAATCCCCCCTTTTATACACCATTTTTTCCTAATATGGTTCATAACCATATGATTTTACAATCTCCCATTTACAACAAAAATCTTCAAATATCCCCTTTAGGATATCATTAAAAACCTTCAAATCCCCTAAAAGCCCTTTTAAAACCTTTAAATATCTTTTAAATTTGGGCTATAGAAGATTTTATGTTTTATATGGGGGGATTTGAAAATATTTTAAAATTGTTTAGGAAATTCGGGCTTAAATATGGTAAAACCGATTTTCACCCTTATAACTACCAGCTTCGAAAGTCTTTGAATAGAATTCATGCCCTCTATCTATGCTGAAGGAACTACTAGCCTAGCAGTTGGCATGCTTGATAGAGAGGCAAAGGTCAGTGGGTTGAATCCGTTGGCCTTCCCTTTAGGCCTATATACTGTCAAATTTTCAATATATAAAATGCACCATATATAGATATGTGAGCGTGTTGCGCGGTCCAACGGTGGTGAGTAACAATAGGAAGGGGGAGGGCTTGGGTTCGAGCCTCCCCCATAATTTTTTGAACTAACTAACTACGCACCGGAGAGAAGGGTGTCATGTGGCACCATTTTATTTGCTACTTCATTGCCACATGTCATCATATCATTTTCTAATCTGCTGCCACATGTCGAAATGAGGTTGGTCCATGTCATCACCTGCTAGTGCCACGTGTCAACCCATGACTAGTACACATCCTTTCCTTGTCATCCACTACCACATCAACATGCTAATGTCATGCTGACATCATCACTATACTACCAAGTCAACATGCTAACATCAGCATGGCCAACCCTTTTACCACACATCTTTGATTGGCCATAACTTCTGCGTACGAGCTTCGTTTGACATGAAACAAGCAATGTCAGAATCATCTCGATGAGCCCTTCAATTTGACGCCATCCTCATCCAATTTTGAAATAATATTTTTTTGACCTAGCATCCTTCATTAGGAACCCCTATTTTGGCCAAACATTGATCGGGCATAAATTTTGTGTACGGTCTCCTTTTGACACGATTCAAGTTGCATCAGGATCATGTTGATGAGCTCTTTTCAATGATGTTGGTTTCATCAAATTTTGAGACTAAAATTTTGAGGTCTTTTGGATCCTCTTAGATCATTCCCCCCAATTGAGAAGCTTTTGGACAACCAAAAGTCTATTTTTACATAGAATTTAAGGGAGCGAAAGGTTGCCTCACTTGCCCAACATCATCTATCCACCTTGTCAAAATTATGATCATCTGACCCATCACAAACAAGATGAAGAATGAGATAGCATAGTTGATACAATCAACTAATTACCCATCAATATTCATTGACGCATCTACCAGCCACATAGAACTAACTAGTAGAATGTCAAGAAACAACACTGAATAAATTGATGTAAATTTTTTTTTATTAGCATGTTGGATTCCTGAACAGGAACATCATAAGCGAATGAATCATTCAAACCCTCTTTTACTACCTTAGGTTGAAGGCTTAAATGTGCTTGCAATTGATCCTCACACTGTGTTATCTATGACACCTTATCAGAATTAGAAATTGTTTCATTTTCATGCTTAATATCACTAGTTGTTAGAGACATGAGGGTTAATGTATTGCTTGCATTCACAATCATCTTCAAATGCCCTGTGTTTAAAACAAATCTATCATTCTTCATGCAATGAGATTTCACAATGAATTCAATTACATCCTTAAACAAATGATACCTGTAGACACTTAAAAATGACCTAGGCCTACAAACTTTATTTTACCACTTTCATCCTAGCATAATTATGACATTTTAATTAAGTCCTTGGTCCACATTCGACTATTAATTAAATAATTTATAATTGTTTAAATAATTCATGTCTCTTATATTTTTCATGATTATTAAATACATAAATTATATTTATTTATTCAATACGTCACTAAGGGTCTATTGTCCTCTTACAATTAAATAAATTTCATAATTTATTTAATTACCTTTATTCATTTATGTCTTCTTGATTATTAAATAAATGAATTTTATTTATTTATTTAATATGTCACTAATTCTCATAATTAAATAGATTTATTAATTTATTTAATTATCGGTCATAATCCTCTAAATTAAATAATTATCTTTAATTATTTAATTACCTAATTAACATTTCTCTCATTTTAAATAAATGAAATTATTTAAAATGATTTCATTTTATTAACTATCACTTCTTTTGGTAAATAATCTGAAAATTGATTATTTATTATCACACAAAATCCATATTTTGAATTAATTTAATTCAAAATGGTAATCTTCTTCCAAAAATCAAGTAATTGAGCAAATTCTTGATTTTCAAAATCTGCTTTTTAGTTCAACTCTTATCTTATTGATTTTTTGAATCTCACAAATCAAGCAGTCTTTATCTTCTTGATTTTCGAAAATCTTTATCTTTTTGACTAATTATTTCATTTATTCTCGATCGTCGATTCGATCTTCTCATATGACATCTCGACCATTCATTTAACAATCTTTCCCTAACCCTGATTAGGGATTGTCACATTAAATCTTGTCCACAGATTTTAGGCTTTGTCAGCTTTCAATCTCGTTCGTCCATCCAAAATTGTATTTTCTATAAAATAACAATTTTGCTCACATTTTTGGACTACTCACGCTCATACTCATATGTCGTAGCATTTAAGATATTTTTATACTTGATTTCATTAAGTCTTAGGCATTTCTTGACATAGTCATTTCATTATTTATCATAGGCATAGTCATCAAATCCTTCAAAGCTTGTTTAGGACATTGGCATAGTCAAAGATTGCTCATACACTCGATCTAAGGGCAACAATCAGCAAGTTAGAAGGTGCTATGAAGGTGAATCATGGAAGCTTCAATGAGTGACAGGTATAATCATTCTTGTTTTAGTTTTCATTGTACTTGATAGCTTCTTTGGGTTTGTATGCTTTATTATTTAATAATCTAACCTTAGGAAATTAACCCATTGATACATCGGTGAACCCGACTATATTTTTTTTGGTTCCGTACAGTTTTTTTTGGGTTTTCTGTCATTTTGGTAGGTACAGGTATGGAAATCTGCATTTGATTTTTATCGCGCCACATCTAATGTGTCGTGACACATTAGAAGACTAAAATGTCGCAATCGCTTTGAGGTGCTGTAATCGCAGTATGTAATGCCGCATTTGACATAAATGAGCCGCATCTTCCTGTCAGACCGAGATGCATTCGCTCTACTGCAACGCATTTTCCTGGTAATTTTTATTTTATTTTTCCTTTTGCATTCTAGTTTTTCTGTTTTCTATTATTTTCTGTTTTGCATTCTGGGTTTTTTGTTTTCTATTCTTTTTTGTTTGGCATTCTTGCTTTCTTTTTTAGCATAGGTTTTTTGTGTTACTAATCCTTGTTGGTAGTGTGTGGCATTTACATTTCGAGGTTCCAAGACAATTTGTTCAAACTACTAATTTGTGGTTTTGCAGGTTTGAGTGTCCAAGACTATCACTTTCAAACATTGTGCTTCTGATTTTTTAGAATAGAAAACATTTTTTTTTGGTGCACATAAAATGAACATGCTTTCAATTCTATCTGACTGTGTTTGAAAGTGGTAAGCGACTATGCTCTCACACTGTGCAAACTAGGTGATCAGAAAACTAGACCCACTTTGTCCCTGTGTAACCTTGATGCAATAACTAAAGTATCCTCTCCCCTTGCGTAGTCATGCGATCCTGGGTGTAAGAGAAATGATTATTTCCTCTAGAAATTGGGTCTTCCTGGGGATTTCATCACCCCAACACGACTCAAACCGGCAACGAAGCTAAAGACAAGCTACCCCCGACCAGTATATAAATGTGAATCTTAAGGGAAAACCTAAGATTACGAGTGCAGATGTGTCATATGGACATAGTAGTACTCCCATAAACCCTGTTGAGCTTAACCTCTTCAAGCTGGAGTGCCACCTAATTGGTGATTAATCTCTTGCCCCATGTATGGCCACTCAAATGGGGGTCCCAAATTTTATTTTTTTTGTGTAGTAAGCCCAAAACCTTTTATTTGCTAGTACAACACTGGTCGGTGTGAAGCCTTCCACATCTTCGTAGTTTGTAGTAGAGGTGATCAATTTTCCATGGGAGTTTCATGGGGGTTGGAAGCTTGGTTGGCCTGAGAAGAGAGTGCAATGTAAGGGGGAGCCTGTGCAGCCAAGCTTTTGAATTCACACACTACTAATATGCGGCTGGGGAAACCCACGTGGAATCTAGCGAATACTATCTTGGCTTAACCATAGGATTGTACTTGTTCTCTTTTGTGTTTGGTTACATTGAAAATATCGTTCTTTCCAAGTGTTTTTTGGATACTAAAATGAAACAAACAACATTCAAACATTAGGAAACAAACAGTCAAACTTTAAACAATTCGGCTTTTTGACCACAAACATCAAAAATTTGACTTTTTGCATTCTGTAATGCATCTATTAAACCACATTCGCTCTGTCGCACCACATTTTCCAGACTTCACAACACATCTGATCTGCTGAAATGCATTTTTTCTCCAAACACCGCATTTTCCTATCTTGAAATGCATTTTCCATCTGCAAAGCTGCATTTGAAAATATGCACCACATTTGACATCTATAAAGCCGCATTTGCAACACACAACCACATTTTCAATTTATAGCACTGCATTTGATAACTGCAACGCATTTGCTACCTGTAACGACGCAATCGCCTGACAAAAAACCAAACACTGTCCCAGACCAGAATTTGAGTCCAAACATTTTAGCCTACTGTCAAATATCCTTTTCAAAAGTCTCTGTCAGAAACCAGAACTGAAATTGCTCAAAACGTCCATTGGATTAGGCTAACTCACCACACTTTGCAAAACCATTGATTCAAAACTAGGTTATCTTGGGACTTTGTCATTATTCCTCTTTTCGGTCATTGTCCTTTTTATGAGAACCTCCAACTCAACAGTCTAGTTAGGAAGGCTCACTCGTCATTTCGACCTTGTCATTTAGTCCCCTTAGCAAGTCCTTTGATAACCAAAATTGAGACATAAGTTAGGCTTAGAGTGGTTAGACAAACTTTTCTCCAAATATTGTCCATCTTAGTCCTCATTTTTCACCTAGACTTTGCATCATAGTCCTCATTTGGCATCTAGACTTGGCATTGGTCATTTTCCTTAGTCAACATTTTCATATTAGTCTTCATTGTCACCTTGGCATTTGGCATCCTTTCTTGACAATTTTATCACCTTGCATTAGTAATTTCCCTTAGACAAACGTCATTATCACTCTGCATTTAACAACATCATGACATCCACCACCTTGTCTTCCCTTCAACAAAATATTGATAGGCTTGCTAGTAAAGTTGAATACCAGTTACTTTGTAGAGGTCAATACCAATAAGCCTTTGACTTTAAGAGACAATTCCTCCAAACTAAAAATCAATGTCCTTCATACCAAAAATCCATGATTCCTAGTCCTCCATCCATCTACCCTCACTACCAAAAGTCACTTAACACCATCCACGACATTAGTCCACAACAAACATCCATTAATCAGCCCTATCCTAACTTTGACAAGGGAAACCAATTGTCCACTAGTCCATTTCAAGTCTCCACGTCATATGCTAGTCCTTCACCTATCAATCCCGTCCAAGTCTACATGCCTTATCAACCATCTACCAACTCATGTCATGTCCCCACATCATACCATATCGATATGGTCCAAGTCTCCACATCCCATTTTAGTCAACCTTACACCAATCTAGTCCAAATCCCCATGTCATATCCTATGATGTCACGAACTAATCTAGTCCAAGTCCCCATGTCATATCCTATGATGTCATGAACTAATCTAGTCCAAGTCCCCATGTCATATCCTATGCCATCACCAACCAATCCAATCCAAGTCTCCATGTCATATCCTATGTCGTCACATACTAGGCTAGTACAAGTCTCCATGTCCTATCCTAGTCCTTCACACACCAATCCAGTCCAGGTCTCCATGTCATATCCTAGTCCTTCACATACTAGTCCAATCCAAGTCCCCATGTCTTATCCTAGTCCTTCATCCATTAATCCTTTTCAAGTCACTCCCTCACAAGCCACATTTAATCATGAAAATTCTATCATAGTCCAAAGTCAAATCTCATTGTCTAAACTTGAGGATACATGTCAAAATGAAATCCCAAAGCATGACATTATAATGTCACCCTCATGTCAAGAACAAGGTAGTCCATCCCATGACCCTATCTTTCAATCCATCCAAGAAGTCCTTCAATACAATCATGACATCCAAAACACACCTGTCCTTGACAAAAATTCTATTCCCAATTATATCATCCATGACAACCCCCTCTTTGACCAAGAAGTCCAAAACGACCCACTCCTTGACCTTTACACCATTCATGATCAAACACTTTCCAACCCTATATAGGCCTTGACTATTGATACTTTCCTCCATGACACACATAGACGATATTCCTCAAGAAAAAGAGTCTTCCACTATGGACATATTTGCAAATGATGAAGCTATAGCTAACTTCATGGGACTCTATGACACTGACCATAACGATGGATTCAAAATCGACTTGGAAGCACCAATAGAGTCATCTGAACCTGACATGTCACAAGATCAGACCGAAGATATCAGTTAGAAATATGTCCAACATGACAATGAAGCTAAGACACTTTATCAACTAGGATCATCTATCTTTGTTAAAGCAGGGTTTCTCGCAGACGAAAATATTCCAAGTAACAGTGTCCACATACATCATGATGGGTTAGCATCTTTCTTTCAAAACAATAAATACCCCATCGCAAACAAAAATTTTCAAAGCATGCAATATCAAGGAAAAGGACTAGGCATACACAAGCAAAGCATTCAAGAACCAATACAGCTCTAGGAAAATTACAGACATCAAGGTCTTGGCTATTCTTCAGTCATTAACTCTAACGATGTTAGTGGAACCTCCTCGATACTGGGGGCAACCTTGTTAGATACAAATGTTAAAATGGAGTCCATGAGAAATACTTGTCATAAGATTGCTGCCAACACTCCCTTTGTCCACACCACAAACCGTCGTTCTATCATGAATAAACCTTCCCTTTGGGACCAACAAAAACAAAAGTCTTACAAGTCACAAGTCACAAGATCAAAATCAAATGTCAAAGGCCATTGAATCAAACAAAAATTCAAGCAAACAAATGTAGTTAAAATGGATCCCAAAGCAAAGTGGATCAAGCAAGTCAAATACAAAAGTCAATCAAAATGTGGAGCCACAAGACAAGAGGACTTCCACATATAACAAATGTTCACCTCCTTCAAAATGGTCATCAAGCAAGGCATCTAAAGGTGTTGGTTCCAAATGCCATCCCTCCAAAATCCGTCATTTACCATACCAAGTTTGGAAAATAAAAAGTGATTCATCCAAACTTCCAAACAACCTTTCCACGTCTACCATCATTTGTCATAATCCTACATCTCGTGTAAAGTCCAAAGATACCATGTCACAAATCCATCACATCATGGCAGAAACTCTTTATCACAAGGATCCTCATGGCACTCTATCATGATATGTGTATTCTAATAAGGCCAACTCTAGTGTTGACAAGGATCACAATGACATCAATCAGTTATATGCAAGCGCTATGATCCTGACATGACAATTGCTTCAGAAAGGTCATTATTGGCATATCATGACCCCAGTCTCTACATTAGCACCATTAGTGGATTTAGAACAATCAATGGTCATCTAAAGCATCAAGGCTATCCAGAAATATTAAAAAATAAAAAAATAAAAAATTGTCACCCTGATGAAAACTTGGAAAATAGGCGTCTTGGTGACACCAGAAAAAAATCAAAAAATTCAAGAAAATAGTAAAGAGAAAAATTTCATCCAATGGTGAAAACCTGACAAACAGGCACCCTGGATAAGTACCATGATGAAAACCTGACATACAGGCGTCATGTGTAAAATCATCTATGTGGACTCTTACACTTGGGGGCAAGTCGTCTCATCTCCTAGGCCTTCCTCTTGGAATTGGCATCCGACCATTTAATCCATATCATTCCCACCTATCTTGGTCTTGACATAAAACTTGCACATATAAATCATGCTTTGGACAAAACTCTTGACATGTCTATCCTTTGGTCATACACTGTTCATGAAATTGCATGTCAGTACTTTCATAACCTCATTATCCTTATGCGACATAGTCCTTGAAAATCATATGACAATTCATTTAGTCTCATGTCTCCCATCCTTTACTAAGGCCATCTCTCATCCTTTCATGTCTGTCACCTATCTTGGCTTTCCCTTGTCAAACGGTCTAAGGATACTCCATCATCCTTTTTAGTCCTAACCAAGTCATTCCAAATGCAACGATTTTAATCCATACAAGCACATTATCCAAAACATTACTTGACTTTGTTCCTGGCCTGATTGTAGACCTCGATACTTTTGTCACATTATCGTCGTCCTCACGTTGTTTTGGGATGTGTCCTTCCCACATCAAACAACGTTGTCATCACCTGTCAATTGGTATTCAGCTTGACTAAGGGCACAATCATGTTTGTCCTTGGATTCTCATGTGTAGGCATCAGTCACATGCATTTGTCGTGATCCTCTTAAACCATTCAAAAAGACAAAAACATCATAAAGTGTCCTGAAAAAAGACAAAAACATCATAAAGTGTCCTGAAAAAAGACAAAAACATCATAGTGTCCTGAAAAAAGACAAAAACATCATAAAATGTCCTGAAAAAAGATAAAAACAACATAAAATGTCCTAAAAAAAGACAAAACATCATAAAATATCCGGAAAAAAGACAAAACATCATAAAATGTCCTGAAGAAAGCCCTAAAAATCAAAAACTGTCCTGAAGAAAGACCTAATCAAACACTTGACAAAAGACAAAAAAAAAAACTTGAAAAAAGACAAAAAAAAATCATAAAATGACAAAAGTCCAAAAAAAAATCATAAAACGACAAAAATCCAAAAAAAAATCAAAAATATGTCAAAAACACAAAAAACATCCAAATCAATGTCACAATCCCAAAAACAGAGTCAAAGTCCATCAAATCAGTCAGTTTATGTCATTCTCGATCTACCTTGTCTCTGTGCCTTTGCTACGTCGACAAGACTCATCTTTGAGTCCCCGAGACATTAAGTCAGTCCTTTTAGGTTTGTCCAAATTAAATCATGGCATTTGTCACAATCGTCACATCAGTCAAGTAAATCAGACATAGTCAAACTCAGACACAAGCCAGCCATTCAAACGTCAACATTCCAATCGTGACCTAATAGACAACACAGTCCAATCAATCTTACAGTCAACATTAGTCAACTTGCCAAACCATTAGTCAAAATGTCAACCTCGTCACTTTTTGGTCCTCTTCAAGATGTGTCCTTCTTGGATTTGGACCTCGTCAAAGTGTCATTTTCCTTTTCAGGATGTGTCCTTCCTAACCTTAGGCACCGTCAAACCGTCAAACTATCAAACAATTAATCTTCGGCAAACAAACATTGGCAATACAATTAAATGGTGTTAATTTTTGGCTATTTTGTCTTATATTTTTATTGACTTTTCTTTTGGTCATGTTACTAGCTACCTCGAGGATGTCCCATGAAGGATTTAGAGGTACGATGATGTCTCCTGACCTATTTTATTTTCTTTGACTGTTGTTTGTGGATTGTCTTGACAAAAAGACTGGGGCAACATGACCCTTAGTATGAGTTAGGACATTCCTTGTCTGTGACTATCTGTTTTTCAAGTGGATGACCTTGCACACCTTGGTCTACGTCATACCATGGTGTTTGTTTTCCATTTGTGTCATTTTTACCACCCAATGATGATTTGAGCAATGTCTATTAGTTCTTTGGAAAGTGTTGAAGGATTCTTTCCCATCCCACTCTTCTTTGTTTCCCTTCTAACATTTCATCTAGTCCGCATCTTCATCATCCATATCTTTTGCACTAACATTTCTTTGTCTCTTCATATTCTAGTCTTCTCGTCCATTTCGAGAGCCCACTCGTATTCTCTAAACCCATCTGTCCTCTCGAGGGGGCATACCGTAACCCTCCTCGTCATTTTTCCTCATCGTATTTTGCACTGGGGCATATTTTTGACTTATTTTCTTTGTCACAATGTGACATGCTACATTATGATAAAGAGGGGCAAAATGTATACACTTAAAAATGACCTAGGCTTGCAAACTCTATTTTACCACTTTCATCCTAGCATAATTATGACATTTTAATTATGTCCTTGGTCCACATTCGACTATTAATTAAATAATTTATAATTGTTTAATTAATTCATGTCTCTTATATTCTTCATGATTATTAAATAAATAAATTATATTTATTTATTCAATACGTCACTAAGGGTCTATTGTCCTCTTACAATTAAATAAATTTCATAATTTATTTAATTACCTTTATTCATTTATGTCTTCTTGATTATTAAATAAATGAATTTTATTTATTTATTTAATGTCACTAATTCCATAATTAAATGGATTTATTAATTTATTTAATTATCGGTCATAATCCTCTAAATTAAATAATTATCTTTAATTATTTAATTACCTAATTTAACATTTCTCTCATTTTAAATAAATGAAATTATTTAAAATGATTTCATTTTATTAACTATCACTTCTTTTGGTAAATAATCTGAAAATTGATTATTTATTATCACACAAAATCCATATTTTGAATTAATTTAATTCACAATGGTAATCTTCTTCCAAAAATCAAGTAATTGAGCAAATTCTTGATTTTCAAAATCCGCTTTTTAGTTCAACTCTTATCTTATTGATTTTTCAAATCTCACAAATCAAGCAGTCTTTATCTTCTTGATTTTCAAAAATCTTTATCTTTTTGACTAATTATCTCATTTATTCTCGATCGCCGATTCGATCTTCTCATATGACATCTCGACCATTCATTTAACAATCTTTCCCTAACCATGATTAGGGATTGTCACATTAAATCTCATCCATAGATTTTAGGCTTTGTCAGCTTTCAATCTCATCTGTCCATCCAAAATTGTATTTTCTATAAAATGACAATTTTGCTCACATTTTTGGACTACTCACGCTCATACTTATATGTCGTAGCATTTAAAATATTTTATACTTGATTTCATTAAGTCTTAGGGATTTCTTGACATAATCATTTCGTTATTTATCATAGGCATAGTCATCAAATCCTTCAAAGCTTGTTTAGGACATTGGCATAGTCAAAGATTGCTCATACACTCGATCTGAGGGAAACAATCAGCAAGTTAGAAGGTGCTATTAAGGTGAATCATGGAAGCTTCAACGAGTGACAGGTATAATCATTTTTGTTTTAGTTTTCATTGTACTTGATAGCTTCTTTTGGTTTGTATGCTTTATTATTTAATAATCTAACCTTAGGAAATTAACCCATTGATACAATACCTGTTATGTTCCCTATAGAAAATGGCCTTTCTATCATACAAGTAAGGACTTCCTAAAACCATCCCATAGATATCAAGTGGAATTTCCTCTAACTCTACCTCATCTACAAATTTGGATGTGATTGCAAATTGGAGTTTACATTGTCTCGAAACATGTAACTGAGCATTATCATGCACCCAACCCAATGGATATAGTTTTAGATGAGGTGTTGTTTTTAATCCCAATTGCTTAACAACTTTTTTAGAGATTAAGTTCACTTGTGATCCACTATCTATGAGTGTATCAATTTTACTCTATTTTTCAATAGTCCCTATATGAAAAAATTCGTTCCGTTTACTTTCAATAGGAATCTCATTACACTTTAAAGAAGAAGCATGAGAACTAGTACTACCAACAAGAATGATACCTTTTATACCCACAACTATTATCTTGGTTTCATCATCGAATCCTGATCCAAGGTCCTACACAATAGTTGTGGTCTTTTGCTTACCCTTTCGATACTTTAACCACTTTGGTTTATGATCAGGATGCAACTTCCAACACTTTGCATCTTTGTGCCCTTTCTTTTTGCAGTGAACAATAAGGCTTTTCCTCCTCTTTCTTCATGGAAGTTGTTCATTGCATTTCCTTCTTCCCTTTCTTGCTTTCTTTATGCTTACCAGATTTCATTAAGAAACTATTCTTTGTGCCTATTTCAAGATGAATGGCTTTCACACTGACTTCTTCAGGGTTATTTGAATTGAACATA
The DNA here is from genome assembly GCA_007258455.2 of Sequoia sempervirens. NCBI lineage: Eukaryota > Viridiplantae > Streptophyta > Pinopsida > Cupressales > Cupressaceae > Sequoia > Sequoia sempervirens. The sequence goes on from VDFB02086081.1 coordinate 420,698,038, forward strand.
ATTATTGTATGCCTCAAATTTTCACGTAATCCACCTATATACTTCAACAAAATTTCTTGTGTGTATAATGGAATGCCAAAATTAAAGCTTTTTTCCTAAATTCAAGTGTATATTCCTATACACTATTTCCTTTCTCTTTCCTTAATGAAATCCAATTCATTACTACTTGTTTCATGTGACCTAATGGATAAAACTATTTCTTAAGTGCAGCCATAAACTCAAACCAAGAAGAAATAATTTTACCATATCGGTTTAGATCTTCCTGAGTTTTTCTCTCCCTCAAAATTAAGGTTGCACCTCCCAGACGAAGAGTGGATAATTGGATCTTATAAGTATCATCAGTAAAATTCAATTTTTTTTATCCAATTATCAAGTTTCTCTGCATCCAGTTCTCCATTATAAGTTGGAAATTCAAATTTAACATCAAGCTTTAACAAAGGTGTATTAGATTTAGGTTGCAAAAGTTGTTTCTTCTTTGAAGATGAAGTAGATGAAGTAGACGAAGAAGATGAAGAAGATGAAGAAGGTAAAGAAGGTGAAGATGGAGGTTTAGGAGGGTCACCACCACCTCCTACTCCTTTACCTTTGTCATTTTTTGAAGAGGATTCACCTTTCTCCTTCTTCTTTTTGTTCTTGTACAACTCTTCCACCATCATCTTCATGTCTAGGAATTCTTTGTGAAATTGTTCTTCATTCTCAAAGATTTCAGGATTGGAAGATTTCCTTCTTTCAATTGTTCCATGGTTTGTCTTTGAGTAACTTGTCTAGATTCGATCTCTGGATTAATCTCCTCAAGTGCACCTTCTCCTTGCTTTAATTTCAACCAGGTTAACATCCACCACTTGCAATTTTTCTTGTTAAATTACTCTAATACCAAACTTGATCTATAATTGAAGGGTTACAAATAAATTGCACTTTACTCCTAATTACAAATTTATCCCTGATCACAAATAGAATTACGTGGTTATGTGCTTTAACCATTGAAATTATAGAATTGAGTTCACAAATTAATGAAAACATTATCTGATTACTTAAATGTCATAAATTAGAGCTCAAAGAAAAAATTAAAATGCTAGAAGGAAACATAGAAAGAATAGAGAGAGACGATGAGAAATTTGATAATGGAGTTCACCTATATGTTTGGGCTACATCTCTAAGTCTGCTTCTCAATGAGAAACCACTTAATGATGCCAAGCTTTAACTACTTTTGTACACCATCCAAGCTTTAGACCTGCAATCAATTTCTTCACAATCTCTCTCAACACCTAAAGACACTATCTTCCATTACTCACGTCCAAGGGATAAGCCTCAAATTCCTTAAAAGGATTACAAATTCAAGTGTCTTTGTGTAAACACTAGCCTTCAAAAATTCCTCCCAATATGACTAAGTTCCTCCACAATGAATTCATTGCTTCCAAGAGTGAAAATCCTCCCTTTTATACACCAATTTTTCCTAATACGGTTCATAACCATATGATTTTACAATCTCCCATTTACAACAAAAATCTTCAAATATCCCTTTTAGAATATCATTAAAAACCTTCAAATCCCCTAAAAGCCCTTTTAAAACCTTTAAATATTATTTTAAAGCCTTAATAATATTTTAAATTTGACCTATAGAAGATTTTATGTTTTATACGGGGGGATTTAAAAATCTTTTAAAATTCTTTAGGAAATTTGGGCTTAAATATGGTAAGGTCTTCAAAAGTATTTGAATAGAATCCATGCCCTTTATTTACACCAAAGGAACTACTAGCCTAGCGGTTTCCATGCTTAATGGAGAGGGGAAGGTCTATGGGTCAAATTCGTCGGCCTTCCTTTTAGGCCTATATACCGTCAAATCTTCAATATTTAAAATGCGCCATATATAGATATATGAGTGTGTTGCATGGTCCAATGGTGGTGAGTAACAATAGGAAGGGGGAGGTATCGGATTCGAGCCTCCCCCACAATTTTTTGAACTAACTAACTACCCACCATAGAGAAGAAGGTTGCCACATGGTACCCAGTGATTGGGCCATGTGGCACACTTTCATTTGCTACTTCATTGCCATGTGTCATCATATCATTTTGCAATCCAATGCCACGTGACGAAATATGGTTGGTCCATGTCATCACCTACCAGTGCCACATGTCAACCCATGACTAGTCCACGTCCTTGCCTCATCATCCACCTACCATGTCAACATGCTAATGTAAACACTATACTACCAAGTCAACATATATAGATATGTCATCACTATACTGGGAAGGTCAGTGGGTCGAATTCGTCATCCTTCCTTTTAGGCCTATATACTGTCGAATCTTCAATATATCAAATGTGCCATATATAGATATGTGAGTGTGTTGCATGGTCCAATGGTGGTGAGTAACAATAGGAAGGGGGAGGTATCAGATTCAAGCCTCCCCCACAATGTTTTGAACTAACTACCCACTAGAGAGAAGAAGGGTTCCACGTGGTACCTAGTGATTGGGCCATGTGGCACCATTTCATTCACTACTTCATTGCCATGTGTCATCATATCATTTTCCAATCCAATGCCACGTGAAAAAATATGGTTGGTCCACATCATCACCTACCAATGCCACATGTCAACCTATGACTGGTCCACATCCTTGCCTCATCATCACCTACCATGTCAGCATGTTGATGCCATCACTATACTACCAAGTCAACATGTTGATGTCAGCATGGTCGACCCTTTTACCACACAACTTTGATAGGCTATAACTTATGTGTACGAGCTTCGTTTTAAGTGAAACAAGCAGCATCAAAATTGTCTCAATGAGCCCCTCAATTTGACACCATCCTCATCTATTTTTGAAAATATCTTTTTTTTACCTAGCATCCTTCATCAGGAACCCCTATTTTGACAAACTTTGACTGAGCATAACTTTTGTGTACGGTCTCCTTTTGACTCGATTCAAGTTGCATTAGGATCGCATCAACAAACTCTTTCTAATGTTGTTGGTTTTGTTGGATTTTGAGACTGTGAAATTTTGAGATCTTTTGGATCCTCTTGGATCACTCAAGGTCACTATGATCATTTCATATCATTTTTTTCTTTGAAAGGTATACGTTGGGGTAAGGTCTATTGTTTATGTATGTTTTTTTATGGTTGTTATCTCATCAGATCCACCAAGGTCACATATCTTGTGATGTGTAAGTAACTCCTTATTTTTATTGGTTGTCTCATCAAAAACCCATCAAGATTATCAAATGCCTTGTGAGCATTGGGGCATCCTATTATTTGTTGTTTTATTTTTGATAATTAGTCCATGAATTGGATACATTGTCACCTTGGTCTTATATATCCTAATGCATAGCACCCATTGCTATATCAAATAAAGGTTGCTAAGGGAAAAAGAAAGAAGATGAGTCCACTTCTCGTGGAAGTTTTGGACAACCAAAAATGTAAAATCAAGAAAAGTAAAATGAGATCCCACTTTTTATGAAATGGGATCCCATTTCATAAAGGGTTAAAATTAAAAAAAAAACTAAATAGGACCCTGTTTCTTAAAATCTAAATTTCTAACCAAGTTTTTGCTATGTATTTTGGGTCAAAAATAAGGCTTGGGGAGCCAACCCTTAGCTTTGGACCTACTTTGACCTACAAATTGAAGGTCATGTCAATGCCACTAAAAAAGAGTGACTTTAGACATATGTTGAAGTTTTTTTGCAGAATTTTTTGACAAAATTGAAACCCATTATAGATGAGATTATGTAGATTTCAAATATGTATTTTTTTACAATTGGATTATTTTTTCTATTTTTCAAATAATTTTCAATGAAAATGGTCCATAAACTTGAAATAACATGTTTTCTTATAACTACTATGTTAGGCATGGCGAGTGGCAGGAACAGGAGAGGAGGTGCAAGTTTCAAATCTTTAGAGGAGAAGGATGATGGAGAAGGGGATTCAAAGAATGTAGGTGGGGTGTTGCTTGTTTCAATAGCGATGCTTGGCTTATGGTTGTGCTTATTTTTGGTGGCTAGGACATTTGTGGGTTTGTAGAGGATGCGGATGGGTAGCTGCTTGTTTCAGTGGCAATTTTTCAGCTTTTGGCTTTTCTTATTTTTGGTAGTTGGAATGTTTGTGGGTTTGTAGAGGACACAAATGGAGAGTTGCTTGTTTCAATGGGAAAATCTTGGATTTTTTCTCTGCTTATTTTTAGTGGCTTGAACTTTTGTGGGTTTATAAAGGTTGTAGATGGGGAGCTGCTTGTTTCAGTGGTAGTTGCTCAGCATATGGTTGTGCTTATTTTTGGTGTCTAGAACATTTGTGGGTTGCTTATGGCAAGCCATGTGGTGTGGTTGCAAATGTTTTGTTGTTGGAGGCTTATAGATGGTCTGCTTGTGTTGTTGAGGTGTTGTTTGCAAGCGTTGGAGTTGCTATTTGGGAGGCTGCAACATTTTCTTTGGTATTGTTGGAGCTATTTGTTGTTGATGATAAGGTGGTTTTTCTGCCTATTGAGGCCCTATTTTCTTGTAGGTTTTTTGGGATAGCTCATGTGCATTTTGATGTTTTTTCATTAGTTGCTTATTTCTTATTGATGTTGGTGATTGCTGATGTTGGGCGACTAGTGCAAGTTGTGCTATTGGTAGTGTTTGATAGCTTGTTATTTCTATTTAGGAACCTTATTTTTCTACTACTTGTTCAGTGAGGGTTTTATCTTGTTTTGGGTTGTGGACCCCTTGCTAAGGTTTTGACTTTGGAGTGGCTTATCTTTGGCTCTAAGCGGTGTGTTGAGGTAGTTGGTGTGCTTCTCTTTTTGGCTTTCTCCTTGTCTCCCCCCTGCTTGGGTTCTCCTTTCCTTCAAGGTATGCCTTCTCTGTTAATTGTTTTTCTAGGGGTTGTTTTTCCTTATGTTGGTTTGGCTCCTTTCTTCGCTATAGCTTTTTGGCTTCTATTCCATGGAGTTCTCATAGTTGTTTTTTTTCCTTCAATTTAACTCTCTTGGTATGTGCTTCAGGTCTCCTATTAGGATTTTGTCTATGGAGGGGCTATTTTATGGCTCTAATCGGTATGTTGGGGTTGATGGTGTGCTTATTTGGGTGGTTTTCTCAATGATTTTTTCCTACTTGGTTTACCCTTGGAGTTCAATGGTTGATGATCAGTGGATGGTCTACTTATTGGAAGTTAGGCTGATTTTTATCTGCTTAATGTTTCATAGTGGCTCCTTGAAGGTTCTCCTTGCTACTTTTCTTGTGCTTATTTTGGAAGGGTTGTTCTTTGTTTTGGATGGTTGTGCTTATTTATGCCCCTATTGGTTGGGGAGATGTTGACAACCTTTGTGTTGTTGGCTTTTCCAAAGGATGGTATGACTGCTTATTTTGCTGAAGCATTGGATTTCTCCTCAGATCCTATTGAGGTGGTTTCTTCTCTTATTGAGGTGGAGTTAGGGGTTAAATTTTTTTGGTTTCCTCGATTGCTAATCCTTTTGAGGCAGACGCTTCTCCTATGGAGGTGGAGGTTGAGGTTGTTGGAGTTTTCAAGTTGTGATGGAAAAGCAAGTCATGACATCCTCTCCAATAGAGGGGAGCTGTCTTCTTTTGAGGTGGAGATTGAGTTGGATTTCTGGTTTGATATGTGTTTTAATGCTTCTATGTACTCTATCTTGCCTTATGGGTCATTGGTTCTGAAAGGGAGCTCTTTCTTCCATCTTTGTTCTGGCTTAATGATGCTCACATTGAGTGGTTGGTTTGCTATGGTTTGACAGTTGTAAATTGTTGCGTTTTTGGTCCTTGAAAAAACCTTTTTGTTTTTGGTTTCTTTGATCATCTAAGTTGATCAAAACTTGCTTGTAAAGAGTTTAAGGTCCCTTCAAAACCTATTTGTTGCAGCTTGAGCTGATTTGAATATTTGTGTATGGTTACTGCTATTGGGCTATATATAGTTTATTGATTATTTTTCTTGCAGCTTCTTTTCCTTGCTAACGGTTTTAGGTCCCTTCAAGACCTTCTTGTATTGGGTTTGGGGTCCCATCAAAACCTATTTTTCCCTTAATCAAAAACATGTTTTCTTATTGTTTTAATAACTTTTTATTAAAAAAAAATTATACGTGAATAATATTCAAACAATTCCTTTCAATTTGAAAAAAATCAAAAAATGATAAATTTAGGTCATATTATGCGTGGAGTACATAAGGGGTTTTCAAAACAATAATTGCAACCAATAAAAATTAATAAAAAAAAATTAAAAAAATTACAAAAAAATATCGTGAACAATTTTTAGTGTCTTATGGATCTTTTCCCAAAAGGATTCAAAGAAATACTTTGTATTTATGTCAAAATATGGTTGACATACACATGCATGGTATGATCTTGAAAAAGTGACTTTTAAACAGTGGTTTTTAGACATGCCTATTGAAAATCAATTTTTATCATCTAGGAATTAAAATAAATTACATATTTGGAAACTAGACTCTAAGTACTACATTTCATATTACTAACTTTTTTAAGATTCAATCTTTAAGTGCTTCAAATTTTTAGGTCAAATGTGACAAATTCTAAAAATTAGGGAAAACACTTCCACTTTTTGGCCAAAAAGTGGACTCAAATTCTCGCATACACCCCTAAACTCAAAGTCCTCTTAAAACATCATCATCATTTCATCTATAATGATATTTCTTAAATGTATTTCTTTATTTTCCATTATTCCATTTGAATTTTTTTTCACATATCTTCTTTCAAGAGTCGACTCATCTAGTTTTCACATGGATAATTCATGAGGGGGAATCAATCATCCCACTTTTATAATTTTTCATTTCTTATCCAATTGGGATATTCCATCATCTTCATCTTATCTGATTTCTCATCTTGGAAACTTTTATTTTCTTTTAAACAATGCCACTTCAAACATTGCTTCAAACAAGGATAAAATGTAGGCACTAAAATTATTCACCTAGCCCTAATCATTGTCATATTATTCCCTAATAATTAATCACATAATTTTATTATTCATTAATTAATATTTCATTCATCACATCAAAAATTACTTATTAATAATAAATTATCCACTTATCACATTATTATTATTTATTTATCCATTTAATCAAATAATATTTTATTATTTAAGTGAGTGAGAGGTAATGCTTGATTTTTAAATACAAATACCATATTTGTCTCATCAATTAACTCCTTTTTGGTGGCAATAAGCGTTGTCATTGATTTCAACTCAATATGAGTTGTGATTGATGCCAAATGTTTATTTTGAAGTGTACATATACTCTGGAGCTAGTCTACAATGTTGTATGACTAAAATGGTGACTTGAGTGTGATGTGGAGGTTGGAACATATGTTCTGATATGTTTACAACATGTTTACATTGATATCATCCTTGCTTGTTGTAACACACATAATTATAAGTTGTAAAAGCTTTGTTATGGTATTCACTGTGACAAAGTCATGGCTTTTTGGTTAGCATCTTGCGGTACAGAAGATAAGACAATTGAGTTGTGAAAGTTCTATTTCAAAGAGTTCAAGTCTCTACTCCTTCCGTAGTAAGATTTGTAATTGATAGTGTTTCGATTTGTGCAATATATTGATGAATGCTTGTTGGAATGCTTTGCATTCCTTCGAAAGTGAAGTGTTGGCCTTGTGGTTCTATAGACATAATAAATTATGTCTAATGCACAATAATTTGTAGCTTTAAGTGCTTTAGTGGTCCTCAAGATTAGTTTTCAAATAACAATTTGCTATAGTTTTTTTGGAATACTTTGTTCGTATGTTTTCAATAGGTTTCTTCATTTGTGTCAATATTTGATGATAAAATACTTTAGGAAAACATTGAAAAAATATTATGAATGAATTAAAATGCTTGTATCTTGGTCCACGTGATGCTTTTGGTCTCTCCTCAGTAGTGTAAAGTTGAATAGTTGACAGTTTTGATGGTGTTGTCATTAATTGGGTCAATAGGTTTGGTTCCTTCATCCGCGGTTTGTTCAAACTGATTAAGTTTTCTTAGGAGGGTGTGTTGAGATGTATTTTTATTCTTTCGGGTCATGTGTTGATCTGCAACTCTTTTTATTTTCATATGTATATGTTTGAATTCAACCAGTTTTATATCATACGTTTCTTCTAAAGGTTATTTTGGAGCCAACCTAATTAAGGTTTTGAGTTGTTGTGGAGGATATATATAGAAGATAAAATTCATTTGTGAAGTTAAAAAAAGTGTGAAGGAATTGTTATTGAGAAATATGTTGAAGATGAAGTGTGTGAATTTTATGTGAAGGACTACTTGTGTGGAAAGGGATTGTGACATCAACACATGTTGGATGCTTCTTCATAGTAGTTCATATTCATATTTTCCATTGTAATTTTCATGTATCTTGCTTTGAGATAGTGAGTATCATCAGGTCCTCTGTATCTTTCCTTAAGGTTGTACACCTCAGCCTGTAAGTCCATAGGCAGTGAGCCTTAAACAACATTGTAATGCTTGTTAGCAGTGAGCTACATATATTATGACTTAATTCTCATCGTGGATTTTCCCTCATTGCGTGTTCCATGTAAAAATCCTAGTGTCTTTTGTGTGGTGCATGTTATCTCTTATTCTCTTCTTTCAATTTCTGTAATGTGATGTTTAATCTACAAACTTTAATGGTTAAGTTTTAATATATGTTGATTCACCCCCCCTCTTAGCACTGCATTATGTTCAACAATTGGTATCAGAGCCAAGTGCCTTGAGAATTTTAACAACTAAGGTTGATCCTACTCTTGAAAACATGTGGTATGTAGCAAAAATAAATGACATGTTTATTCCAGAACCAGATCTAGAAACAATGGAACCTAAAGGTTGGGACATCAATCTAGATGACTGTGAAGTCAACTTTTAAGGAGAAATTTGATCTAATCTTGAAGATTTGCATGAAGCAAGACTACAGAATACCAAATATGAGTGCATGCTAGAAAAATCAAAAGAGGCAATTGAAAAATTGAAGGAAAAAGATAAAGAATTAAAAGAAGAAATTGGAAAATTGAAAGCTCAGATAGGAGGAAATGGATGTGAGATGAAAGTCAAAGAAGTTGAAGATGTGATCTCAAACTTAAAATTCAAAGTTGAAGAAGGCAAAAGGATTGACGATTGCTTAAATACCAAGCTTAATGATAAATTTTTTGAATGTTTAAAGCTTAAGGAAGAGATTGTATCCCTAAGAAAAGAAATTGAAAAAGAAAAAGAGAATATTGACAAAGGTCTAAAACTAAGAGGTGGTTTTGAAATTATTGATGAGTTAATTAACTCTTAGAAGCCATCTAAAGAAAAATTTGGACTTGGTTTTGAGAAAGCGAAAATTCCTATATCTAGTGCCTCTAAAAATATGTATGATAATGTATAGGATCAAATTTACACCCTACACAAATTCCCCTTTTACACTTCCTCACCTTAGAAAACCAAATCCGATGGCGAAAATCCACATCAGCCCACTGCCTTCATTCCACTTGGCATCTATTTTGTGCGTCGATAGAAGAATAACTGTCAGGGACGCTCGTGCAACGTGCAAACATCCACATGACGTGCTTACATCCTTGATGAATTCCTACATATGAAGCCTACAGAGGCGTTACACTTCCCATTGGGGTTGATTTGCAACGCCTCTCTTTGAATAACCGACCCGAATATGGTCATTTTTCTCATTATACCTTCAAATTCACTCTTCCTTCATGCATTTCATCTTCTTTTGGCATCCCTTTAAGCATTCAATTCATCTCTCCACACAATATTCTAAGCATTCTAGCATTCACTTCTTGCACTCTCAGCCTTTAAACAACACTTTGCACAGCATAGCAGCAACAACAACACTCCATCAACTCCGTAGAGCAAGTGTGGAACAACACCATTGTAGCAAGGGATTGAGTCCTCTCATTTTCTCCTCCATTAGCTAGTGAGCTCTTAGTGGAGTTGGTAATCATTTTTACTCATCTCCTTTATGATTTGGTTGAGTAGCACATTACTGTTTTGCAGTGTTATTGTGTTCTTCACTTTCATTCCTCCTTTATCATAATTTTCTCTATAGTTTCTATCTTGGTTGTTTGTGGAAGTGGAAACACCAAAGTATGGGTCTAACTGAGGCAGGCCCCTAGCCCCCCAACAATTTTCCTCTTTCTTGTTTGTAGGTAGACGTGCTTTGTGGAGCTAGCTGGTGAATAGGCTCTTTTGTGAGATCATTTTTGTCACCCTAGCTTTAATATACTTGCTTTATCATATTCGATTGTATATTTCTTATTTTATAGTGTTGTTTTGTTCCCTTAGAAACCATTAGCTAGGTTGTCATCCTATTTTATGGCGGTTCACATTATCTTTTTAGTCCTTTGGTCGTATAGATGCCAACGCACCTGAGAGACACCAATGTGCCACACTGTCATCCTAGAACCATGCTTTTGTCCTTGGACAGAGAGCTACTTGAGGCACAATGTTGAACCTGAAAACCTACTTAGCTAGCCCCATTCTGAGTTTCAGGTCTATAGAGTGATTGAAGGACCCTATAGTCCTAATAATTCTCATCCCTTATTTCAAAACACCCCTTTAAGCTGAGGTAAGTTAGTGAATCCTTCTTCTCTTGGCTCTCTATGACCTGGGGCCTTGAACGTGGTTGGTCCCCCTCTCTTACATTTTTGGTGAACCCAACGTGAACCATTTTGGTTCTGTTTTGTGATATTGAAAGTTCCTTTCCTCGTATCCTAGGAGTGTTGTAGGTGTGAGTGTTGTGAGGCTTTCGCCTTACAACCCAACCTGTGACCCCTAGTAGGCATAGTTGGAAGGTTCCAAAGGTGTTGCATAACAAAAAATTGATTGGGTCACCATGTTACCCTTTAACCTTTTAAGGACTCTATGAAAGTATCATCTAGTGTGCATAATGACTGCTTTCCTACATCAACCTATCCCCTCTACGTAGCTTGTGAGTAGTGGTGCTAGTATAACCTTTACTTCTTAGGATCTATCGATGGGTTTTAATAGGGAACCATCTCCTCTCTACATCCTTGTGTGAATCAATGGAAACATCATAGTAGGTGTTCTCATTGATCTGAAATCTCAAGTAAACATCATAACTGAGGAGATCATGCTAATAAACTTTTTGCACAAAGAAGGGTACGATGCACCTGTGAGCACCATCTACATGCATGAATGACTTTTTGTGACCCCTTTGCATAGTATTTTCTTGTTAGTTTTGGTTGGACCTAAATCTGTGAATCTTTTGTTCAACATTATCCCTAGTTCTAAACTCTTTAGAGTGAAGTTGGGTATCCCTTGGTTAGTAGCTATGAATGCGGTACCTTCAGTCATGCATAAATATCTAAAATTTATCCACGAGGGTTCCATGCATGTGATTCATGACACTGATTATAAACCATTGGTTGCTCGTGGTAGCTACTCCTTGGATTACTCTTGGCCTACACCCGTTGGTCCTCTCCCACCTAGGATAGAATTCATGTACCAAACATACCAAAATTATAAGAAAGGGCACCTAAGACCGAAAGTGAGATACCCTTCGTCGCCTTATGCTATTTCACATAGGGCTTGCCTAAAAGCTGACAGTGATGCTGCCAAGGCACATAGAAGGGAAGAAGAGAAGTGGTCCAAAGATCCTCCTTCTTCCTCTTCCACTATTCAACCCAATGCTTACTCTCACCGCACTAAGGAGCCATTGGATTTCATTCCACATTTTTGATAGAACCCTATGGTGCCCACTTGGCGAAATCCCAAGAATCTCGCGTTTGAGCTTCTTGTTTTTCCCATGGAGCCTAGGCCTATTCGGTATAATAGGAAGAAAGGTCCATGTGGGGAATCCTCTATGTATTGACCTCTATGGCCTCCTACCACTGCTCCAAAAATAGTAAATGGGAAGAGGCTCGCTGTCGAGGAACCTGAGTCGAATCCCCCTGTTTCTTCTCAAACTGTTCCTCCTGCTCTCGTTCAGGAGTCTGTTCCTCCACCGAAAATGGTTGTAGCAGACACTCCCATGGTTGAGCAGGAGCCTTTTGTTCCTTTGTATCCCCCGACTTCTAATTCAAAGAGTCACATAAATTTCCTTGTGTGTGAGCACAAGTGCCGACAAAAGGTTCCCATGGTTGAGCAGGCTGCCTTATAGAGGAAGGAAGAGGAGACAACTACCTCTGTATCAGGGCCTCCTACAATGTCCTCTCTCCTCCCCTCTATTTCTATTCAAACTAGTTGTGTATCGCTTCTAGCTTCTATTGTGAGTACGAATGTTGCTGACCCTAAAAAGGTGTAGGTATTTATCGCTCCTTCGATGGAGCCCCCTTTGTTGATGTCCCTTTCAGATGTCCGACCTTTCTTGAAACCTATAGTTATGACAAACACTTTGGTGTTGTCTACTACAATTTTCTCTTCCTCCTCTTCCTCTGAACCTATTTCCTTGTTTGTGGGGAGTTTACATCCCTCGAAAAAGAAGAAGGTGGAGAGTGGTCCTTCCAGCAACAGAGGATGTAAGAGGAGTCCACCTTCTCCAAAAGGTGGTCCTGCACTGACTTGTTATGTCCTAGTGACGGAACCAGTCTCGGCTTTCCCTAAGTTCGTCACTACTCCTGAATCACTCGGTGAGCCTAGCAGTGAATCTTGAGCATAGCCTTGTCTGTCCATTGAGGTAAAACATGACACTCCTCAACATAATGGTTAAAGATGATATGGTTGGTTCTGCTCAAAATTTCAAAAAAAATACACCTTCTACGAAATTTTATTGGATGATCATGAATCTTTGTGATATCTCAGACAATAAAAAGCTACTAAGTGTTGAGAATAAATAAAGGAATTTATTATGGAGTGACTAGGGTTGGTGTGAGGAATATTTTTTTTCTATTTGATAAAAAATGGTGTCATTCAAAGGATATCAAGTGTGTGAAAGTGTGAATATATTGAAGAAGGTTTTCAACAAAGTGTGAAAAAACTCTATCAACAACATTCACAGGTATTTCTCTGGTTTTGTGTATAAAACCCTAGTTTTTAGAAACTTTTATCATGGCTACATCAGTTTTCATCAATGTTGTTGAAAAGCCAAGGCCACAATTCAAGAAACATCCATACATATCAACTTTGACCGAAAAGGATTGTGCATTCTCTCATGTTTTGATCAATGTGATCCATTTTGAAGATTTCCTCATCTACATCACTCTCATTGAATGAGTACAATCATCTGAAGATGAAAATTTCTAGTACAATCATCTCTTGGGTGATGATTTTCTTCTCAAACCATAATATGCAAATGTGGAAGCAAAAGGATTAGATGTACATGGAAGAATTTTCCCAATTTTTTATTCGAAGATGAGTGGGTCAAAATTTCTTTGAGATGGATTCATGAAGATATCTTCTATCTTGATCAACCTAGGTACCTTGATTATTTTCCTTATGTTTTAATTCATGAATCTATACAAAACCAAGGAATCACGCCGCTAATTTATGGTATGGTACCTTGATTATTTTCCTTATGTTTTAATTCATGAAAGAAATGTCTAGTTCTAAGAATATGGTTTGAAGAAGGGATATTCCTATGGCTCATCAAATTAAGGATCACATACAAATTTTCTAGATACCCAAAAATGCGATACATTATTTCCAGCTTCTTCAAAACTTTTCAAAATGAAATGCAAAAGAGGGATATGATACCCTCACAAGTTGTGGAAAGGTACAAGAATGAAATCACTTTCATGGTAGATAAAGATAATTTTTATATGGAGGAATTTGAACCAAGGACTTCTTGGATAAAAAAGTTACCTTATGAGGTCTCTAGATTTGATTGGATTGCATATGTTGACATCTTGCTCAACAAACCTATAGATCCCTCTATTGAAAGGTTTGGAACATATGATGAAAATAACCAACAAAAAAATAAAAAAGAAGGTAGAAGAAAAGATGAAGGAGACATCAAATATAGATAAGATGGTTTCTAATCTAAAGAAGGTGTTTTGTTCTCCTGAGGATCTTGCGGAAGCATCTCAAGCCACTCCTACTACATCAGTTCCTAAAAGGACAAGTAGATATGCTTCTATCTCTGCCATTTCTCTCGAACCTTCTCAAACTTCCTCTAGCATAAAATGAGCTACTACTAAAGTATTGGCACAAACCGAGACTATTGAAAGAAAGAATCCAAGAGCTAAGAAAAAATAAACAAGGGAGAAGTTCAATCCGATGAATATAGATGATGATGAGGAAAACAATGAAGAAGAAACAAAATCTTATGTATTAAAAAGAAGAAAGAAGAGAACAAGACAAGAAGAGGAAGAAGAAGAAACATCCATAGAAAAGGAATTGGAAAAGGAAACAATGGTGACTCCTTTGGAAATACCTAAACATGAGCCTTTACAGGTTGGGGCTACTATCAATGAAATTGTACAACATGCTACACTGAAAGTGGTTGGTTCTCTCTATGATGGGATGTCTCCTATTGATAAGGCCATAATTGAAAAGGAAATCATTATGTATATGAACAACTTTAACATTGCACTAAATGAAATAATTGATCAAATTTCAGTAAGTCTGTAAAATACGCTAAGTATCAAAAGGAATGAAGCTATTGTAGAAGAATCCAAGATGAGATGACAAGAATTAGAAAAGGTTGGTGCATCTATTTCTCATGAAGAAAGGGTCAAATTGTCTCAATATTAGGCATAAGAACATAATCACTACACTTTATTAATTTTGTTTGAAATGGCCTATTTCCACCAAGAATAGGATCAAATTAACTCTATGGAGTCACAAATCACTCAAAATGGTTGGGATTTATGATTTTTCAAAAGATAAGGATGGATCCACTAGAGATTAATTGGAAAATATTCAACTTGAGGCTAGCCTCACTATCAACCATGCTTGTGGAAGTAGAAGAGATTGTTCTAACGATGAAGGCTCCAAGAAGTATAGATGAAGCTGAGGATTTGTGCATAAAATTTGAATGTCAGAATCATATTCTTGTCTCAACAAAAGAAAATTGGGTCACAACTTTGGAATGCCTTAAGGTAATATATAAGAACATTCTACCTAGGCAAGTTTCAAAAGTATAGATAAAATAATTTATGGCTATATATAGTTTTGTGGATGTTTGCAATATCTTTCTATTTTTTTTTTAAGACATATAGCATCAGTTTTGAGGCATCTCCATCTCAGGGGGAATATTGTTTTTAGAAGCATATAGTAAGGGGGAGTTTGTCTAGTTTTGGGGATGATAAAAGTAAAAAATATTATGCACTTTTCCCTTGATGTCAAAGGGGGATAGAAAAGCTTGTAGATATATGTGGTGTTACCATCAATGAAAAAGGGGGAGATTGTTGGAAATAAGTGTTTTCATTGATTTCGACTCAATATGAGCTCTCATTGATGCCAAATATGTATGCTAAAGTGTACATATACTCTAGAGATAGTTTTTGTATAAATGATATGTGTTGGTGCTAGTATGTAATGTTGTATGAAGAAAATGGTGACTTGAGTGTGATGTAGAGGTTGGAACATATGTTCTGATATGTTTACAACATGTTTATATTGATATCATCCATTTTTGGTGTACCACACAATGATAAGTTGCAAAATATTTGCTATGCTATTCACTGTGATAGAGTCATGACTTTTTGGCCCGCATCTTGTGGTTAAAAAGATAACATGGTTGAGTTGTGAAAGTTATATTTCTAAGAGTTCAAGTTTTTACACCTTTCATAGTAAGATTTGTAGTTGAAAGTGTTACGTTTTGTGCAAGATATTGATGAAGGCTAGTTGGAATGCTCCACATTCCTCTGGAAGTGTAGTATTGTCCTTGTGGTTCTATATACATAATTAGTGATGTCTAATGCATATTAATTTTCAGATTCAAGTCTTTGGTGGTCCACAAGATCAACTTTCAAATAACGGTTTGCTATAGTTTGTGACTGAGTAGTATGTTGAAGATGAAGTGTGCAAAGTTTGTGTGAAGGAATAATTGTACAAAAAAGGTACTACAACATACACACATGTTGGATGCTTCTTCATAGCAATTCATATTCATATTTTCCATTATAATTTTCATGTATCCTACTCTAAGATAGTGAGTCTCATCAGGTCTTATGTATGTTGCCTTAAGACTGAACACCTTAGTTTGTAAGTCCATAGGTAGTGAGACTTAAACAACATTGTAATTATTTTTAGAAGTGAGCTACATATATTGTGAGTTAATCAACACCGTGGTTTTTCCCTCATTAGTTTTTCCATGTAAAAATCTTGGTGTCTTTTTTTGTGGTGCATGTTATCTATTATGCTCTTCTTTCAATTTATGTAATGCAATGTTCAATCTACAAATGATAATGGTTAAGTTTTAATATATGTTGATTCACTCCCCCTCTCAGTACTACATTGTATTCAACAATTAGTATCAAAGCCAGGTGACTTGAGAAGCTTAACAACTAAGGTTGATCCTGCTCTTGAACACAGGGGTCTTTAGAAAAAATCAATGACATGTTTATTCATGAACTGGATCTGGAAGCAATAGAACCTGGAGGTTGGGACATCAATCCAAATGATTGTGAAGTTAATTTTGAAGGAGAACTCTGGTTTGATCTTGAAGATCTAGATGAAGTAAGACTAGAAAATGAAAAATATGAGTGCATGCTAAAAAAAATTCAAAAGATAATTGACAAATTTAAGGAAAAAGATAAAGAATCAAAGGAAGAAATTGGAAAATTTAAAGCTCAAATAGAAGGAGGAAATGGATGTGAAATGAAAGTCAAAGAAGCTAAAGATGCCATCTCAAACTTAAAAGTTGAAGTTGAAGAAGGCAAAAGGATTGGGGATTGCTTAAATACCAAGCTCAATGGAATAAATGTTGAATGTTTAAAGCTTGAGGAAGAGATTGTATCCTTGAGAAAAGAACTTGAAAAAGAAAAAGAGAAAATTGACAAAGGTCTAAAACTGAGAGGAGGTTCTAAATTTCTTGATGAATTGATGAACTCTCAGAAGCCATCTAAAGAAAAATTTGGACTTGGTTTTGAAAAAGGAAAAATTCCTATATCTAGTACCTCTATAAATCTGTATAAGGTAGAAAGGAAGCCTAAAACACGAGAGGATAAAGACTGCATTGAAAATTATAAGGAGACATCCTTCGGTAATGCAAAGATATATCAAGACAAAAAAATGGAAGGTGAATTCATTCCTATCTGGAACAAGAAGTACTTAAGGATGCTTGATCATAAACAAAATGTTCCTACCCAGTACAATGGTAACTGCTATGCTTGTAATAAGTTAAGTCATAAGGTAGCTAACTACAAAAGAAAGATGAGTCAGAATTCATTCAAGCCTCAAAGGTACAATGCTATGAATCCTCAATCATTCCATGGCCAATTCTATGCTTGCAATAAATTTGGTCATAAGGAAAATAGATGCAGAAGTAAAATGACAAGGAATAGTAACGCTATAACTTCTCAATCCTTCTATGGTTATTGCTATGCATGCAACAAGTTTGTTCATAGGGATTCTGATTGTAGATACAATGTGAGAAGTAATTATGCTTTGCAAGATAGTATCACCTATTACAAGTGCAATAAACAAAAGCACATTGCAAGATTCTACAAGGGAAAGAATGTAAGGTCTTTTTCCCCTCAAAAGAAGTCTAGCATTGGTCAAAAAAAGAACAAAATGAACAAAGTATGGTAGAAGGAAGAAAGTGAAGTAAAGAGTGAATATGTACCTCAACATGTTGCAGATGAACCCTCCAGTAGCCAAAAGAAAGTATTGGCTCAGAGGGAGTTTCAACTGAAAATATTTTCATACCCATGTAAAGCATGAGATGCTAAAATCTTAAGAATAATGTTTAATGATGGTATGGTTAGTTTTTCTCAAAATTATAGAGGAAATTCACCTTCTATGGAATCTTTTTGGATGATCATGGATTTCTATGATATCTCAGACAATAAAATGTTGCTAATTGTCAAGAATAAATAAAGGAATTTATTACAAAGTGACTAGGGTTGGTGTGAGGCATATTTAGTTTCTATTTGATCAAAATTGATCTCATTCAAAGGATATCAATTGTGTGAAAGTGTGAAGAAATTGAAGAAGGCTTTCAACAAACTATGAGTAAATCCTATCAACAACATTCATAGTATTAAATATCAAAAAGCAGGTGTCTCTTCGACTTTGAATTTGTGCCACTCGCTGCCGATGAATCAACCGCAGAGGGGGCCCCCTGCTGGGAGGCTCCCTCTCACCAAAGAAGCATACATTTCTTAGAATACTGTTTCTCTCCATGGGAGGACTACCTGCTCACTGAGCATTATTCTATTGTCTCAAGTTTGAAAACCTCCTATTTTTTTCTCCCAAATGCAAGTCTTGCTTAGGCCCGTGATGCTCAAAAAGGCCTCCTATGTGGGAAAGCTTGCTGGAGGTCAAACTTCTGGAAAAGGACTCCTCTAAGCTTCAGGATGGATTTTGGCAATTGGCAGTGGGGACTAAGGAATTTCTTCCCAATGATATCTTTAATTATACACTATGTAGGCTTGAAGCCGTCCTTGGTGGGGGAAATTCTTTTCTTTTGATGGAAAATCCAACATAGACCAAGTATGAAAATCGACTCTCCGCACTCTGGAAACTCATGTTTTACTTTCTATGTTCTATGCTCCAAGGGTCTCTTTCATTTTACCTTTGTTATCCTTGAGGATATTTTAAAGGTCCGCATAGGTGAACCGTGGGCTTTTGATAGTGAATTTAAAAATATTTTGTCTTTATGCAAGTGGAAACTAGGGTTTGACTCCTCTACTGATTTTGGGAAAGTTGCTCCAACCTGGGTTAGGCTCCTTGGGTTGCCACTTGAGTTCTGGCATCAAAAGGTTTTTAAAGGACTAGTTGATTCCTTTAGTTCTTTGGTCACCATTGACAAAGTTACTCTTCTTAAAGCAAGGTTAGTCTATGCAAGAATTTACGTTAACATTGAGGTTAACATAGTCCTACCCACTTCTGCTACCTTAAAATATAAGTTTGGAAAATGGGTTTAGCCTTTAGAATATGAGAGAGCTACAGTTTTTTGTTAGGGATGCAATAGATTTTGGCACTTACAAGATGCTTGTAAAATAGCTCCTCTTGAGCCTAAGATTCCCCAAATTGAGACACAAGTGAATGATCCATTGAATAATAAGACTTTGATGAACAATTCAAAGGAACTTGAAATCTCAACACACAATAAAGAATTGTTACTCACAAAAAAAACCTTTAACCCAGATCAGGAAAATATTCCAAAAGATAATCTGGAAAGGTTGTTTTCATATGCTGCCAATGAACAATCCACCCAGCCATCTTTGGAGAAACTTTTGGATTTAGATAAATAAAAGGAAAATAAGGGAACAACTTCACCTCCAATATTTTAAGAACAAAAAAATGAAGCCCAAGAGGAAGGGGAAATTATAAGCCAAAAGGAACAACTTTTTGACCCCAACTCAGGACTACCATGAACCAATTTTGGAGGAGGAGACAATGTCACAAAGCAAAGATGATAAAGGATGAATAAAAACTAAATCACAAAAAAAGAAAAAACCAGACATGGGAGGAAATAGTAAAGTTGGTAGACCCCAATCAAAAGAAACAAGAGTCAAAGAAACAACAAAAGATGTGGTAGCAGGGAAACATAGGACCTTAGATTCATTGGCAGGGAACATACCGAAAAGGAAGTAAGAGAGGTTGACCTCCCATTAGGGGTAGTATCAGCCTGATATTGCTCCTTAGCTGTTTGAAATTATGAAGATTCTATCTTGGAATGTAAGGGGTATTAATGGACCATATAAACAACATGTGTTGAAGGTGTGCTTAGCTGATGTGAAACTTGACATTCTCTTGATCTAGGAAACAAAAATGAAAAACAAAATTTTTGAGAAAACTCTGAAGTGGCTTTGGCCTAGTGTTGGTTTTGATGACAATGATGTGGAGGGGGCCTCTAGAGGGATTGCTACCTGCTGGAATTCTTCTCGGTTTAGTGGCAAGTTGAAATTCAAGAATAAGAACAACCTCTTGATTAGTATGGAGGATGGAGATACTTCCATTAAATGGAATATGGAGAATATATATGGACCAAATTCAAGGTTGGATAGGCTGGATTTATGGAATTTGTTGGATGGAGTTATGACTAACTGCAAAAATGAACTATGGATGCTTGGCGGTGATTTTAATTCCCTGTTGTACCTGTATAAGAGCGAATTTTCACCCTAGACACAATTCCCCTTTTTTCTTTTATACACTTTAGAAAAAAAAAATTTAGAGGCTTAAATTTACTTAAACCTGTTGTTGGAGGTCCACGTGGAGCCTATTTTGTGTGTCGGTGGAGGCATTTCTTTTGGGGATGCCCGCACAGTGCAAAGATGTTTGTGTGGTGCACAGACATCCACGCAGTGGGCTTACATCCCTAGCAGATTCCTGCGGCTGAACTAGCAGAGGCGTTACTCTTCTCATTGGCAACAAATTTGTAACGCCTCCTTCAACCAACTGACTCGAATATGGTCATTTTCATCTTCATTCCTTCATATTCATTCTTCCATTTTGCATTCCAACTCTACACAACTTCACTTGAACTCTACACAACTTCACTTGATCTCTTCACCACTTCTGGACTTCATCCATAAGCTTCACAATCTCTCCACAAGCTCTAAGTAGCTTCTTCACCATCTCTTCAATCTCCAAACACTTTACACTTCACAGTAGCAGCATCAACACTCCACCACTTCAATAGAGCAAGTGTGGAATAACAAACACCATTGTAGCATAGGCTGAGTTCTTCATTTTCTCCCTACTAGCCTTGGAGCTCTGGTGGAGTGTGGTACCTTTTCATTCCTTCATCTACTAATTGGTTGAGGCATACCATTGTTTTGTAGTGCTTTTAGTGCTCTTTACTTCATTTCTACTTTTTTCTCTATCTATCTAGCTATCTGTGGAGGTGGGAACACAAAAATGGGGTCTAACTGAGGTAGGCCCCTATACAAACCCAACAATTTCTCTCTCCCTCTTGTGTGTAGGTATTGAAGATAGTCACGAGCTGGAAGCTTCATCAAATACTTCATATGTATTTCTTAAGTATTTCTACTTTCTTCTCCTTATCTCTTTTATCATTTACTCTTTACTTTCTAATCTCTATTTCTATCACTTTCTGTTATTTTACTATATTTTATGGTTTTTAGCATTCATAGTAGAAGTGGTCATTTAGGCATTTTTTGTGATAAACTCACTTTTTGGTCTGTATGAGACACCAATGCACCTCTGGGATGCCAACGTGCCATGTTGTTCTTCGTATTTTGCGCTGACGTCCTTTGGCTGAAAGCTTGTCAGTTTGTCCAGAGAATCTTTGTGACTTCCTCTTTCGGATTCTGAAACTCTCGCCACTATTCCATTGAGGTAGTATAAGGTAGTTCACCTTGTGAGGCTCTTTGAGTGAAGAGAACTTGTGAGTAGAAAATCCCCCTATATTAAATTTTGGTGAACCTGACGTGAAGAACAACATTCTTTGA
The DNA here is from genome assembly GCA_007258455.2 of Sequoia sempervirens. NCBI lineage: Eukaryota > Viridiplantae > Streptophyta > Pinopsida > Cupressales > Cupressaceae > Sequoia > Sequoia sempervirens. The sequence continues at coordinate 420,719,489 of VDFB02086081.1, forward strand.
AAAACGAAGAATTTATTTACCCCTACATGGTGGGGTCATAACTTTTGACTTGGTGCTTAGAATTCAGAATTGTTTGCATCGTTGGAAAGGTCTCCTAGAGAATTAGTTCAGTCCCTAAAATACAAGTGCCCTTGGTAGTCAAATTTTAGGGACCGATGCAAGTTCCAACCTCAAATTCCACTTCGAAGACCTCTGAAAACACAATTTACTAGAACATAGAAAATACCAAAAAAATTGTAATGGATTTACTATCTTCTTTTATTAGTTTTGTATCTAATTTTGTTCAAAATGTTAATGATATTCCATTTGATGCATGTGAAGGTGACTTGGCTTTTCCCATGTCACTTGGTTTCTTTGATCCTTCTCACGAAAGTCCTCTTACTTAAGAGGATATTTTCTTGCAAGAAGATGAAATCATTGATACCTTTCTTAATGTTACTCTACCTTCTTTTCATTCCAATGCACTCTCTTTTGGAGATGATGCATTTGTGAATGATGAATCTCATCTTCCTTCCAATGCACTCTCTTCTAGGGACGTTGCATTAGCAAATGATGAACCTCCTTCCACATTTGATTCTCCCTGGATCGATGTTGAGAATGTTCCTTCAAATAACTATTCCACATTTGATCCTATTTGGATTGATGTTGAGAATATGTATTCAAAGAATTGTTCTACTAGCTGTGATGACTCTGTATATCCAGTCTATGTCTATGCTGCCTCTCAAAGGCTGAACAGACCGATCATTTACGTAACTCTAGCTAGTCCTCCTAAAAGGGTTTGTTCTATTAACGATGTTCCATTTGATAGTAACTCTCCTAATATTCCTATGGCTCCCTCTTATAGAGAAGTAGCCTATACTTATGAGAATAGAACAAATAAACAACCAAGTCTTCCTTTAGCACCTAAACCTACAACTAAAGCACGCTGTGATTACGATCCTATCGAGCAACCTCAGGTTACTTTGGCTAAGATCTCGCTGTGGGACTTGCTTTAGTCTGCCTCAGTTTATCAAGGTATGCTTTAGGAAGCTTTGCAAAAGATCCTCTTTCCTTATTCCATTAGGATGACAAGTGTTGATGCATTGATGGCATATATTTGTGCGGATTCACCGAATATTATGTTTTATCCACAAGAGCTCCCACCTCCAGAAGTATAGAAGCAAGCGGATCCTCTAATGATTATAGTTAATATTAATAAGATTGGCATTAGATGTACTCTCATTGATGTTGGTTTGACGCTCAATGTGTGCAGCATTGATCTATTGTGTAAGATTAACATTGACCCATCCTCTCTTATTGCTTCTTTTGTTGTTATTCGTGGGTTCGATAATGTTGTGCTACAAGCTCTAGGTACAATAATATTACCTTTGTAGCTTGGACTCATTACTGTACCTACCCTTGTATATGTCATGGAAAAAAAGCTACCGTATAATCTTCTTCTTGGTAGACCGTGGATTCATGCTGTGGGTGCAGTCTTGTCTACCTTGAATAAATCTATTAAGTTCATTTGCAACAACAAAGCAGTCACTATGAAAGTAGATCCTGAGGCTATGTGCTTATGTGAGATGGCAGTTTTTGGTTGAGCTTCAGTTGTGCCTACTCTTATTCCTTCAACATCTTCTAGTGTGTCAATGTTTACTCCAGCATTACCTACTACAAAGGATACTCTTGAGATAAATGTCCCTAAAGAATATCCTTCTGAAGCAAGGAATACTAAGTCTATTCCTTCTACCTCTTCTTAAGAGAATGCATGTCTTGGTGATAATTGGGGTTCTCTAGACTTTACAGATTCCTTCATCCAGGAATATAAAGTCGACCCTATCCACTTAGACCTTCCGATTACATCATCCACACCCGCTATCAAAGATGATTATTATTTTGTATCACAGAGTAGTGTGAGTAATAATTGTAATGTTCTTGGTGTTGATCCTCCTTCTGAGGAAGATGATCACACCGTTGTTAAAGAAGTTAATGTTGTTAGTCCTATCAAGAAGGTTGATAGTGATCCCATATAGAAGCATAATCCCCGTTGTCAGAATAATGCTCTCTATGGAGATCCTCCTCCTTTGTCTTCTATCTTTGTGCCTTCTTCTTCCTCTTGTGAGAAGTCAAACCTTTCTCCATGAGAATTTTTTTTGCTTCCTACTCCTCATCCTTTATCTAAGCAAGAGTGTATTTTGTTGTGGCTTCAAAAAGCTCGCTTAATCACTCTTCCTTCTCCTACACGTAATAAAATTCATAAACATGATGAAGGAGAACATCCTTTCTGTGCATACCATTGAGTTCCTGACCATTCCACTACTGAATGTAAGGCCTTGAAAGATAAAATACAACTTCATGATTCAGGTGCCATCAAACTCCCGTTTGATTGATGCACCTACCTTTTCTTAGCATGACAAGTGATATCGAGGTTTACCTTTATCCTACATGTTCTAAGTGTCTTGTGTGGTTCTCCTCCCCTGCATGTTGGGGGAAGTGATAACTCACTTTGGAGATGTGTGTCCTTCTTAATGACCCCCTTTCTTCTTCACAATAGGTCCCCTAGGGACCCTTTCTTCAAAAGCCTTTATAACGAGTGAACCTTTTCACGTCTAGCCTGGGGGTAGCCTGACTAGGCTCATTCCATTTTCCCTTCCATGTCTAGCTTGGGGGCAGCCTGACTAGACCTTACTTTTCAAATAGTGTATCCCTTGAGTGGACCCCTCTCCTTTTGAAGAGGGTTCTCAAGGGACCCCTTTGAAGGTTTTTAGTTTATGTGACCGACTACTTTTAGAAACGCTCTATCTGTGGGTAGACGTGTCGCTAATTTTTGACATGCTCTATTTGTGGGTAGACATCTCACTATTTTTTGACACACTCTATTTGTGAGTAGACATGTCATTGCTTTAGACACGCTCTATCTACAGGTAGATGTGTCACTGATTTAGACATGCTCTATTTGCAGGTAGATGTGTCGCCACTTTCGACACACTCTATCTGTGGGTAGACATGTCACCACTCTAATCAGAAATCTACTTCCTTGGGGCTTCCTCCATGCGAGATATCTTGGGGGTTGCCTCCTTGTAGGTTTGCGGGCCTATGAGATGATTTGTTCCAACTCCATAGTTTTGAGCAGCTATGGAGTCCTTCACATCTCCTACACCTTCGAGTATGCCAAAACAAAAGTTCTACTTCCTCAATGGTTCAGGTATACTTTTCTAACCCTACTCTCTTCTTGATCTACTTTACTGAGCACTCATTAGTACTCGTGCTCGCTAAAGTGGGGGAAAAATGTTTAAGAGGGAATTTGTGCCCTAGACACAATTCCTCTTTTTTCCTTTATATTAATTTTTAGAAAAACCAAAGTTGAGGCTTAAATTTACTTAAGCCCACTATTGGTAGTCCGCGTGGAGCCTATTTTTTGTGTGTCGCTGAGGTAGTTTCTCATCAAGGACACTTCATGTAAAGCAAGTATAGACGCCCACGTTGACACACTTTACATCCTTGGCAGATTCCTACGGCTGAGCCAACAAAGGCATTACTCTTATCATTGGCAGCAAAGTTGTAATGCCTCCTTCGGCCAACCGACCCAAATATGGCCATTTTCATCCTCATTCCTTCATATTCATTCTTCCATTTTTCATTTTGAATCTACACAACTTCACTTGATCTCTTCACCACTTCTATAATTCATCCACAAGCTTCTACCATCCTTTTCCAAGCATTGAGCTCACCCTTAGCAGCTCTAAGCATCCTTGCAAAACACTTTACACTTCACAATAGCAACATCAACACTCCATCACTTTAGTAGATCAAGTATGGAACAAAACACAATTGCAGCAGAGGCTTGAGTTCCTCTCATGTTCTCCCCAAATAGCCTTGAGTACTCTTGGTGGAGGTGGTAAGCTTTCACTCCTCTCCCCTATTACTTGGTTGAGTAGCATTACATTGTTTTCTGTAGTGCTTTAGTGCTCTTTACTTCATTTCTACTTTTCTCTCTATCTATCTGGCTGTCTGTGGAGGTGGGAACACCAAAATGGGGTCTGACTAAGGTAGGCCCCTATACAGGCACCCAAAAATTTCTCTCTCCCTCTTGTGTGCAGGTATTGAAGACACTCACGAGTTGGAAGCTTCATCACTCGCACGGTTTTAAGTATTTCCTTTCTTCCCCTTATCTTTATCATTTACTCTTTACTTAATCTCAGTTCTATCACTTTCTGTTATTTACTGTATTCTATGGTTTTTAGCATTCATAGTAGAAGTGGTCATTTAGGAATTTTCTATGATAAACTTTCTTTCTGGTCCGTATGAGACACCAGTGCACCTCTGGGATGTCAGCGCATCGCGTTGTCATCTTTATTATGCGCTAACGTCCTTTGGCTGAGAGCTTGTCAGTTTGTCCATAGAATCTTTGTAACCTACTCTTTCAGATTCTAAAACTCTCATCGCTATTCCATTGAGGTAGTATAGGACAGTTCACCCTGTGATGCTCTCTGAGTGAAGAGAACTCGTGAGTAGTGAATCCCCCTATATTACAGTACCCATCTAAGAAAAAAGGAGGTCTAAGTGACTTCTCTGAGACTATGATGGATCTTTCAAGCTTTATTGACTTGGTGGGACTAATGGATATCCCTTTACTGGCTCCCACTTTACTAGGACTAATATAATGTAAGGTAATCAACTCATCCAAGTTAAGCTAGATAGGTTCCTGATCTCCTCTAACTGGAACATTATGCAAAATGTATCTCTTACTGCCTTTCTTAGAATAGGTTCTGACCATAATGCTCTTCTTCTGAAATGGGATGATAAGGTGATTAAAAAGCCTTACCCCTTCAGGTATGAAATCATGTGGTCCCTTCACTCAGACTTTAAATCTCTAATTGAGGAATGTTGGAACCTACCTTGTGATGGAACCCCGATGTTCAGGCTAACACAGAAGTTAAAAAGAATTAAGGAAAAGGTTAAAGGATGGAACAAATGTACTTTTGGGAACATCTTTACTACTAAGAGGGATCTAAATTTGAAAATTAAGGAAGTCCAAGATCAAATGGAGGTAATAACTGTAATGATGAGATCTACATAATAGAAAGGGAGCTTAGAACCCAATGGCACAAAATAAGTAAGAAGGAGGAAATCTTCTGGAAACATAAATCAATGATTCAATGGCTGAAGGAAGGAGATAAGAATACTAAGTTTTTCCACCAATCTACTATGAAGCATAGAGGAAGAAATATGATTAGATCTCTCACCATCTCTAATGGAACCAAACTTGAAAGGGAAGAAGAAATATCAAATGAGGTTGTCTCCTTCTTTTCAAATTACCTAGAGCCTTCAAGGGTCGACAACCTAGATTTGGGGGAGTTCCTGCAGGTTATAACTAATGTTATCATGGAGGAAGACCTGAAATAATTAACTAAGTATGTCACTATGAAAGAGGTGAAGGAGGCTATTTTCTCTTTTGGAGCTTTCAAAGCTCCTGGACCTGATGGATTCCCTCCTAGTTTCTTCCAAGTCTACTGGGAGATTGTGTCTACAAACCTCTTAACTATTGTTAAAGACTTTTTTAGATTGGGTAGGCTCTTGAATCAGATGAATACCACCTTTTTGGACCTTGTTCCTAAGTCCAATGAAGCTGCTTCAATGAATGATTATAGGCCAATAAATCTATGCAACACAACTTATAAGATTTGCTCCAAAATCATTGTCAACAGGCTGAAGTTGGTCTTAGGAAAACTTATTGCTATTAATCAAAAAGGTTTTGTTCAGGGAAGAAAAATTATGAATGCAACAATCTACACTCATGAGATCCTGCACCCTATGGATTATAGTAAAAATCAAAGTATGGTATTGAAATTAGACATCTCCAAAGCTTATGATATGGTTTCTTGGAATTTTTTATTTGTTGTTTTGGAAAAAATTGGCTTCATTGGTAAATTCCTCAATTTGATAAAATCCTATGTCACTACCCCAAAGTACTCGGTCCTGGTTAATGGTATTTCCCATAGTTTTTTCTCACTTGGTAGAAGGCTGAGATAGGGAGATCCCTTATCTCCCTACCTCTTTGTCATTATGGCAGAGGCTCTTGGCCGCAACATACAAAAACAACTTAATAATAAATCTCTGAAAGGTTTTTGTGTTGTTTCTTCTTTATCCCTAGCCTCACATCAACAATTTGTTGATGATACCATTCTAATGGGGGAGGCTTTAGTAGTTGAAGCTAAACAATGGAAAACTATTCTAGAAAAATATGCTGAAATGTTAGGACAGTGTATAAATTACCAAAAAGGCAATTTTTTTTTTTAATACTAGCCTTCTTGTGAAAGATAAAGTGATAAGGATTTTGGGGTGTTAGGAACTAGAATTACATGCTACTTACCTTGGCCTACCTCTTTTCTCTCAAAATTCAAACAACAACTACTGGAACTATATTTTGGAGAAAGTCCAAAAAAAATTGGCTGGTTGGAAAGGCAAATTGTTGAGCTTGGCAGGTAAAATCTAGCTTTTAAAGGCTTCTCTTTAGAATATTCCAGTCTATTATCTTTCAATGTTTAATATGTTGGCATATATTGATGAGAGAATTGAAACTATTCAAAGAATATTTTTATGGTCAGGAGTGGAGGAAAGGAAAATAATGGATCTCATCAAATGGGAGAAGGTGTGTGCCTCAAAGAAAGAAGGAGGGTTAGGAATTAGAAGATTAAAATTGTTTAATAAGGCTTTGGTGGCGAAAATGGGCTAGTTTCTCTTGGAAAATGAAAAAGATTGGGCTACAATCCTAAGGGGAAAGTATCTTAAAAATAAGGATGCTAGTTGCTTTCTAAGGAAGAAGGAGCTTCAACATGGGTCTGTGTTTCGAAATAATCTCCTTAAAACTAGAGTTCTGATTAGAGGTGCAAAAAGGAGGATTGGTAATGGGCTAAACACTGATTTCTAGGATGACCCCTGGTCCACACTAGCCCCACTGTGGGAAGGATTGCGACCTAGGTGGAAAAGCTTCAAAGAATACCTAAATAATGTTGTTCTCAGGGGAAGTGGACAATAGAATTGGGATGTTGCTATTGACCTGCTTATGAAACAAATCATAAATCTTGACCTCTTTTCAAGAAACAGAAAGGATGAATGGATCTATACAAAAAATTCTAATGGGAGGTTCTCAGTTAAATCTGCTTATGACTCAATGATGCAACAAACTATGGTTTTAGGTTCTTTTGACTGGCTTAAGGTTTGGAAGAAGAATCTAATCCCAAAAATTAACTACTTCTAGTGGACAGTTATACATGGTAAGATCTCACTATAGACAACCTAAAGAAAAGAGGTTGGTATCTTGTCAATAGATGTAGCCTTTGTAATGAAGAAGAGGAAACTATCATGCATTTGTTTTTCAATGTTCTTATGCCCAAGAAGTTTGGGGTTTTTTTCTTAATGCTCTGAAGGTGGAGTGGGTTTTTCCCGCCAATGTCCAAATGTTTGTGGAAGGATGGAACTTTTTCCCTTATTCCCACAATATAATTAGTGATCTATGCGGACAAATTCCCCCATTTTTGGCTTGGGGCTTGTGGAAAGAGAGAAACAATAGAGTGTTTAGAGAGACTACTAGAACTACTAAGGAGCTATGCTTAATTGTTAAAATAAAAATTTAGGAAAATGTGGAAATCTACAAGTACAAGCAAGCTAAGAAACAACCAACACAACAAGAGCTAAGCATAAAGCAGCAATGGGAGCTTTCCCATGACTTAAATAATGTTAACTAGATAAAATAGCTTATAAGAAGGAGCACTATCTAGATCCCCCTGGATCCAAGATGGGTAAAATGCAACCTTGATGGTTGCTCGAAGGGGAATCCTGGCCGGGTTGTTGTTGGTGGAGTAATAAGGGTGCTTATCTGACTAGATATAGAAAAGGCTTAAGAACAACAACAAAAAACTTTGTTGAGGCATCTACTATTTGGATAGGAGTTAGAATTCTTAGGGAGGGGGGATATAGCAAGGTAATTATAGAAGGAGACTCAAAGTTGATAATAGATTATCTCAACAATATGGCGAATATTCCTTGGGAAATTAGAGATCTGATGGAAGATTGTAAAGGTATATTGCAAGAGATTCATGTGTTAAAATTTTCCACTCATTAAGGGAAGGAAATAAGGTGGCGGATGCAATGGCCAACCTTGGTGTAAACCAGGAAACTTTAATAAATTGGGACTTCCCTAATTTTCCTAATCAAATTAAAGAAGTCCTAGTGGCAGACATACATGGAGAAAAATACTCAAGTAAAGGATTATGAGGAAAGGTTTTTTAATAATTAATAAGAGTGGTGGGATGAGAAGTTTTATGAGGATGTGGACCCCATAGATGCAAGCTAGCAAGATGATTGGATGGTGTTGGAGGCACATTGTAAAAGGATTTCCAAATCTTGATGAAAGGAAATGTCATCAAGGGAAAGGAGAACCAGATGATAAGTTTTTGTACCGTGACATAAAGAATTTAAATTATGAAATAAATTGCATGAGGTATAATCTGAAGTCCGATCTTCAATGTGATAGATGGAGTTGTGTCGGTAACAATAATAAAATATGGAATAAAATAAGTGCTATCATTGCTAGAAAGGGAGGAAGAACTGTCGCAAGCAATAATGATTATAGGTGAAAAGGTGGTAATCGAGGAGTGAGCTCTTTTATGAATTATAGAAAAAACCCTAAGCCAACTGCATTTCAAATGAATAGTCACAAAGTCACCATTAGAACTGAGAGTGTGGATTTACTTATTGTGAGTGTTGAGGATGTTGAAGGTAATAGAAGTGATTTCCTTCTCGTTCCCAAAATTTTAGATACCTAAGATAGAAATATGGGAGGCCCAAGGAAGCATACCGAACCTCACAAATACAACTTTCTTTGCAACAATGAGGAGCTTTGGGTTCTTTTTGAGCAGGAGGGTTTCACTCCATATTTTGCAACAATGGAGGGATACAATGAGAAACTCAGCTACAAGTTTGCAAATGTATGGAGAGATGGTGAAGTTAACCTGGGTAGGCTAAAGTTTAAGATGGATGCAAAGTTGATTGCAGAAGTGACGTGCTTGGCTTATGAAGGAACGAAGGTTGCAAAGGTCAACAATGGTAAGTATTAGGACTATTTTGAGAAGTTTTTTGAAGGAAAAGAAAAAATTGAAAGATTTCAGAATGGGTACTCTAGGGTTAAGTTACCACCTCTGTATCATAATATTTTTTTTATTGTAATGAAATATTTTACGCTCGAAGGGCACTACCAATCTGTCCATGGATACCACTTTCCCATCCTCAACCACATTAGGCATCAGGAAAAAATTAATTTTCCTTTTTTTTGTTTTCCTCTCTAAGCCAGACTCTTACTCATGGAGCCAATCCACCATTACATCAGGGCCTCATAAGAGCCATATGCAAATTCATGCTTTCTAGGACCCCTTATAAAAATCTTGTTCTCAAGATGATTGAAAACCCAAAACCCCAAAGATTGGTGGAAATTGAGCTTCTTTAAGACCATCCCCACCCCATGCCTAAAAAATCTAGCAAGAAATCCCAAATCCCTGAGAAATCTAGTAAGAAATCCCAAAGCCTAATGTTGCAATGTGTAAGGATTTTCTTATGGCCATGCTTGAGAAAATATAGGATATTTCGATGGAGATAGGGACCAAAAAGAGGAGGAAATTGATTCTGTGTGAACTTGGGGAAAAGGTGAACACAATTACTATTCTCAATGATAATGAGATGGAAGGCTTAAACCCTAGAGGAAGGAGGTCAAAAAGACTGGCTATGGCGACATTGAAGGGATAGGTAAGTAAGAAAAAATCACAGAGCCCTGAGGAGAAAAGTACTCAAAGTCCACCTGAGAGTGTCGAAAAGAAAGATGAAGAGGAGAATGACTCCTCAACTGAAGAGATTCTTGATAGTTTGGGTGGAGAATCGGCAAAGGAGGAGGAATCAAATACAAAAAGTGAGGATGGTAATGGCGATGAAGAAAAGGAGGAGGAGTTGCAGCATGAGATGCCTCGGGAGGAGGAGGAAGGAAATGTTATGGAAAATAAAGAGAGGGGCAAAAATACCAGCAAAGAGGAAGACAAGGCTAAGGATGATAGGAATGTGAGGATTTAAAGACTAGAGGAGAGGATGCAAATCCTAGAAAAAAGGATGCATGAGAAGGTGGAGGACAACAAACTTCAAGCCCTTGAAAATATGGTGAAGAGTATAATTGAGGAAAGACTGTAGGTTTTGGAGAAAGGTATGCAAGAACAAGGAAATGAAAATAGATTCCAAACCATAGAAGAAGCGGTAAAGAATGTGTGTTTGGTGGTCAATGTTGTCATGAAGAAGGTTGTTATGGATACTATTTATAGTATGGGAAAAATAAAAAAGCAACAAAAGAAAAAAGGAGCAGGTGATGGCGAGGATTTGGCAGGCAAGATGGAGCTAAAGGCAACAGTGAACATCACTGTTGAAGATTTGATGAATGCATGGAGGTTGATCAAGGAAGCATATCTTGGTTGCTTTGCTATGTTGTTTTTCTTTTTGTTCATGATGATCATTTCTACTGTGTTTTCTAGGACTATTATTACTGGTTATGGCATCTGGTGCCAAAATTTAAATATCTGTAATGCTATTTATATTTTAAGTAGGGACTCTATGATAGAGGTTAATAAGTATTTTACATGGATAGGGAAGGATGTTATTGATGCTAGGTTAAGGTTTTTTTATTTCTATGATAGAACTGTTATGTTTGATCGTATGGGAATTGGTTAAGCATTTTGTTTGTGGGAGGGGGAAGTTTGGTGGGCTTCCTATTTTTGTTGTTTCTTACCACCTGTTGTTCTTATCATGATGTACTAATTGTTCGGGTTAGGGCCCCTTTCCCTGCTTAACCAATAAAAAAAATCATAGGTATTTCTTTGGCTTTGTGTATAAAAACCTAGTTTTCAGAAAGTGTTATCATGGCTACACTAGTTTTCATCAATGTTGTTGAAAAACCAAGTCCAAAATTCAAGAAACATCCATACATATCAATGTTGACCGACAAGGATGGTGCATTCTCTCATGTTTCGATCAATGTGATCCATTCTGAAGATTTTCGCATCTACATTCACTATCAGCTAAATGAGTACAATTATCTAAAGATGGAATATTTTTGGTACAATACTCTCTTGGGTGATGATTTTCTTCGCAAACCATAATATGCAAATGTGGAAGCAAGAGGATTAGATGTAAGTTAGAATTTTCTAAATTTTTTCTTCAAAGATGAATGGGTCAAAATTGCTTTCAGATGGATTCATGAATATATATTTTAGCTTGATCAACCCTACCTAATCACAAAGGATGCTATCAATTTTTTGACTAGATTTGGCTCCACTAGACCTATACCAACACTGAAGGTGGTAAAGAATGAAGAAGTCATGAAGCTTATTGGTGAGAAATTCAACAAAATAACCCTAACAATAAATGATATCTTTGACCTAGGGGTCTAGTATGCCACAATAGGCATTGCATATAATTTTTAATGTTCAAACAAAGAAGGGTTTTCTACCACCACCACCATCTTCACTTCTCATCAAATGTTGAAAGAAGGAAAATATTATGAGCTTTGTGAGATCTTGCGGTAATAGCTATTGGATAATCTACAAAAACCAAGGAATCATGCTACAATTTTTGGTATGGTAGCTTGATTATTTTCCTTATGGTTTGCTTCATGAAATAAATGTCTGGTTCTAAGAATATGGTCTGGAGAAGGTATATTCCTATTTCTCATCAGATTAAGGATCATATGTGAAGCTTACTGGATACCAAACAATGTGATACATTATTTTTGGGCTTCTTCAAAACTTTTCAAAATAAAATGCAAAAGAGGGATAAGATACCCTCACAAGTTGTGGAAAGGTACAAGAATGAAATCACTTTCATGGTAGATAAAGATAATTGTTATATGGAGGTAGTTGAACCAAGGACTTCCTAGATAACAAAGTTACCCTATAAGGTCTCCAGATTTTATTGGATTGTATATGCTAACTGTTGAAAGGTGCAAGAAAACTAAGGGGGGTGAATTAGTTGTCACCAAATTCAAACAAAAAACTTCAAACACTTATCAACTTCACAACCAATTAATTTTGTTATTAAGTATAAGCATGAAATGCAAATAAAAGATAGCAAAATCAACAAAGGAGACACCAAATTTTACTTGAAAAACCTAATAAGCGAAAAACCATGGTGAGGATTAACTCACAATATAAAGTAGTTTCAAAACTGAATACAAAAAGGCTCACTTCCAAAGGGCTCACTACCCAGAATGGGACTCATTGTCTAGATACAAAATCTCACTGCTTAAAAAGAGGACTCACTATCCAAAAGGATTACAAAAATGAAGTGGCTTCACATCCAAAATGAACTAGTAAGAGTGCACCTAATATGTGCTAATTCAGTTCTGGTGATGTTAAATAATTTGACTCAACACACTTCATCATCTTCGCACTTCTTCACATTTGCAACTTCACAACAACACCCAATCTTTGAACTTGTCCAACATATATATCTGATTCATCTGTAAGCATCAATTAAGTCAGCCTAATTAGATGCAATCCTTATTCACCAAAAATACCAATTGTCAACTTCAAGTATTTACAAAACTTCTCCAAAAATTTATCCAAGCATGTAGCATGCTACATCATGTCGGCATGGACCAAAGATAGGTCGCACATATATCCACAACATAAATTACTCCATTACAATATCATCAGTACTTTAGGTTGGCCAGGGATAGGCCGAATAGAAAAATCCAATCAACAAAACAATTCCAACTCACCATGCGAGCATATGAGCACATGGGATTCTAAGCAAACACCCTTTTAACATCCATAAACCATTTCCTAAAATCGCAAGCAACAACAATCAACCACGAAGGATTGAGGACCAAAATACTAGAGGATGTAAATTGGTTCTTCATACTGATTCAGAGTACTAGATCAACCTAACAGATCAAATAGCATGGTGACATCAATGACAACACAAAGTATACACAATTGGATGTTCTTCTTCATTCTTCCAACACTAACATCTTTCTCAACAAACCTATAGA